>OV049926.1:98265134-98495343 GCA_920104205.1 Eupeodes latifasciatus | reverse complement strand
TTATGATATGCTTTGCCATTATTTAGATCGGTAGTTAAAACAAAAAAAAAAACAAAAAAATTTTTTTAATTGTTTAATTTAATTTTTTTGGAAACACTACTTTTTGCACACTTTTTCGACTTCAAATTGGATAGAAAAAAAAGGTTCAACGAGTGGTGCTAAGATCTCAGAATCCTTATATATTCCTTTACATAAATCCAAAAGATCAACTGCGTCATTTTGCATCGAACTGAGCTAGGGAGATTTGAAGTGATGAAGTCAGTCATTTTTTTTCCCTCTTTTTTTATGGAAATTTTTTTTATGGTTTTCTTTGTTTTGTGTGTGGTGGATTTACAAAAGATGATTTTATTTTAAAAAGGTAAATCATTTTTATTTTTTGTTTATTACATAAGATTTTCAAGAGTTTTAGAACTAATTTTTTTAATCCTGTTATAAAATTTTAGATAACGCATTTGTTTTCGGGTACGATTGAATTTTGATCAGGTACTTTTAATGATAAGGATTAAGATTAAGAATTTATTGATAAGATTTAAGGATAAAACGATTTTGGAATATGTTAGTATACAGGTAGACAGACAGGTAGTTTTATTGGGGTGTCTTTAAATATAATTAATATAAGGATTAAAGCGACTTGAGTGCAGGTATTTACTCTAAGGTATAAAAAGATGAAACATTTGACTAAAATAATCATTTAGAATTCAAACGAGCGTTCGAGCAGTTGCTTTTATTTTTCAAAACAATTTAAAATGGATATTCCGAATAAGGATTTGTTTGAACTTTTTGTCAATGTTACCACTTGCAATGAGTTTATATCTGCCGTGGAAATTGAATACCAACTACCAGATGCAAATGCAATCAAACAGATATTAAAACAATTCTATTACAACCTTGATAGAAAATGGATAGCAGCCAAAAGATCGAGAAATAACTTTAAAAAGAATGCAGAATGGCTTTCCTTATCTCTGCATATCAATACCGGACAAACAGAAGAAGCGGGTGATCTCCCAACTACATCGAGAGGAAGACCAAGAAAGACAGTCAATGAGTGCGCAACATTTACTAAAAAACAAAAAATAATCAAAGCTACAAAGGAGATTTGTACAGAACATCTCTCTGAAGCTTTGAGTATAAGATACAATAAGGCCCATGAAAAGGGGAAGAGTGATATAATTCAGGCAATATCTTCTGCAAGTCCACTTCGTGTCAAAAGAGTCAAGGAAAGCATTCACACTCCCCAACACAATCCCATAAAATACACCAATGAGAACGCATTAGCTTTGTTTATGGATTTAGGACTCTCAAAAGAAAAATATAAAATCCTGAGAACTTCGTTAAGACATCACAACATAGATGTCTTGCCATCCTACAATATGATTACAGTTGCGAAAAAAGAAGCAGTTCCCGACAACTGCGAAGACACGGAAATATTAGCTAGAGTGAAACTTCAAAGCATGATGGATCATACAGCAATGCGGCTAATAGAAAGCAAAACGGAGAGTCAAATAATTGCACTTCCAAGAAGTCTAACGTTACAGAGTAAATGGGGCTGCGATGGATCATCTGGACAAAGTGCCTACAAGCAAAAAATAAATACAACAGATGGTGAAACAGACGCACACATGTTCATGGCATCAGTTGTCCCACTTCGACTCAATAGTACAAATGGTGAACATTGGAGGAACCCTCGCCCATCATTAGTTCATTTCTGTCGGCCCATTATGTTCCAATATGTTAAAGAGACTAGTGACATCATAAATACCACAGTCAATAATATTAAAAGTCAAATAGCAGATATTCAACCAACAATATATAAAGTTAATGAAGAAACAACTATTACTGTGAATCACGAGTTCTTTTTAACTATGATAGACGGAAGAGTATTAAACGAATTAACGGAAACAAAGTCTACGCGGTCATGTCCGATATGCAAAAGGACACAAAAGAATTTCAATAAAGATGAATCAATTGAGGACGAACATAATTACGAATATGGAATCTCTCCACTGCACGCTAGAATCAGATGCATGGAATTTATTTTGAAGCTTGCGTATACTCTTCGACAAGAAGGAGAAGGTACTGATGAATCGGTTGGGACCAAGGAGGCGGAAAAAAGAAGAAAACAAGAGATCCAAAGGCGTTTTCGCGATGAGCTTGGCCTTGATGTGGATAAACCAAAGCAAGGGTTTGGAAACACTAATGACGGAAACACTGCAAGAAGATTTTTTGAACAGTCAGATGCAACCGCTCGAATAACTGGAGTCAATGGAGAAGTTATAATGAGGCTCAAAGTAATATTGAACGTTTTAAATTGCAGAGAAGTAGTGAATGCAGTTAAATTTGGGGAGTATACAAAAAAAACTGCAGAGCTTTTAAAACAAAAGTATCCTGAAAAATTACTCACACCTACACTACACAAAATATTGGTTCATAGTCAAAATATCATTGAATATCAATCACTACCACTTGGAGAACTGTCAGAAGAAGCCCAGGAATGCAAAAATAAAGACTACAAGAAATATCGATATCAGAATACGTGTAAAGTTTCAAGGATTCGGCAGAATGAGGACCTATTTAACATGCTTGCAACCTCTTCGGATCCACTTATTTCTTCATTAAGGCATGTGAGAAGCCAAAAAGATCTGAAAGAACGATACTCTCCAGAAATGATGAGTTTATTACACATTTCCCCGGACTTAGATGACAGTTTTCAAGAAATTTAGTGTTTATATATTAATTTGTTTTGTCTTTATTTCTTTTTACACTGACTTTTGATATATGTATAACCAAAATACATTATGTACTCTTGAATACTGGAAAATAAAAAAAAATGCCTTAAAATTAAAAAAAAAAATACTTTTTTCCCCACTGTTTCACTCGAATTGGTTCTTTTTCTCTTTGCTCCACTGTTTCAATTCACTAAATTACTTAAAAAATTGATTTTGATGATTGCATATTAAAATACCGCTACGTTTATCACCTTTGTTAAAACTTTTAATTTTAACACAAATTTCTGAAACACCCTGTAAACAGTTTTTTTTTGCTCTACTGTTTCAATTCACTCAGATTACTTAAAAAAATGATTTTGACGATTGCATATTAAAATAACGCTATGTTTATGACCTTTGTTAAAACTTCTTATTTTAACACAAATTTCTGAAACACCCTGTAAACACTTTTTTTTTTGCTCTACTGTTTCAATTCACTCAGATTACTTAAAAAAATGATTTTGACGATTGCATATTAAAATACCGCTATGTTTATGACCTTTGCTAAAACTTCTTATTTTAACACAAATTTCTGAAACACCCTGTGAACAGTTTTTTTTGAAAGTCACAATTTTTATAGCCTTAGAAATTTCCTTCAAGACAAAAAAAATTAAAGCAATATCTTTATTCGTTTAGGAGATACGATTTTTGCAACCAAAAAAGTCAAAACGGGCCACTGTGCGGCGGCGCTACGTACCACACATCAAACGCCACGACATCTACACACAACATCTACCCGCTCTCATTTTAACATTTGGTAAAATTTTTTGGAAAAATCTAATTGGCACTTTTTTATAAAAAATAAAAATCTAGATGTTCTGGTTCTATGGTTGGCAACTCTGGCTGATAAGTGAAAGTTTGTGAAAATTAAAGCTCCGTAAAAAGAATATTTTATTTAAATAAAAAAGAAAGACATTTTAGTTTAAAAATACAGTGCTGGTGGTGGGTGATATGAATGCGAGGACAGGAAGACAAGCGGGAAATGAAAATGAGATCCTGGGAATTGAACGAAATTCGAAGGACATTACTGTTAATGCAAGAGGACTGAAGCTTATTGAACTATGCGATACATACGGTTTAAGAATTCAAAATGGAACTAGCTTATCGGATACGAACGGAGAATTTACTTTTGTTGGAGGACAAGGTAGCTCGGTGATTGATTATAGTTTGGTAGGTAGTGAATGGAACGAACTCATTGTTGATTTGGAAATCCATAATGTACCTTACTCTGACCACTTTCCAATCGCCGTAAACTTCAAACTTAATACCAGAGAAGCACAGGAATCGAGAATTATGAATACCTTACCGAAAATAAAATGGAAATTGAAACACAAGTCAGAGTATCAATTGAGGTTAAATAATGCACTGATATGCCAAAGAACTTACGATTTACCTCAGATAGAAGAGATAATCAAAGCCTCTTACTACACAGTTAACACCAACACTCAGCGGAAATCTTCGGCACCATGGTATGATGCCGACTGTAGAAAATACAGAAAATTATCGTTTGGCTGGTTAAGAGCGTATAGGACCTCAAATGAGGACTATTTCAGACACCAGTATTTGATGGCTAATAAGGCGTACAAAGAAATATGTAAACAAAAAAAGGCTGTTTTCTACGAAGCTGAATCAAGACGATTAGCGCTATGCAAAAACTCAAAAGATTTTTGGAACTTGGCAAGACAGCTGAATGGCAAACGGTTTTCAATCCAAACGAACTTGAGTCCAAACCTTCTGACAGCTCACTTTGAGAAACTGTTGAATCCAGTACATGAGACACCTTCGGTGGAATACGCTATACCAGCCTATAAATGTGGTGTTCTTGATGCTACAATTAGTTACCAAGAAGTAATATCAGCTGTAACGAAGCTTAAAGATAGAAAAGCTGCAGGTTCGAATGGCATATCAGCTGAATTTTATAAGTATGGGACACCAGAACTACTCACAAGGCTAACTTTCATATTTAACAATATCATGGAAACCGGGACTATACCACATGAATTCAAGGAATCGATTATTTTTCCGATTCACAAGAAAGGAAACATGGCCGAACCAGCTAATTACAGAGGTATATCGTTCCTAAATGCTTCATACAAGATATTTACACTAATACTACACAAACTATTCAACGAATGGATTGATAGCGACAAACTACTGAAGGAGTACCAGGCAGGATTTAGAAGTGGATATTCAACGATCGATCATATTTTTACCCTTAGATGTATTGCTGACACATTCCTTCGCAAGAAAAAGAAGCTATATGCCTTCTTCGTGGATTTTAGAGCTGCTTTCGATATGATCGATAGAAAGGCTCTATTTTATAAGCTATATAGTAAAGGTATGTCATGGAAGTTTGGAAGAGTCATACAGAATCTCTACGACGACACAACAAGTAAAGTATGGAATGGTGAAGAGCTTTCGGAAGAATTCAAAACACAATCGGGAGTCAGGCAAGGTTGTACATTGAGCCCAAGCATGTTCGCCATGTTCATTGATAATCTGGTTGACATTCTGCCATGTGGAGTAGAGTACGCGGGGATGATAATAAAACTATTGATGTTTGCAGACGATATTGTTCTGTTGGCAGCCTCTTCTGAATCATTGCAGTTGATGATTAACCGATTATTCGAATACTGTCGGGTTTGGAATCTGATAGTTAACCTTGACAAATCCAAGGTTTTAATATTCAAAAGTGGAAGAGGCCGCAAATGTGCAAACGAAAAATGGCATTATAATGGAGAAAATATAGAGGTTGTAACGGAATTCAAATATCTAGGAGTTATTTTCACGCAAAATCTGAGTATGGAAAAACATCTGAAGGAAAAATTAATGAAGGCAAAATGCGCAATCAGCGCTTCATGGAATAGATGCTTTCATAAGAAAAGTATAGCACACAGCAGTAAATTCAAATTATTTGAAGCGATATCAGCGTCAATCCTTTTCTACGCAGCTCAGACAAGGGGTACAAGGCGGTACGATACGGTGGAAAAACTTCTACGATACTACTGCAAAAGAATCTTCCAGCTTCCGCGTAGCACACCTAACTACGTTATCATGTTAGAAACAGGAATCTCGCCATTGTTCATTCGAACATTAAAAATGCAAGTGGATTATGTCACGAAAGTCTTGAAGATGGATGATAATCGACTACCTAACATAGTAGCTCTTGAAGTCATAAGGACAAAGACAAGTTGGTGCGCTGATTGGTTGGAACTTGCTTCAGAATGTGGGAGTCTTAAACCTGTGCAGTGAAGAATTAGAAACTTCGCTTTATCAACTCATTGCTGCAGTGGACTTAAAACATCGTGATAAATATTTAAATGATGCAACAGGATCTATCTACAGACAACTATATAGCCAATTGAATCATAACCTGGAGGAGAAAAATTATTTTAGGGATGACAATAGTACAGCCGAGATTTCAATGATGGTAATACTGCGGAGCGAACTTATGCCACTGAACCACATACCTCATAGAGATGATTTACCCATTGTGTGCTCTTTGTGCAACTTAGGTGAAAGAGAAGATAATTTTCACTTTATGGGTAAATGTCCGATTTTAAGAGAAATCAGAAGGGATGTATTCGGAAGTGACATGTTGACACAAAGCCAAATTATACAACTGCTTAACAATATGGATATACAAAAATTATACAAATACTGCAGGCTAGCTCTTCTCTATTGAAACAAAATCATAAATGAAAGCTTTTAAGATAAACTAATCTTTTTTTTTTTTTATAAATATATGTATATTGCAAAAATACATACGAATTATTGCTCAATCAAATTTTCATATTATGTGAAATTTTCATGTTTTGTCAACTAGGCAGACGTCAAAATGCCATGCTTTTTTTGTTTTTGTAAATTATGAATTTAATCATTGAAAAAATAATAAAACCAATCTAATCTAATCTAAATCTGGTTCTATGGGTCTAATCAATTGAAATCGACTGACGAAATGCAATAATTATGGAAATATCTGCCGTTTTGAAGATATAGATTAAGTATTTAATGCAAATTGATGTCTAATTCAAAAAATTCATTTAAATTTTACCTGTAAGATGCTTAACTTGCAATACATTTCGTGTCATATGAATAGGGCCAAGCTTTTTTCGTTTCTTATTTGCCGATATTTCTTTTTTGGAAAAACCCAAATGTGGAGTGAATGAGGTATGTATTTAGTTTATATTGCAAGCAAACATTTTTGGATTAAGTTGATACGACGGCGACGGTTTTCCGAAGAAGAAGGTCATTAAAAGTACCTGTTTTTTTGTGTTACATGAATAGGAAAAAGACCCTTTAAAATAAAGAAAATAACAAAAAATCTTATGGTTTAGGTAAACACTGGTTTTATTCAATGGAATAAAATAGTTTTTAGTAATGTGTGCTGCCTCCTGATTTCTGAATTACTTACTGGGCCTAGGACCGTTTTATGGCTTCAATAATCTGTTCGGTTTTTTGGTATTGCCGTCCTCCTTAGCAAACTTTTCTTGAAAGCCATATCCACACGTTTTCCATGATGTTCAGGTCCCGTAATAGGTGATTGCTCCCCATACCATTACACTGCCGCCTTTGCTGTGGCGTTTTTCAAGATAGATTTATTCCTTTCTTAAATCATGGAAATAGCAGCTATATCCATCAGGTCCGTCCAAATTAATTTGTTTTTCATCGGAAAAGACGACGGTATGCCAAGCTCGATTCCACCTGATGTGGAATCTCTCACTATCGCCCACCTTTCCTGAAATAATGTGGTTTACCTCTCTAGGTCATTGAGGTAGTTGCATACAACATTTTAACTTCTTCTAATTTTGCTGGCTATAAAACGAATGGTTTTGCCGAGATTCCGGTAAGCTCGAATTTGGTCTGTTTCCTCCTTGGTTAGAACCTTACCTCTAGCCATACTTCTTGATTCTATCAAATTAATACTCGTTCTAAGCTCCCAAATAATCAGAGTATCTTTTTATCTGATTTAAAACACGCTAATAAATTCAGATCTTGTACCTATTCATGTAACACAAGAAACTGGTACTTTTTACGACTTTCTTCGAAAAGAACGCAATAAAACTTGTATTTATCAACTTAATCCAAAAATTATATTTGCAATGTAAACTTAATACATACCTAATTAATTCCACTTTTGGGTTTTCCCAAAAAATCCTAAGGGTTTGAAAAATATCGTCGAATAAAAAACGAAAAAAGCTTGTCCCTATTCATGTGACACGAAGTGTATTTAGGGTATCTACTAATGTTGGCACGATTTTGGCATCCCACATTAAGAAACCCTAATTTATCAACTTTATTTGTAAAAAAAATTCCAAAGAAACATATGCCAAATATTTTAGACTATTCAAAAGCGAAAAAAAAACAACAAATATTTACCTCGGCCGAAATGATGTGCTGCATACAGCATTTCACGATAGTGATGCATTGGATGATAATGTAGCTGTGGATGATGCGAAAGAGTGAATGACTGTGCCAAATTGACAGTCATTGCACTAGCACCAGCTACTGAACCTGTGTTTCTACCCAGTTGAACGCCATCAATTCTCATGGCATCAGTAACACTCCCTGCATCTTCCGCTGAGAGATACGCCATCAAGGACGACGGCGATGTAAACGGCAACGGAGGCCCCGATGACAATGATGATGATGCAGACAAGACACTTGCCGTTGGAGATAATGATGATACGGACGATAGTGTTTCGAGAGTACTGCTCCCGGAACTTCCAACACTAGAACATCGCTGAGTTGGCGTATTCTGACTGACGCTGCTAGTGTTAGTGCTATTGCAATAATTGCTCTGCAAACGACTTAAGCGAGCGTCCGCTTTAGCAGCAGTTTTCTTCAAAGGTTGTCCTTCTGCTGTTCCTGCAACTTTTGACAATGCTGCAGGCATTTTGAGAGTTTGACTTGATGTAGTCCTGGAATTTGATGTATTCACATCTGTTGGCGGTTGCCAACAGTATAGTTCATAGTATTCGCAAGCTTCACAGCACAATTTCATAGCCTTTCTGATTAATTTGATGATTTATGAAAATTGTTTCAATTGTGAAGAATCTATTAAACAAACCTTTCTACATATGTATATCAAGTGGTTATGTTGTGATGGCAGAAAAGCAATCTAAAATAAAGTGAGACAGCAAAGTTGATAGGGGTGTAATTACAAACAAATTCTAGATCTAACGCTTATACATTAGACATTACACTTAATGTCGAGGGAACTTTTATTTAGTTAGTATGATGCTTTCATAATGCTAATTACTCTTTGCCTGTCAAAATATTAAATAAAGACTAAAGGAGAGGGACACTTTACAATGTGTCAGTTCTATCAGTCCGCTGGATAATATTCAATGTCTTTTGATTGTATACAAATTTTGTCCAACTTGGTTTAAATAATTTATTGGTAAATCCCAAGGAAACAACACATACGTCTAATATACATATGTATGTACATATTAATAAATCTAAATATTTCTAAACACTTTAGAAGATTAAGAATCACTGGTGACCTGATGGTATAACCTTCACTTTTCACTACACAAGTAAGCCATTCCTTCTCTTCGTTCACTTCATTTTGACCATTTTTGACAAGAGCCACATAATAAAATATGCAAATGAATGAATGAATAAATAGATAAAGTGTTCTTACATATATACCTATAAATTATAATTGCTTACCAAGAAAATAGGGTAAGTATTTTCCGGCCGTATTTCACTTCTTATATTCATCATATTCCTATTCACATTCCTATTCACATTCACATTCACATTCATATTCATATTCACATTCTTCATATTCATATTCATATTCATATTCATATTCATATTCATATTCATATTCATATTCATATTCATATTCATATTCATATTCATATTCATATTCATATTCATATTCATATTCATATTCATATTCATATTCATATTCATATTCATATTCATATTCATATTCATATTCATATTCATATTCATATTCATATTCATATTCATATTCATATTCATATTCATATTCATATTCATATTCATATTCATATTCATATTCATATTCATATTCATATTCATATTCATATTCATATTCATATTCATATTCATATTCATATTCATATTCATATTCATATTCATATTCATATTCATATTCATATTCATATTCATATTCATATTCATATTCATATTCATATTCATATTCATATTCATATTCATATTCATATTCATATTCATATTCATATTCATATTCATATTCATATTCATATTCATATTCATATTCATATTCATATTCATATTCATATTCATATTCATATTCATATTCATATTCATATTCATATTCATATTCATATTCATATTCATATTCATATTCATATTCATATTCATATTCATATTCATATTCATATTCATATTCATATTCATATTCATATTCATATTCATATTCATATTCATATTCATATTCATATTCATATTCATATTCATATTCATATTCATATTCATATTCATATTCATATTCATATTCATATTCATATTCATATTCATATTCATATTCATATTCATATTCATATTCATATTCATATTCATATTCATATTCATATTCATATTCATATTCATATTCATATTCATATTCATATTCATATTCATATTCATATTCATATTCATATTCATATTCATATTCATATTCATATTCATATTCATATTCATATTCATATTCATATTCATATTCATATTCATATTCATATTCATATTCATATTCATATTCATATTCATATTCATATTCATATTCATATTCATATTCATATTCATATTCATATTCATATTCATATTCATATTCATATTCATATTCATATTCATATTCATATTCATATTCATATTCATATTCATATTCATATTCATATTCATATTCATATTCATATTCATATTCATATTCATATTCATATTCATATTCATATTCATATTCATATTCATATTCATATTCATATTCATATTCATATTCATATTCATATTCATATTCATATTCATATTCATATTCATATTCATATTCATATTCATATTCATATTCATATTCATATTCATATTCATATTCATATTCATATTCATATTCATATTCATATTCATATTCATATTCATATTCATATTCATATTCATATTCATATTCATATTCATATTCATATTCATATTCATATTCATATTCATATTCATATTCATATTCATATTCATATTCATATTCATATTCATATTCATATTCATATTCATATTCATATTCATATTCATATTCATATTCATATTCATATTCATATTCATATTCATATTCATATTCATATTCATATTCATATTCATATTCATATTCATATTCATATTCATATTCATATTCATATTCATATTCATATTCATATTCATATTCATATTCATATTCATATTCATATTCATATTCATATTCATATTCATATTCATATTCATATTCATATTCATATTCATATTCATATTCATATTCATATTCATATTCATATTCATATTCATATTCATATTCATATTCATATTCATATTCATATTCATATTCATATTCATATTCATATTCATATTCATATTCATATTCATATTCATATTCATATTCATATTCATATTCATATTCATATTCATATTCATATTCATATTCATATTCATATTCATATTCATATTCATATTCATATTCATATTCATATTCATATTCATATTCATATTCATATTCATATTCATATTCATATTCATATTCATATTCATATTCATATTCATATTCATATTCATATTCATATTCATATTCATATTCATATTCATATTCATATTCATATTCATATTCATATTCATATTCATATTCATATTCATATTCATATTCATATTCATATTCATATTCATATTCATATTCATATTCATATTCATATTCATATTCATATTCATATTCATATTCATATTCATATTCATATTCATATTCATATTCATATTCATATTCATATTCATATTCATATTCATATTCATATTCATATTCATATTCATATTCATATTCATATTCATATTCATATTCATATTCATATTCATATTCATATTCATATTCATATTCATATTCATATTCATATTCATATTCATATTCATATTCATATTCATATTCATATTCATATTCATATTCATATTCATATTCATATTCATATTCATATTCATATTCATATTCATATTCATATTCATATTCATATTCATATTCATATTCATATTCATATTCATATTCATATTCATATTCATATTCATATTCATATTCATATTCATATTCATATTCATATTCATATTCATATTCATATTCATATTCATATTCATATTCATATTCATATTCATATTCATATTCATATTCATATTCATATTCATATTCATATTCATATTCATATTCATATTCATATTCATATTCATATTCATATTCATATTCATATTCATATTCATATTCATATTCATATTCATATTCATATTCATATTCATATTCATATTCATATTCATATTCATATTCATATTCATATTCATATTCATATTCATATTCATATTCATATTCATATTCATATTCATATTCATATTCATATTCATATTCATATTCATATTCATATTCATATTCATATTCATATTCATATTCATATTCATATTCATATTCATATTCATATTCATATTCATATTCATATTCATATTCATATTCATATTCATATTCATATTCATATTCATATTCATATTCATATTCATATTCATATTCATATTCATATTCATATTCATATTCATATTCATATTCATATTCATATTCATATTCATATTCATATTCATATTCATATTCATATTCATATTCATATTCATATTCATATTCATATTCATATTCATATTCATATTCATATTCATATTCATATTCATATTCATATTCATATTCATATTCATATTCATATTCATATTCATATTCATATTCATATTCATATTCATATTCATATTCATATTCATATTCATATTCATATTCATATTCATATTCATATTCATATTCATATTCATATTCATATTCATATTCATATTCATATTCATATTCATATTCATATTCATATTCATATTCATATTCATATTCATATTCATATTCATATTCATATTCATATTCATATTCATATTCATATTCATATTCATATTCATATTCATATTCATATTCATATTCATATTCATATTCATATTCATATTCATATTCATATTCATATTCATATTCATATTCATATTCATATTCATATTCATATTCATATTCATATTCATATTCATATTCATATTCATATTCATATTCATATTCATATTCATATTCATATTCATATTCATATTCATATTCATATTCATATTCATATTCATATTCATATTCATATTCATATTCATATTCATATTCATATTCATATTCATATTCATATTCATATTCATATTCATATTCATATTCATATTCATATTCATATTCATATTCATATTCATATTCATATTCATATTCATATTCATATTCATATTCATATTCATATTCATATTCATATTCATATTCATATTCATATTCATATTCATATTCATATTCATATTCATATTCATATTCATATTCATATTCATATTCATATTCATATTCATATTCATATTCATATTCATATTCATATTCATATTCATATTCATATTCATATTCATATTCATATTCATATTCATATTCATATTCATATTCATATTCATATTCATATTCATATTCATATTCATATTCATATTCATATTCATATTCATATTCATTTTTCATATTCATATTCATATTCATATTCATATTCATATTCATATTCATATTCATATTCATATTCATATTCATATTCATATTCATATTCATATTCATATTCATATTCATATTCATATTCATATTCATATTCATATTCATATTCATATTCATATTCATATTCATATTCATATTCATATTCATATTCATATTCATATTCATATTCATATTCATATTCATATTCATATTCATATTCATATTCATATTCATATTCATATTCATATTCATATTCATATTCATATTCATATTCATATTCATATTCATATTCATATTCATATTCATATTCATATTCATATTCATATTCATATTCATATTCATATTCATATTCATATTCATATTCATATTCATATTCATATTCATATTCATATTCATATTCATATTCATATTCATATTCATATTCATATTCATATTCATATTCATATTCATATTCATATTCATATTCATATTCATATTCATATTCATATTCATATTCATATTCATATTCATATTCATATTCATATTCATATTCATATTCATATTCATATTCATATTCATATTCATATTCATATTCATATTCATATTCATATTCATATTCATATTCATATTCATATTCATATTCATATTCATATTCATATTCATATTCATATTCATATTCATATTCATATTCATATTCATATTCATATTCATATTCATATTCATATTCATATTCATATTCATATTCATATTCATATTCATATTCATATTCATATTCATATTCATATTCATATTCATATTCATATTCATATTCATATTCATATTCATATTCATATTCATATTCATATTCATATTCATATTCATATTCATATTCATATTCATATTCATATTCATATTCATATTCATATTCATATTCATATTCATATTCATATTCATATTCATATTCATATTCATATTCATATTCATATTCATATTCATATTCATATTCATATTCATATTCATATTCATATTCATATTCATATTCATATTCATATTCATATTCATATTCATATTCATATTCATATTCATATTCATATTCATATTCATATTCATATTCATATTCATATTCATATTCATATTCATATTCATATTCATATTCATATTCATATTCATATTCATATTCATATTCATATTCATATTCATATTCATATTCATATTCATATTCATATTCATATTCATATTCATATTCATATTCATATTCATATTCATATTCATATTCATATTCATATTCATATTCATATTCATATTCATATTCATATTCATATTCATATTCATATTCATATTCATATTCATATTCATATTCATATTCATATTCATATTCATATTCATATTCATATTCATATTCATATTCATATTCATATTCATATTCATATTCATATTCATATTCATATTCATATTCATATTCATATTCATATTCATATTCATATTCATATTCATATTCATATTCATATTCATATTCATATTCATATTCATATTCATATTCATATTCATATTCATATTCATATTCAATTCATATTCATATTCATATTCATATTCATATTCATATTCATATTCATATTCATATTCATATTCATATTCATATTCATATTCATATTCATATTCATATTCATATTCATATTCATATTCATATTCATATTCATATTCATATTCATATTCATATTCATATTCATATTCATATTCATATTCATATTCATATTCATATTCATATTCATATTCATATTCATATTCATATTCATATTCATATTCATATTCATATTCATATTCATATTCATATTCATATTCATATTCATATTCATATTCATATTCATATTCATATTCATATTCATATTCATATTCATATTCATATTCATATTCATATTCATATTCATATTCATATTCATATTCATATTCATATTCATATTCATATTCATATTCATATTCATATTCATATTCATATTCATATTCATATTCATATTCATATTCATATTCATATTCATATTCATATTCATATTCATATTCATATTCATATTCATATTCATATTCATATTCATATTCATATTCATATTCATATTCATATTCATATTCATATTCATATTCATATTCATATTCATATTCATATTCATATTCATATTCATATTCATATTCATATTCATATTCATATTCATATTCATATTCATATTCATATTCATATTCATATTCATATTCATATTCATATTCATATTCATATTCATATTCATATTCATATTCATATTCATATTCATATTCATATTCATATTCATATTCATATTCATATTCATATTCATATTCATATTCATATTCATATTCATATTCATATTCATATTCATATTCATATTCATATTCATGTTTATATTCAGTAAAAGCATCTACTGTGTGACATTAAAAAAGCAACTGAGTTTGAAACTGATTCGATTCTAAGCAAAAACTTTGTGTTTTTACTAATTTAAGGTTTGAGATATTGTAGGAATTATTATTTTTTTTTATTTATTAATATCATATTCTCCTTACAATTTTTAGATATCTTATTTCTAATTTAATAATATATGTATTTTGTACAATTAATTAGAGAGAATAGGTTGTAGCATTTGAATTTTAAGTTAAAATTGAATTAATGCCACATTTACAAATTTTTATATTGTGGGGTGGACATATTATAAATAACGTAATATAAAGGAACAGAAACAGAGAAAAAAGTTTATTATGAATTGTATCAACTATGATTGATTTGAACTGCATAAACAATATTTTAATTATTATATACGCAAATAAATAAAGAGAACAAATATTATCAAATGACGTAGTTTAACAAAGATTCAATGTTATAAGTATCGAAATTAAGAAGCCATAATTTAACGGATTTTAAGAACTGTGGACGGTTTCTAATGCTACGTAATTCAGCTGGAAGACTGTTGTATAATTTGCGAGAGACGATAGTGTAAGAATTCCTAAAAAGTGTAGTTCGAAAAGTGTTTAATCATACCGAGTTAGAATTTCTCATGTTATATGTATTACTTATAGGGCTTTCCAAATAACCACTCCTCATAAAAAATATCTTCAAAACCTTAAAATAAAACAAGTGTCTTACTGGTAGAATACCTGTTTGTCTAAATAAATCTGCGGGGTGAGCGAGGCGGGCTGCGTTGCATATTTTTCTTAGTACACATTTTTGAAGGACTGTTAATTGTTGGATTTTGTTTAAGTATGCACCTCCCCAACAACTGATACCATATTGTAACTTCGAGTGGAAAATACCATAGTAAACCTTTTTTAACGTGGAGAATGAACAATATTTTTTTAACCGATAAAAGCATCTTACGGTTGAAAGAAGATATTGCTTTAAATCCGTAATGTGCTCAGACCATTTTAAATGTTGGTCAATTTTGACACCTAAATACGTAAAATCTTTCACTATTTCTATATTGAAGCATGTACTGCAGCAGTTTACTTCAGAATTGAAGCTATTTATTAAATGAGATACTAGACATTTGCTATTGAAGAGTTTAAAACTAGAACAAGACTGTGCATGGAACAAGAATTTAATGTCATTTAGTCCATGAAGTTCATTGCTGAACATCATAAGTTTGGTTTTGTTACTGACTAAAAGTTTATGGTCCGCAAACCATAGCCTTAATAAGTGTACATCATGGTTTATATCCGAAACCAAATTTAATGGACTAAGTGAATTGTATCCAATTGCTATATCATCAGCAAATGCGTTAACTTTCCCTAAGAATGGTAGATTGAAGATGGAATTTATATAAACCAAGAAAAGAATGGGCCCAAGAACTGACCCTTGTGGGACACCCAAGTCAATATCCATGGAATCACTTAGAACATTACTTACTTTGACTATCTGAGACCTTTTACTCAGGTAGGATTCAAACCAATTGTAGATAAATCCTCGGAAACCAACATCATGCAATTTTTTCAAGAGAATAGAATGACTGACCATATCAAAGGCTTTTGTAATGTCAACAAAAAGCGCAGCACATTTCATTTTTTTGTCCACTCCTTGTTGTATTGAACAGCAGAAATTTAATAAAGCATCTTCTGTTGACATTCCCGATCTAAATCCAAACTGTGAGGGGCTAAAGTAATTCTTGCTTGTAAGATAACGTAAAATTCTACTTTTTTATAATTTTTTCAAAAATTTTTGAAATTGATGGTAATAATGAAATAGGTCTGTAGTTCTTTACATTCTTTTTGCTCCCTTTTTTGAAAATGGGTATACCAAAAGCAGATTTTAGGTCATTTGGGAAGACACCTGAAAAAACACTTTTATTAAAAATATGCGTCAAAACATCCACTAAATATAAAGCAGTTTTTTTTAACATTGTATTAGAAACGCCATCAACGCCAACTGAGGTTGATTTATTCAATGCATTTATAGTTTTCAGTACTTCAAGGCCATTTATTGTTTCGAAGAAGAAACTATTTCCACTATGCACCACATTTGAAGAGCTGAAGCTATTACAACATTCACAAGAGTTTGTGATATCACGAGGAAAAGAAGTTTTACCAACATTAGTAAAATAATTGTTGAATAGATTTGCGATTTCCTTTGGATTTGAGATACATATATCTCCATATTCAACTGTCATAGAATTTGATTGACTATTTTGTTTTCTGTTTATAATTTCGTTTACGACTTTCCATTCTTCTCTTGGATTATTCTTTGCATTTATTATTTTGTTGTTATAATAACTATCGCGACTCTGATGAATTTTATTATTAACTTCCTTGCTAATTTTTTTAAAGCGTAATTTTAAATTTGTATTAAACGGATGTTTTCGACATTTTTTATATAATTTATTTTTAAAATGTATAGATTTCAAGAGCAAATTATTTATCCATGGCTTTAATTTTATATTTGTTCTTTTTTTGATGACATAGTACGAATTGTTGATTAACTGTTTAAAACGATTCAAAAATAAACTATAAGCTTTTGAAGGGTCCTCTTCCATATAAACCTCTTCCCAACTCTCCAACGTTAAATACTGATTTAACTTTCCAAAATCGATTTTAGATTGCCTATAATTACGTTTAACGTTTGTTTGCTCAACATTTTTTAAAACCTTGAAGACAATACCCGTCATGCAATGATCAGAAATACCAAGATCAAAGACTACTCCGGCACAATCGTTAAGATCAATTTTTGAAAACCGACCGAAGATGTGGTCAAGACAGGTACCTGCAACAGGTCTTGTAGGTTCATTGACAAACGACGTAAGTCCATGCTCAGAAATTAATAAATTATATGCATCTAGGTTGGGGTTGTATGTAAGTAGGTCTAAATTAAAGTCACCTAGGATTATTAGGTTAGCTGCTCGCTCACTTTTTAACAAAACAGAGAATTCTTCAATAAACACTTGTATAGTTTTACAGTGAAGTCTATAAATGCAAATAAAACTAAACATTTCATCACAAATAAAAACAGTAATTTTCATAATGTCTGCACTTGTCAAACTATAAATCTTAAGCTCATATTCATACGAATCACGCACAAATACTCCAACTCCACCAGCAGCATACGAATCATTTGTATTGGCTAAAAAGTTATAATTTGGTAAACTAAAATCTTCAATTTCGTAAGAAAATATCCATATCTCCGAAATAAATATAAAATCAGGTTTTTTTAATTATTCACCACTATGTATAAGAATAAAAATCCTAGTGAAACTAAAAGCTTTATAAATTGAAAATGAAGATAGGGACCTGCGTTAATGTTTGATTTGATTGGCATCTAGTTCAAAAATGCAGAAAAATCATTATGAAAAACAAATTATATCTCACGGAAAAAGTGCGTTATTAGTCGTAAAAATAATAATGTATTGGACTTTTTAATACCCTTTCACTAATCATCGAATGACAGTTCGATGTAAATAAATAAAATAAGTAATTTTATTCGGTAAACTCAACATTTTCAACACAAACGAGCAACGTCTGCAACCATTTTCTTCCGAAATTTGAAGTCGGTGTGTGCAACTTTCGTAAGTAATTCTTACTCTTGTAGACGGGCATAAAAAGTTCAGTGCAATCAAAAATGTTTGTTTGAAGCATTTTTTGGAGATATATTAGAGAAGTTGAATCAATATAATAGTATTTAAGTAAGAATT
This sequence comes from Eupeodes latifasciatus, assembly GCA_920104205.1. Taxonomy (NCBI): domain Eukaryota; kingdom Metazoa; phylum Arthropoda; class Insecta; order Diptera; family Syrphidae; genus Eupeodes; species Eupeodes latifasciatus. Next base: position 98,475,670 of record OV049926.1, on the reverse strand, counting down.
TCTTGTCAGGAATATTAATAATATAATTTTGTATAAAATGACCCAAGTTTGAATTCAATACATTATTTGTTCTCCGGATACTTGAGTCGAAAATCATTTTTACCCGTTTTAAGTTGTTTTTTGTAGGTCTTCGTTGTTAAAAAAATATTGTCAATAAAAATTAACTAAACTAATTTTAATATGAATTTTGTTTTTGTTCTCAAAATATTTTAGCCAAATACCAATATGTACCAGTTTCAGTGGTAGTTTATAAATAGTTTAGAAATTCACAAGTGGAACCGCAGTCAATTTTGCGACAGCAGACAGCATTGAGTTTTCGAAGCAATTCTACACGGTTTTTGATTCTCCATTGGACAATGCTGTCAAGATTAGAATGCAATGAGCTTATCATACGCTGCCGTTGGTAATCCACATCCGAAGAACATCAGCGAAACAATGTAGAGGGTTAGAAGTTTCAGACAAAAGATCATTTATAAAAATAAGGAAAAGCGTCGGGACAAAACGGAGCACACCAGCGTTTATTTTGTAGATATCAGATTTGAACCTGTCCAATACTACTTGAATTGAACGCCTTAGAAAGAAGGGACGTAAGTGCAATTGGACGATAGTTAGAGAGGGAGGAGGATTCGCCTTTTTTAGGGACAGGCTGGACAAATGCAGATGGAAAAGCTTACGCAGTGGTTTTGCCAGCGTTGAAGAACCCCTCTTCAGAACAATAGCGGGGAATGTCAAGACGTTTTAGTACTCTAGCAACTGTACGAGTGCGAAAGAAGATTCGTCCCATAGAATCGTTTACGCTTTCAAGTACAATAGGAGTCAGTCACTCATTTTTCCGAAGCCCACGAATGTTCCTATACTGAACATCCAGCCATCACAATACACAAAAACACAACAAAAAACAAAACAAGACAGTTATCTATGCAGTAAATTTAATTTAGCCGCAATTTATAAATTATTTCGCATAGTCTATTGCCGCACTGTATGTTATTTATACAGGGTGTCCCATAAGTAATGGTCCAAACTGTATATGCTGTATGGTCAAATCATGACCTACTAGAATTTGGTAACTTGTCTATACCGCATCCTAACGGTTTTCGAGTAACGGTTGTTTTAATTAAATTTTCAAAAACACCTACTTTTAGTCGGTTTTTCAATCACCCTGTCCACAAATGATTTTTGTTTTTACTATATGTTAATATTTTACCATTTTGAATAAACATTCAATATTTTTGCATTTAAAAAATCTCAATTTTTGGCACTATTTTGCAAAATATTGATAGTTAAAATCATATTCTTATCAAACTTATTTTTTTACATCGAACTTTAAAACAGTTTTATTAAAAAAAATCATATTACACAATATTGGTCATCGTTTTTAAAAACTTGATTGATTTTTTAGCTTTTCAAAAAAGTATAAAACATCACAAAGCTAGCTTTGGTTCAAAAGTTATAAGCATTTCAATTTAGTAAGTCACGATTTAAAAAACAAATATAAAAAGAAAAAAATGTGTTTCTGTTAGAATTTTTTATTACATCACCAGAGACATCTTGTGTCCAATTCATTGAATTAGGCTCATAATGTGAGTACCCCCAAACTAATTTTTTGTTTAGCTTAGTACAAGCAGCAATGGCGATCTTTTTCCTTATCAAGCAGTGCTTCTTAACGACTACTACTACCGGTAGTACTTGTACTAACGCTTTTATTATTTTAACCGGAAATAATATGGCTGTTTGTATTATCGCCGTTTTTAAACCAATGAAGTTGTTAAGCTATAAAAGTGCGGTACTTTATTTATTTCATAAAGAAGAAATAATTCAAGAAAATAACTAAAATGTTTTACATGTCACGAAGGAGCGTATGTTAAAGATTCGGATTTCTATTTGGTATTTACAAAAGTAATACTTACTAAGCGGAGATATTTAACCAAGTTCCTTCTTATAGGGCTCACCCAAACATTTATCAATATCAGTTTTGCAATGAAAACTATTTTAGTACCCGTGGTCTGGGTTCAAACCCTTACCTAGGTTACCTATTTTTTTTTTACGGGACTGCCTTTTGCGGGGAATTGACAAATCCTCAAAGAGTACCTAATTCTAGACATGAAAAGTGCTTTTTCAAACTAGCTGTTCGAATTCGGCTTAAAACTGAAGGTTGCCTTCATCCCTGACAACATTACTCGCACACGGAAATGGTTGAATGCAATTTACGAAACTATTTGTTTCATTTTGAAAACAGGGATTTGAATTTTGTAAGAGGCCAGAATTTTAGAATAGCATGATCATAAAAGGTAGGAAGGTGTTTAATTTTGTTCGGAAGTTAAAAAAAGGTATATCTCTACGCATATTTTTTTATAGCAATTGTTCGAAATGACCTCCTCCTGCATTCAAACATGCTCGACAACGTTTTAAAAACTGTCGTTTCAAACGTCTGGCATGTCCTGAGCTTCTTATTTCCTCAGCCGCAGTTTCAATTTTCTGCCTAAGTTCAGTAAAGCTGCTTATGGGTTGGGCAACCACTTTCTCTTTTAGGCAACCCCAATAAAAAAAATGTAGTGGATTCAAGTCCGTTGACCTAGGGGGCCATGTTATTGTTCCACCACGACTGATCCATCGCTCGGAGAAAGTTCTGTCCAAAAAACTTCTGACATTTCTTCTATAATGGGCTGGACATCCATCCTGCTGAAACCACATGGTGTGGAGCAGGGCGAGAGGAATATCATCTAATAATACACAGATTCTGTTTTCCAAAAATTCTAAATAATTTTCACTATTTATTGTGTCGGGCAATTCAAAGAGTCCTATGATTTGCCCATTTAAAATTCGACACCACAAATTATTTTTAAATTGCTATTGAGATCTTCCTTCTCGTAATAAATGTGGATTTTCTTCCTGCCAATTGTGAATATTGTGCATATTCAAACATCCATCTTGTTTAAAGGATGATTCATCACTCCATAAAGTTTTGTCAACGAAATCAGGATCTTCTCGACTTTTATCGATCATAATTTGGCAGAACTCAACTCTGTTAGGGTAATCCCTTGGTAATAAGGCCTGGACACGCTGCAGGTGAAAAGGGTGCAGGTTGTTCTGCTTTAGAATCCTCTGAAAAGTAGATTTGGGTATCCCAGTTGTTCTCTCAATGGCTCTAGTAGAAGTACTTGGATTATTTTCAATTTCCCCCAACACAACTTCGTCATTGAGATGGTGTTGGGGCCTTCCATCCTTCACTGCCAGGGATTATACCTTCCATATAAGAATTATGAACTCTTATAAATACCCGATGGTCAGGACTTGAAGCATTTGGATATCTTTCTGCATACTTCCTTGCTGCTGCTCTTGCATTTCCATAACATTCGCCATAAATAAAATGCGTCATAGCATATTCACGTGACGTGTAAGACATTTTTAGTTATTTTCTTAAATTATTTCTTCTTTATGAAATAAATAAAGTACCGCACTTTTATATATAGCTTAACAACTTCATTGGTTTAAAAACGGAGATAATACAAACAGCCATATTATTTCCGGTTAAAATAATAAAAGCGTTAGTACAAGTACTAGACGTAGTAGTAGTCGTTAAGAAGCGCTGCTTGATAAGGAAAAAGATCGCCATTGCTGCTTGTACTAAGTAAACAAAAAATTAGTTTGGGGGTACTCACATTATAAGCCTAATTCAATGAATTTGAAACAAGATGTCTCTGGTGATGTAATAATTCTAACAGAAACACATTTTTTTCTTTTTATATTTGTTTTTTAAATCGTGACTTATTAAATTGAAATGCTTATAACTTTTGAACCAAAGCTAGCTTTGTGATGTTTTATACTTTTTTGAAAAGCTGAAAAATCAAGCAAGTTTTTAAAAACGATGACCAGTATTGTGTAATATGATTTTTTTTAATAAAACTGTTTTAAAATTCGATGTACAAAATTAAGTTTGATAAGAATATGATTTTAACTATCAATATTTTGCAAAATAGTGCCGAAAATTGAAATTTTTTAAATGCAAAAATATTGAATGTTTATTCAAAATTGTAAAATATTAACATATAGTAAAAACAAAAATCATTTGTGGACAGGGTGATTGAAAAACCGACTAAAAGTAGGTGTTTTTGAAAATTTCATTAAAGGAACCGTTACTCGAAAACCGTTAGGATGCGGTATACACAAGTTACCAAATTCTGGTAGGTCATGACTTGACCATTCAGCATATACAGTTTGGACCATTACTTATGGGACACCCATATAACACCCATATAACATAACAAGCAGTACTTGCAGTGGCTATGCGAAACAATTATTGTGACATAATCGGAAGAACTCAGCGTGATGTCAATGGGGCTTTTGTGAGTATTGAGGCAGAGGCCGCAAAAATGAGTTCAACGGGCAAAACGCAGAAAACAACACCAGCCCTGAGATCAAACGAAGAATAACTCTTGCTAACCGCTGTTTCTTTGGGCTAAGAAAACAATTGAGTAGCAAAGTCCTCTCTCGCTCGAGGGACCAAAGTGTCACTACATAAGACCCTCATCATCCCCGTCCTGCTATACGGTGCAGAAGCATGGATTATGACAAAAGCGGATGAAAGCACCTTGGGTCGTTTCGAGAGAAAAGTTCTTCGTGTTATCTACGGTCTACTATGCATAGAAGGGAAGTGGAGGAGAAGATGGAACGACGAGCTGTACAGGCTGTACGCCTGGCGACTTAGCCAGAAGGGTAAAAGTCCAACGACTAAGATGGCTGGGTCACGTAGCGCATGGAAACCAATGCTCCGGCCCGGAAAGTCTTCGAATCCACACCCACAGGACAGCGCAGTAGAGGAAGACCGCGGACCCTGAAACTTTCCGCATCCAGACCAGTTAGGATTTCATTTATCACCAGGTTCCAGAGGGGAGGGGATAGAACATCACCTTGGCAGAAGAGCTGCCCAGTTTTGAGTTAGTTATTCTGCTAGTCAGTATTATGAATTAAATCCCAAGCGAAGCCTCTACGTTCAGATATAGTGCAGATGTGATTGCAAATGTGTCCACGTTGTTAAAATCACATTCGATGTCAAGGAAAGCAACCATAATGAACTCCCTATGATGGAGGGAGTATTAAATCGTACGTACTAGTGTGTGTAACGCCGTTTACACCGATTTGCCTTTACATTAGGCATGTTGAGACATAGACAGAAGTCTTGTATCAATACTTGCTTTGTGTAGTTCGATCACTTTGCAATTTATAATATAAAATTAAATTGAAGTCTTCAACAATATTGGCTCGTGAGGTTTTTGGGGTCATCCAAATTGTTCACCTTTTTTAAATTAGTATAGTAAAAAAATACTACATCTTTTGATGTTTTTATCTGTTAAACGATATTCAATACAATTCCTATGGGAAGTTAGAAAATGACTTAAGAATATCTTTGCATTCAATTGAATATGTTATAATACTCGATAAAATACGGTAGTATCTTTCTCCTTGTAACATTTATTTTAAATTAAAATACTTACAATTTAAGAGAAATATAACTCAAATAAATCATGTTCGTATTCAAACGGGCCTTGTAAAAAATCAAATTTTATTAATTTTGAATGCAATTTAAACCATTCAAATTAAATTATACTAATGTAAGAAGCTGAACAGGGCGAGTTATTTGGATTAAAAACATTGCTGATTTAGTAACAAACACACTACCTAATTCAATGAAGTTTCTAAAGCAAATAACATCGAGACAAATTACATCATAGTTAAGAAATTTAATAAGCAACCCCACTGAATGATGATGGTTATTTTGCAACCCCCTTTATGAATATCATACTCAGTATCTACATATAAAGAAAATTGACAGAAAAACACCTGTGGGCATCAAAGAAATAACAGGGAGAATATTTTGTTATGCGGCAGAAATTAAAAAAAAGTAAACAATATTAATAACAAACAAGGCATAAGGTTTGCGTCACCAGTTGTATAAGTGCAAACCTTGTAGAATCTGATGCTTGTAACTTATTTTTTGTGCATTCATAATGTACTAAATTTATAACTCAAAAATAATTTTATTGATTCCATAATTAAATGATGATTTTATTATAATATAGCTATAAAAGCGACAACAATTTATCTTATATGAATTTATAATAATAATTGAGTTTTGTCTGCGAAGAAAAGATGAATGCATAGTTAATTCAGTTAATAGAAATAAGATTAATAAATTCCATTACTACGACGCGACGTTTGAATGATCTAGAAAAATAATACTTTTAACATGAACAGTTATAACATGTTAATATCATGTTCTTTCACATACATATACATTAACTTCATTAAAGGGATTAAGTCTTTCATGTATCTATTTGTTTATAAGAATGTATTTAATGAAACTAAATCAAGTTAAATTCATCTCTTTTGGTGCTTTTTCCACTTAACGCCCAATGTCGACACTCAAAAAATGACACACATTCACTCTAGACTCTAGAGTCTTTATGTATATGGGTGATTATACAAAAGTTGGGTAACTTTTGAGGATATTTTGTTTACGATAGTTTTTTAATCAAACTTCTATAAATTCGGGTGTATATGATAGCTAATCTAATTAATATATTGTTCCCAATCGGGCCAGTCACTTTTTTGAGTACATTGTAAGATATTTAAAAATTTCAGAATTTGACTGCCAGAGGACTGACGAGTATACACAGTTTAATGAAGTTTAATACAAATTAGTAGAAATCTCTTAGGATTTAATAATGATCACTTAAAATCACTTAGTAACAATTAAAAATAATTATTAATATGTAATACTAGGAGAAAATACTACATCAGTTTTCAACAGACTTTTGGCATTTAACGTAACGTTATTCACTTATCTTTTACTACTTTCACATAGTTTTACTAAATATTTCAAAGTAATCAACAAACAATATAAACAAAATCTAACAATATTCATCTTAAAAGTACTAATGATCAAGAAATGAAGAACAATAACAATTTACCTTACACAGGACTGACGCCATAGGACTGACGAAAAAGACGAAATTTGAGATTATAATCTGGACTAATGTTTTTTTTTTGTAATTTCAAATATCAACAAACTACATTTTAACAAATCAAAGTTTAATACGAATAAATAAAAATAAACTTTAGATTAGCACAAACAATAACGACTCACCATAAAACTGACGTGTTGACTGACTTAGCACGTGTACAGACAACTAACATAACCCAAACTCTTTTACAGATATGATGGCCGTCAAATTGTGTAACCCGCAACTAACTTCATTACCACCATTAAAATTCAAAATGGGATTTGACAGTGAGTCGGCGATATTTCGCACGAATTTCAAATTTAAATAACACACAAGGGACTGACGAATGAAACTGAACACAAAATTTCTTATTTTTTTAAATAAAGTGGAGAAAACTGCATTATGAAAGTTGTAGTATATATTAAACTATATACATCGCAGATTGTATTAATTTAATAAGTTTTCTCAAATCAATGATAATGTTTAATAGACAGTCACTTAATGGTTGGTTTTCAGGGTTGTGACATGCCAGAGGACTGACGTTTTAAGAACTAATTGTGTTTTTTTAATACTTACTTACTTAAAGGTCTTTCCATTGTTTTAAAATAAATTGTAATCTCAATAAAATATAATAAGACTTTGTATATATTGGTTGATGACATCGAGTTACCCAACTTTTGTATAATCACCCATATGTATAAGATGAAGATTTTCAGCTGCAAAACAAATTAAAAAAAAAATTAGGTGGCCTCTCAACTATTCCTGTGTGCCAGTACTATTCTCAGGGATGGAGGGGACGAATTCGAATTTCTAATTTGAGAAAGCACTTTTCATGACTAGAATTACTCTTGTAGAAGTTGGCAATTCCTCGCAAATGGCAGGACCCATGAAAAAAAAACTTTAGATGGCACAGGCAGGGATTGAACCTAAGATCTCTGATATGACAGTCCACCGCACTTTTTTTTTTAATTCATTTTTTATTAATTCATTTTTAAAACTATCTTAAAGCTAGACAAAAAATTCATTAAAACTAGCCTAATTAACCATAGCTTACAACTAACTTACTGGTCCCATACGGACACTCTAAGCTAAACAAGACTACTTAATTCTAATTCATTTCGGTCCTTAGATCTATTTATTTATTTATTTATTTATTTATTTATTTAATTCGTTAAAATCTAACGTTAACAATTCTTATAATCTAATAATATCTAATATCATAATTTATATTTATTATTTATTATTCAATATTGTTGAAAAACATAAGTTTAAATTGTTTACATTTTATATTATCATTTACAGATTCTAAACAAAAATGAAATTCGTTATAAATTGTTATTAACTGATTGAGAGGGCTACATACACCATAGTTTGATCTGCTAAATATTTGAATAATAGGTTGCTGTCGCCTTAAACTTGCACGACTGAAACTGAAATTTAATTTACTTAGAACTGATGGTAATGATATCGAACCATTAATAATCCCAACAATAAAACAAAATTGTATATACTTTCTGTGGTTAGTCAAAGAAGGGAGGCTGATCAAAGCTAGTCTTTGAGAATAAGGCGGAAAACATAGAAACTTTACATAACGGACAAGAATCAAACGTATAGTTGTACAAAAACGGAATTTTTTTACGTGTAAAACTCATAGTTTTACATTTGTCAACATTTAAAACAAGTCGGTTTTTATTGCACCATTCCCTAAATATTGTTAAGTCTTCTTGTAATAATAAACAGTCAGAGGAGGATTTTATACTTTTGAAAAGCTTAATGTCATCAGCATAAACAAGGACAGACGAGTTTTTTAAGTTTGAAACCAAGTCGTTAATAAATAAAACAAATAAAATAGGACCAAGGTGGCTGCCCTGAGGGACGCCAGAATTGACAACAAATTGAATTGAACTTTCATTACGAAACAAGACAGAATAACGACGATTTTTTAAGTATGAAGAAATCCAATTTATAAAATTGTTGTTAAATCCTAGATGGTATAATTTTAGAATTAGTGTATTGTGACATAACTGGAGTAAAGCACTCATCGAGTTTTAATATATGTTGAGCAACTGTGTCTTCACTTATTTCAAAATTAATTGCGTTTAAATGAGTAAAACTGTCAGAAGAAGAAGAAAAAGAAGAGGAATTATTAAAGTCTGATTCTTCAAATGCTACTTTGAATTGATTAGCAAACATGTTTGCAATAATCTTTGGGTCATGACTAGTTGACGAATTATTTGACATCGAATTCGGATAGCCACACGTTTTCCTTTTATTATTAACGAAATTCCAGAAACTATCTGGATTAGATTTAATACCATGTTCAATTTTACAAATGCAATCGTCATATAGAATGTTAGAATAATCAGAAAAGAGTTGTTTTAGAATTAAGAAAGTTCTGTAATCATCGTCAGTTCTAGTTATGTTATATTTTACCCAAGCTTTGTTCCTTTTATTTTTTAAGTTTTTAATACGCGTATCAAACCATGGTGGTGCATTTGAAGCAAAACGTGATCTTTTTAAAGGAATAGTTTCGTAAAAGCAGTTAAAAAGAGTTCTATAAAAATTATTACACATATCCTCAATATTACAATTACAAAATAATTGATTCCAATTTACAGTTATTAACATATCAAAAAGATCTACAAAATTACATTTAGAAAAGTCAAATTCAAGTTTGTTGTTATTATAGTTATTGTAAGGAGAAGACCCCTTCGGGTAGGGGTTAAGAATTTACCCGAAGTAAGGTATGCTTGTCGTAAAAGGCGACTAAAATCCAATCTCCGTATACTGAGAACTACATAAGTATACAAAATATGCAATGGAAAAAACAAATAGATTAATTACCCCAGGTGGAAAGCCAGTTTCTCTGGCAAATCCATCCTCTTCGGAGGCAGGCTCTACGGATTCTGGGGAGAGCCATTTATTGCATTTGATAAATCCTTTCGCGAAAGCGCATAAGGTCCCTCGATCACCTCCATCTGTACCGAGAGTTACCGGCAGAAAGAGTCCACCGGTTGTGCCAAAAGGCACTAAAAGCGACTCACCGAAAACAAACAGTTTTGAGCAGGACAATTGTGAACTGCAAAAGAAGCTGAATGAAATGATAAGACTCTACGAAGAGCTTAAAAAAGAAGTCGAAAGTCTTCGTGAAGAGAACAAGATGTTAAAAACTTCTGAAAACATGAAAGTAAATACTCTAAGTCCACAACATCGAGATCGGCACGAATATGAAACTGATGAAGATGAACTTGCTCGGGAAACTGAAAAAAGTAGACCTAGTAAAAAACGGAAGGCTGAAAATTCGCCTAAGTTTCAAAATCAGCTAAAACCAAATAAAATTACACGGAAAGATCAGTTTTCTGCGAATAAGAAACTTCCTCCACCGATAAACATCGTTGGTCAAGCGGATTATAACAAAATTCTTCCTATTCTAAAAAGAAACGGCGCAAAAGAATTTCAAAGCTACATCCACTCACAATAATACGTGGAAAATTAACGTAAATGATTCAGATTCTTATAGAAAACTGTCGAAAAAACTCAGCGATGAAAAAATTGAATGGTATAGTCATTCAATTAAAGAAGAAAGACCTCTACGTGTAGTTGCTAGAGGACTTCATCCCTCTTGTTCAAAAGAAGACATCCTTTCGGACTTAAAAACCAAAGGATTTAAGATTCTTGACGCAACAAATCTTTTGAAGCGAGAAAAAGGAATCGAAACCGCTTATATAAAACGCGCTCTTCCGCTTTTTATTCTAAGTTTCGATAAAAATGAAAATGTGGACAATGTTTATAATATTAAAACTATAATGAATATTGTTGTAAAAATCGAACCACTAAGAAAGAACAAACGCCTTATTCCTCAGTGCAAGCGATGTCAAGGTTTTAACCATACAGCAGCTTATTTTCAGAAGGACCCCGTTTGCGTTAAATGCGCGGGAAAGCACATGACTGATGTATGCCGTCTTAAAAAAGAAACTCCGGCTACATGCGCGAATTGCAAAGGTAATCATCCAGCAAATTACCGTGGCTGTGAGGTCGCAAAGGAAATGTTAAAGAGGCGCGAAGAATTTAGTAAGAAAACTAAAAAAAATAACTCAAAGCAAAACAAAGAATTAAAATTAAAAACCAAGACTAATACTCAAGCGTCGAGTAAAACGGACGGGAAAAATAATGAAAACGTTTTACCCTCAGAAAACATAAAAACAAAAAAGACGAACACGTACGCTCAAGTCACGGCGCCCGAAAAACCTAAAACTATTAAACCTGACTCCGTTCAAAATGTATTTTCCCTTATACTTGAACGATTAGAAGAACAAGGGAGAATTAACACAATTATTCTTGAGAAATTGGACAAATTTGAGTCGGCGGCTCTTAAAACACCAAATTTACCGTAAACATGGATCAGTTGTCCCAACAACTCAAAATAATAACATGGAACGCGAACGGACTTACCGCAAAAATCGAAGAACTAGAAACGGTTCTACTTAACGAAAGAATAGATATTTGTTTGATCTCTGAAACTCATTTGAAAAAAGACTCAAATTTAAGTATTAAAGGTTATTCGGCTTACCACGCATGCCATCCATCCGAAAGAGCAAGGGGTGGTTCTTCCGTATTTATCAGAGAAAATATCAATCATTCGTTTGAGATAAATATCGAGCTCGATACAATGCAAGTTACTTCCGTTAGCATAAAAGTTAGACACGTATTTTTTAATATTGCGTCTATTTACTGTCCTCCTCGGTCCAAGATAGACAAAAACAATTTTAAAGATCTTTTCAACGCTTTAGGTCCAAAATTTATTATTGGCGGCGCGGCGACTTCAATTCGAAACATTCATTTTGGGGATCACGTTGCATTTCGACGAAGGGTAGACAACTCTACAAAGCGGGTATTGAATGTAACGTTGAATTTTTCTCGTCAGGAAAACCAACGTATTGGCCAACCGATACAGCGAAAACACCCGATCTTGTTGACTTTTTCATCGCAAGAGGAATGAACAGAAAATATATGACAGTAGATGATAACTTCGATTTTTCTACGGATCACTCGGCCGTTATCTTAACAATAAACAGTAACGTAATCGAAAAAGAAAAGCCCCTAATTTTAACAAATAATAACACAAATTGGGATAAATTCAAAGAAGATTGCGAAAACAGAATTATACTGAACGTCTCTTTGCAAACTCCGTTTGAGTTAGAAGATGAAACAGAAAAATTTATAAATATTGTTCAAGAAGCAGCTTGGAATAATACTCCGATCTGTAGTAAAAAGTCAAGGCAATACGAAGAAAAAATTCCAGAAGATATAAAAGAATTGATACGCGAAAAACGAAAAGCTCGAAAAGTATGGCAGCAATCACGTGCTCCTCAGCATAAAAGTGTCGTCAACTTTTTATCAAACAAGATTAAAAATTTGTTACGAGATTTCAAAAACAGCGAGAATTCTGCCTATCTTGAAAGCCTAACAGCAGACAAAAAAACGAATTATTCTCTTTGGAAGACGATAAAAGGTATTAAAAAGCCTCAAATAATGTCGGCACCTATTCGAAAAAATAATTCTGAATGGGCAAAAACTGATAAGGAAAAGGCGGATTTATTTGCTAAGCACCTTGAGGAAACGTTCAAACCTTTCGATGGTCAAGAGCTTCTGACTAATGACGGAGAGCTCCAACCAGCGCCGGACAATTTTCTATCAGGAATATTACTTTGACTGAACTTGTCCAGGAAATAAAACGGCAGAAAAATAATAAAGCTCCTGGCTACGACCTGATTAACGGTCGTGTCCTCAAAGAGTTGCCTAAAAAAGCAATGGTTAAGCTCTTACAGCTCACTAACGCTGCTTTAAGACTTGCTTACGTACCCACGCAATGGAAAGTCGCCGAAGTAATAATGATCCCCAAACCGGGTAAGCCACCGAATGAGAAAAAATCGTATAGACCAATTTCTCTCTTACCAATTATATCTAAAATATTTGAAAAATTGCTTCTTCAACGAATGCTACCAATTATTGAAGAAAAACGTTTAATTCCCGACCACCAATTCGGTTTCCGGAATAATCACTCGACAATTGATCAGGTTTACCGAATAACTAACGAAATTGAAAAAGCATTTGAAGAAAAAAAGATTTGCTCAACTGCATTTCTTGACGTTTCTCAAGCTTTTGACAAAGTTTGGCATGACGGGCTAAAATATAAATTAAAAGTCTTTCCAGAGCAAATATATAACATTCTTGAATCGTACCTAGAAAATAGATTCTTTCGAGTTAAGCAAGGAACGGAGTATTCGGAGTTTAAAGAAATAAACGCTGGGGTTCCCCAGGGTAGCGTCCTTGGACCGATTTTGTTTGTTCTTTATACCCGAGATATACCCCAAACAGAAGGCACAACTTTAGGCACTTTTGCCGATGATACAGCTGTACTCGCAATATCGGATTCAATAGAAACGGCAACCTCTAAGCTTCAAAAGGCATTAAATAGCATTTCAGATTGGACAAAGAAATGGCGAATTGCTCTTAATGAAACGAAATCGACGCACACAAATTTTACGTATAAAAAAGTATATAACTTACCTATTTATATAAATTCTGTGCAAATTCCATACGCTAATGAAGCGAAGTATCTAGGCATGACTCTAGACGCGAAACTTAAATGGAAAGTTCATGTAAAAAAGAAACGCGATGAACTCGAAAATAAACTCCGCGAATTGACATGGCTTATTGGAAGATATTCCAATCTAAGCGTTTATAACAAGCTTCTTATTTATAAGCAAGTACTGAAACCAGTTTGGACGTACGGTATACAACTTTGGGGTTGTACCAACGAAAGAAATATACAAATTTTGCAAACATACCAAAACAAAGTACTTAAAATAATAGTAAATGCTCCATGGTATGTAAGAAATAGCGACTTACATAGAGATTTAAATATAAAATATGTAGAAAACGAAATTAAAAAATTTGCTACAGAGCTAAGATCACGACTTAGAAATCATAGTAATAACTTAATCCAACAATCTGTTAGCGAGGCGTTCGTTTTTCGGCGTCTGCACCGAACAAGACCTTCTGATCTAGCGCAAACAAATTAATCTCTCCACTTGAATTTTGTGGAATCTTCAGGTCCTCTCGTTGGGGAGCTTCCTGACAAAACGCGAACAAAATGACGCTAAAACTACTTGTTAAGCTGGACTTAGTTGTAGTAATAATATAGAAGATAAGGGAGGTGAGTTTTAGTCAGTAAAAATCTGACACTACTATAAGCATCGGGCTTATAGTGTCTCTGAAGATTTCTCACCTTCCTGCGGAAAAAAAAAAAAAAAAAAAAAAAAAAAAATGTTTAAACCTAGTGAAATATCTAATGCAGGATGATGTCGATCTTCGTCTATTAGTTTTACAGTAGCAGTTAAAACAGCAATTTCGTTGTTAATTGTATTGGCGAAAAACACTAAGTCAAGAATTTTTCCAAAACGATTTCTCAATCCATTGAATTGACTTAAACCACACGATGACATACCATCTATACATGTTAGTTCATTAAGGCTGGACGCATTTATTGGAACATGGAAGTTGTCGTCATCAATTTTTGTCCAGTTAAGGTTTGGTAGATTAAAGTCACCTACGATCAAAATTTCATCTTCGGGTTCCATAAGTACATAAATATTTTCTATGCAGTCATTAATCTTTTCATAAGCCTCATTGTTTGAACTTGGAGGAATATACGCGGAGATAATAAATAAATGGCCAGATTTCAACTTGATTTTGATACATAGAGCTTCGACACCTGTGGCTCGAAAGTCATCAATCAGGTAGCACGTAAGTGAGGTCTTGATCGCAAAAAGAATTCCTCCTCCGACAACATTAGAGTCTTCTTCATCATGTCGATCACGTCTGAAAATTTGATAAGATGCATCAAAAAGCTCCGAGTCAAGAATAGAAAAGTTGAGCCAAGTTTCTGTTAGTATAATGACATCGTGGGGAAGGTTGTTTACATTTTTATAGACCATATTAGTCTTTGTCCGAAGTCCATTTACATTTTGGTAGTAGACTAATATTTGTTTAAGCTGCTCAGATGTTGATTCCGCATTGTCCGAATTTGACGAAAAGGGTTCTGGTGTATTCCTTGACTATTCTACTATTTTACTGTAATTCATTTTATTTATTTTTTATTTATTAGATAATTAAAAAAAAAAACTAATTTCAATATCTTTTTCCATTTTTACTTAAAAACTACTTAAAATAAGGTCCTTAAAATAAAACTTAAACTAACTTAAACTACCTATTCTACCTATAAACTACTTAAAACTAGAACAACCACAGCAGAAAATCTAACTATCTATCATTTTTTGTTTTTCATATTTTGTTGTCTTTTTTGTCTTATTCCATATTTTTTTTTATTTTTTGTATTATTTTGTGCCACCATGCCTATTCTACTTAAAACTAGACCCTAACACTATAAAACAAGTATGTAAGCCGGCCAAGGCTTAAAACCCCATCCCGACTACCCACTATCAAGTGCCGATAGAATCCACCAAAACTGGTTCTCCTGCTTCACCCTGTCAGTTCGGTCCCGTTCGGACACAGCCCTACTAAACCGAAGGAGCTCTGCTCCGCCTTGTGCCATGACGTCCCTATTGTACAGGAGTCGCATATCCACGGTTCGTCGTCTGACGTGGTAGATTAGCGGAACTGCCAATCTATCCTGTATCAGATCGCATCTATCTTAAAAGAGGAACGCCTCTGGTGGAATGAAGCCGCTCAAGTGGGTACTCTAAATACTCGTCGTTCGGATAGAACGCCCCGAAAATTAAATTGTTGGTCGAAGACATAGCTCTTGCAATGTGACCTCGAACAAGTTTTATCACGAAATTGTCAATTCTGTTGATTCGAACCCCGTTGTATAGGACCTCGTTGGAATAGTAATGCACGTAAGAAGATTCGGCTGTTCGATATAAGCCAGTACAGCGTCGTAAACACTGCCACTCGAACACCCGAAACTTCTCCATCTGGGAAGGGGCAACGTTGAACCATACAGGACACCCATAAACGATCATCGGCCGTATGAGGGCCATGTAGCAAATTACCTTCACTCTGGGGTCCAGCCGACTGCTGTAAAACAGCCGTTTCGTCAGAGCGAAGGCTCTTCTGGCCCTGGTCAGAGTAGCATTTATATGTCTGTCGAAATATAAATACTAATCTAACCAGATTCCGAGGTTCTGCACTACACTTTTGCTCGTTAATCGCTGGCCGTGAAGATCAACGATGACCATCTTGCGCCAATTCTTGCATGTATCCCTAGCCCTAGCCAATGGAGTCCGGAACAGAATTGTCTCCGACTTCTGGACATTTATTTTCAGTTTCCAGTCGTCGCAATATCTGTTGAACACCATTTTTAATTAAGAATGTTGTGGTAGAAGTTACATTGCCACTTTTGACAACAAACTTTCTACCGTTAAGCATATCATAAAGTATATACAACAATGGTTTGCTTATGCCAAGCCTGCTCAGTTTTATGTAAAGACCCTCTAACCATACGGTGTCAAAGGCCTTTCCAAATCAACCAGAACAGCAGCTGTGTTATGACCCGCCTTGAACCCGAACTGTTTATCCGGAATTATTTTGTTGTCCGCAGCCCACTTAGTCAGCGCCCTATTGATGATCTTCTCGAAAACTTTGCTGATGCTCGCAAGAAGACTTATCGACCGAAGATTTAACGGGTTGGAGTTGTCCTTTCCCTTTTTCGGGAGAGGATGAACCACAGCGGTCTTCCAATGCACTGGATAATATGCATTATTATTGAATTGAAGATGAGCTGAAGCTCAACCTACGTCACTAACAAGGGACAGTCCACCGACTAACCATCATGCCACGGGTAATACACTTTTAACTGTACGTTACTAATAATTGAAAACCAATTGATTTTAACTGAAATTCGATGATGTGGATGTGAAAGATTCTGTATTTGTAAAAATCATGGATTCACACAATATGGAAAAGGTACTTTTTTATCATTATTTGCCTATAGAAAGAGAGTAGACACATCAATATGTTTTGTTAGTTCATAAATCTAAAACAACCAAAGTAAGTTTTTGTTTTAAATAATTTTGTAAAATACCTTTAAAGTCGCATTGCTATAATCAATGGCAAAAAGGGTATAATGAAAATGAAAAGAAAGCATCTTTTTTTATTTATTATTTATTGAATTCGTTAAACAAACTAAAGTTAGAACTTAAGACTAATACATATTACATTTATTCTTAGATTTATACATTTACAATGCTTTAAGGAATTTGCAAAAAAAGCTAAACTAAAATCAATTGGTTGAGGGGGCTGTTTTTACCATAGTTCGATCTACTTGATATAGGACGTAAAACAACTTGTCTCCTAATACTTGAACGGCTATAAATAAGTTTAATTGTTCCAAAATTGATGGTGATATGACTGACCCATTGATTAATTTTATAATAAAGCACAGCTGAATGTACTCTCTGTGTTTAGAAAGCGATGGAAGATTTATGAGCGTGAGCCTATGATTGTACGGTGGAAGTTCGAGCCTATTGGACCATGGGAAGAAACGGAGGCAGAAGCGCATGAATCTTCTTTGTACTCCTTCTATTCTGTTTATATGGACTGAATAAAAGGGAGCCCATATTATGCAGCCATATAAACAATGTTGGTCTTACAAATGATATATAAAGAAATTTAAGAATATAAGGGTCGCGAAAATCATGTGAAAACCGTTTTATAAATCCGAGCGTCTTATTTGCTTTGTTAATAATATAGTCATAATGATTTGTAAAAGTTAATTTTGAGTCAAGAATAATACCTAAGTCAGAGAAAGTAGAGAGTTTAGTCAAATAAGAAGAGTCTAATTGATAATTGAAAGTCAAAACATTTTGTTTGCGTGTAAAACACATTGATTTACATTTGTCTATGTTTAGTAAAAGCTTATTTATAAAACACCATTCACGAAAACTATTTAGATCATCTTGTAGGAGTAAACAGTCGTCAAGTGAGTCAATACGTTTGAAAATTTTAATGTCATCAGCGTACATTAAAACAGATGAGTGTTTTATAATAGAAGGTAAGTCGTTAACGTACAAAATAAACAGCAAAGGTCCTAAGTGGCTAACTTGTGGTACGCCAGAGTTGGTATAAAAATATGATGACCGCTCATTCCTAAAAACTACGCTGTATGATCTATTATATAAGAATGACGAAACCCAACTTACAAATTTATCGTTAAAGCCTTGGGATTTAAGTTTGGAAGTTAATGTTTTATGGCACAATTTATCAAAGGCCTTACTGAAGTCTGTGAAGACACAGTCAACTTGTTTCCGTTTTTCAAACGAATCTAAACAAAAAGAACTAAAATGAAAGAGGTAAGTAACTGTTGACTTATTTTGGACAAAACCATGTTGACTGTCACAAATTATAGACTTACAATTAAACGATATGACTTTACAAATAATGGACTCAAATAACTTAGGGATGACGGACAGTTTTGCAATGGGACGATAATTTTTTATTTCATTTTTACTACCCTTTTTATGTATCGGTGTTATGTACGAACTCTTCCAAATTTCAGGAAAAATTATAGATTTGAGCGATTCATTAAAAAGAATATGAAGAGGATAGGATAAATAGGATGCGCATTTTTTCAAAAACTAAGAAGGTACACCATCTGGACCAGGGCTATAACAAACGTCAAGTTCTGAAGGATTGCGAACGATTTCATCTTCAGAGATCCAAAAACTAATTGAATTCAAATGAGGGAAATTTTGTGAGAGAGCCAATAACTCAGGCGTTTGACAGGAGTTCGCTACTTCGAAAGCATCTTTGAAAAAATTTGCAAACATATTTGAAATTTTTTTCAGAGTCGTGGCTAAGTTTGTTGTTAAAAGACATGCAGTTTGGATACCCGTCAGTATTTCTCTTACTATTAACATAGCTCCAAAAGTTTTTTGGGTTGTTTTTTATGTCGGTTTCAGTATTTAAAATAAAGTCATTATAAAGAATATCTGAATAGTCAATAAACATATTTCTTAGCTCATTGTATATTACCAAGTCATTATCAGCTTTTGTTTTATTATATCGGGTGATTTTTTAAGAGCTTGAGAACTTTTTAAAAAAAAAAACGCATAAAATTTGCAAAATCTCATCGATTCTTTATTTGAAACGTTAGATTGGTCCATGACATTTACTTTTTGAAGATAATTTCATTTAAATGTTGACCGCGGCTGCGTCTTAGGTGGTCCATTCGGTAAGTCCAATTTTGGGTAACTTTTTCGAGCATTTCGGCCGGAATAGCCCGAATTTCTTCGGAAATGTTGTCTTCCAAAGCTGGAATAGTTGCTGGCTTATTTGTGTAGACTTTAGACTTGACGTAGCCCCACAAAAAATAGTCTAAAGGCGTCAAATCGCATGATCTTGGTGGCCAACTTACCGGTCCATTCCTTGAGATGAATTGTTCTCCGAAGTTTTCCCTCAAAATGGCCATAGAATCGCGAGCTGTGTGGCATGTAGCGCCATCTTGTTGAAACCACATGTCAACCAAGTTCAGTTCTTCCATTTTTGGCAACAAAAAGTTTGTAAGCATTGAACGATAGCGATCGCCATTCACCGTAACGTTGCGTCCAACGGCATCTTTGAAAAAATACGGTCCAATGATTCCACCAGCGTACAAACCACACCAAACAGTGCATTTTTCGGGATGCTTGGGCAGTTCTTGAACGGCTTCTGGTTGCTCTTCACTCCATATGCGGCAATTTTGCTTATTTACGTAGCCATTCAACCAGAAATGAGCCTCATCGCTGAACAAAATTTGTCGATAAAAAAGCGGATTTTCTGCCAACTTTTCTAGGGCCCATTCACTGAAAATTCGACGTTGTGGCAGATCGTTCGGCTTCAGTTCTTGCACGAGCTGTATTTTATACGGTTTTACACCAAGATCTTTGCGTAAAATCTTCCATGTGGTCGAATAACACAAACCCAATTGCTGCGAACGGCGACGAATCGACATTTCACGGTCTTCAGCAACACTCTCAGAAACAGACGCAATATTCTCTTCTGTACGCACTGTACGCATTCGTGTGGTTGGTTTAATGTCCAATAAAGTAAACTGAGTGCGAAACTTGGTCACAATCGCATTAATTGTTTGCTCACTTGGTCGATTATGTAGACCATAAATCGGACGTAAAGCGCGAAACACATTTCGAACCGAACACTGATTTTGGTAATAAAATTCAATGATTTGCAAGCGTTGCTCGTTAGTAAGTCTATTCATGATGAAATGTCAAAGCATACTGAGCATCTTTCTCTTTGACACCATGTCTGAAGTCCCGCGTGATCTGTCAAATACTAATGCATGAAAATCCTAACCTCAAAAAAATCACCCGATATTTAATCCAGGCCTTGTTTCTTTTATTTTTTAAGTTTTTTAGGCAAGTCAAGCCATGGAGGAGATTTAGAAATATTGCGCGGTTTTCTCAATGGTGTGGTCTCATGAAAAAAGTTAAAGAGAACACAGTAGAATTTAGAGCACATAGCATTAATGTCACAGTTCTCAAACAAATGATTCCAGTTAACATTACATAACAAGTTGAAAAGTTCATTAAGTCTGCATTTTTTAAAGTTAAATTCAAGATTTTCTTTGGAGCAATTAGGAACATTACATACATTTAAATTAAAAGATAGGTCTAATGCTGGGTGATGTCGGTCTTCTTCTACAAGTAGGGTATTGGCTGAATTTACAGCAATATCAGCATTGAGTGAGTCCGAGAAGAATATAAGGTCCAATATTTTGTTGAAGTTGTTGGCAACCCCATTAAATTGGCTTAGTCCACATGAGGAAAGACCGTCAATTGTCAAGAATTCGTTGGTAGAGGACATGTTAATAGGAGATAGATAGTTCTCATGCGTGTGTTTAGTCCAGATCAAGTTTGGAAGATTGAAATCTCCTAAGACTAGTAACTCGTCTTGTGGCTCAATTTGATCGTTTATTTTGTCTATGCAATTAATTAAGTTTTCATAAACGTTGTTACGAGAGCTTGGAGGTATATATGTGGCGATAATGTATAGCAGTCCTGTCTCAGTTTAAACTTTTATGCAAATCATTTCTACATCACATTGATGAAAGTCGTCAACCAAAGTGCATATCAAGCAGTTTTTTACGGCAAGCAAAAGTCCACCTCTTACAGTGCTGATGTCATTTAAGCAGTGTCTATCACGTCTGTATACTTGATAATTCGAATCGAAAAGTTCCGTATCCAAGAATGGATTGTTTAGCCAAGTTTCCGTCAAAATGATTATGTCGTGTGGTAGAATAGTTATATTTTTGTAGACCTTATTGATCTTTGTCCGTAGTCCGTTGACGTTTTGATAATAGATTAGAATTTTTTGAAGCTGCTTCTTTGATGGTGTGGGATTGTCTGGATATTGCGAAAATGGTTAGAAGATGATATTCTTGTGCTGATTTGCTTATTTTCAAATTCGTGGACTAGTATACCACTAGGCCACATAGAAACGGAGTTGAGAAGTCCAAAGATAGAGTCGGGCATTCTTAGTTTGAAAGATGCATATTTCGAATAGTTGCGGTGGATCAATTAAGAATTAAGCACCAGCAGAAAATGAATTTAAAATAAAATTTTCATTATTGCCAATTCTTTTGGGCAGGGAGTAATTGAATCCAAATCATCGTTTGATATAGACCCGCCCATGTTTGTCGATTTTTGATTCTATTTGTATCTAAACCTTGGCAAACTCAAAATTTTAGGTTTAACTTTGAAAAACCATGCAACGTGAATTTGAAAATAACGGTAAAATAAAAAAAAATCTGTGCAAGTAAAACTGCATTCGCCATTATCAGGCATGAGATCTGACAATGCAGTAACACCGGAGTCGTTGCTCCGTGTTAAACCAGGTTGGGTAGTTGGCTTCCAACTACCCTCCACCGTGTATAGGGAATAGATATGTACCACATCTTGAATGCTTGTGACGGCCTGAGCCAGGTTAAAAATATATTTTCGTGTTCGAGTCGTATTCTTTTGAGGTTTTATCACAGTGCATGTATTTACCATGTACATTGTACATATTATATACATGAATGTGCAGAGTCGTAGTATGTGAGTAACCTTGCAATGGAACAAGTAGTGAAGTAGAGTTTTATCGCTTGTGCATATATAGGTAGTCAAAGAACTGTATATAAAATTTCTTTTTGACAATTAACAAGCATTTAAAATGTGTTAACACATTTACCGGTTTCATTGCCTAACACTGCACTGCAAAAGTTTAGAATGAAAGTCTCATATGCATAGCCCCTTATGGTTTAAGATAAGAAACTTTCGAAGTGCAAAATATTTAAGGAGGACTAAATATATGTACCTATACAAAAAAAGAAAGAAACACATCAAAGTTAATAATAAAAGTTGCAAATTTAAAATTTTTCCAGCTTAAGGCAGACTGTTGCTTTCTTTAGAGACTGCAATAGTGCCGAAGTGAATTATTACCACGAAAAACGGTAAGCAGAGCCTTGGAACACACCATCACGATAAGCTTCAGCTACATAATAAACATGCAGACTACATCATAAAACTGCCCAGAATGTCGGATGATCCAATTAGAGAGCTTGTGAGTTGGGATATTTATAACTCTGGGTATAATAAGATCTTCGAAGTCAGTAATTCTTTTTAACACAAGACCAAAAAAGTTTGGTATTGTTCTATGACTAAATGTAGTGCAAATGCACTTATGATGAGCTTCTGATCGTAGTTTGACGCTTGCTATAAGCTTACTACTTTCTGAAAATTCTGAAGTGTAAAAAAAAAAATACATACTCGTACATACATTTTTATCTTTTTTTATATACAAACGTACATTTGTATTGTGCATACAATTCACTACAAACACTTACTTTGGTAGTCATATTCTTAGGATTCTTAGGATTAAGAATTTGTAAAAAAAAAATCCAAGATCGCTATGTATATGAGAGATAATTGCGGTCGTTGTCTGCTGGCAAACACGTGCTATATAACTTTGATTTCTAATAAATATGATAATATACCATTAACGCACTATCCCGCGCCACACTGCCGCTACTACCACTGGTCCGCCTGCTTTAAAAAATTATTGTCAATTAAAATTGCCTACTCTTGACGATACATATGTATGTACATATATAGCGCTGACGTTTGTTTTGTGATAGTAATGGCAACGGGCAGCGCAGAAGCATGATGCGATTGTGGCAAGTAGTTTTTAGTTTTGAATACTAAAAACCTGACTATTTTCATAGTTTCACAGAGGGAAGGAATACCTCCTAAATACCCGATTTTGTAGTAATTAACCATTAAGCATAAGTTCAGTCACATTAACATATTGTATCAATGTAAATTGACTTTAATTGTTAAGAGAAAGCTCCAAATCCTGCAGAAAAACCTCTGAATTTTGACGTTTTGAATACAACTTAAATTTGTATAACTTCTGAAACTGGACCTAGGTTGGCATAAATTTTTTTGTAAGGTTTATTTATTTATAATTCGTTAAATACTAACGTTAACAATGGTGACCTACTGGTCTGTGAGACCGGGTGTGCGAAAAAATGTGAATAACTTTCTTATCCGTTATTGTTTTTTGTTGCCTTTTCGAGTAGGTGCCGCATTGCACGTCCCCCACCATCAGCTGACGTCGAAACTTTGCAGTGAGCACACGTTGTGTGTTTTTTTGACTACCTCGGTCCATGAGAACGTGCGTCATCTTTTATGTAAGTAAAATAATAAAGGATTTCAGAGATTTTAAATAAAGAAGGTGGACCTGGGACATCGGGTCTTTCAAGAACTGGCCGGTGCTATGAGTGCGGATGAAAAAAAAAAATAAAAAACGAAGTACTTTTGCCAAAAATGTAAACAATATTTGTTTTTGGAGCACGTAGTGCCATATTGCATAAGTTGTTTGCCTGAAGAAATTTAGTTTTTTGAGATGTATTTTATTTTTATTTTTTGTTTGGAAGGATACTAATTTTTGTTCATTTTACTAAAGTTCCTAATGTCGAGAGACCAAAAAACATAATTTTCATTAATAAATATCTGATTTTCAATTTTTTACCTAGTTTTAAAAATTGTATTATTAAAAAACTTTTATTTTTTAATGTGTATTGTGATAAAAGATCTTCTGTTGATCTAATATCTTTGTTTTATTGTCAAGGCGCATGTATTTAAAAAAAAAAAAACACGAAATATTAGTAACACATTTCGAAAAATCTTCAGTTGAAAAACCCGGTCCGTGAGACCGGCGTCACCATTGATCAAAGTCAAATTTGCGTCACCAATGGCGGGTTAAACTAGACTGTTGAAAAATATTAATTTGCAATTTATACTTTTTATATTATCATTTGGTGAGTAAATACAAGAGAGAAATTTATTATAGATTTCAATTAATTGATTTAAGGGGCTATGTACACTATAGTTTGATCTGCTAAAATTAGTATTCAATGGTTTCTGGAGTCTTATACTTGAACGACTAAAACCTGAAGTTTAAACTACCAAGAACTGATGGTGATGAAATTTGTCCGTTTATTATTCCAACAATATAACAAAACTGCAACTACATCCTATGATTTGTCAAAGAAGGAAGATTTATGAGAGAAAGTCTTTGTGAATAAGGCGGTAATGTATGAATATCATGAAACCACGGAAGGGATCGTAGACAAAAACGCAAAAACCTTTTCTGAATGGCTTCGAGTCTTGTGACGTGTACGGCGGCAGTAAGGTGACCATACTGTACAAGCATATTCCAGGACTGGTCTCACAAATGAAACAAAAATTAATTTTAAAACATATGGATCACGGAAATCACGGCCAAATCTCTTAATAAAACCCAGAACTCTATTTGATTTTTTCACTATGAAGTTAATATGTTCCAAAATTTGGTTTGATGCACCTTATTTGCTATCTTGTGTACATTTGAATTACCGAGGAGGAACTCATCACCTACGTTCATTTGATTTTATACATATTGACTTCCATAGAACTAACTATGGGAAGAATGAAGCTTTAAGTCGAATGAGCATTTTATATAACTTAAACTGTTCATCGATAGATTTAAATTTAAATAAGGTGGGATTAAAATCATTGTTTAGAACCAGTGCTCCACTATCGTAAGTTTTTATTTTATTTTTTTTTGTTCTGTAATAATTCATGTTAAATGTTAATTATGTATGTTTTGTATTTTGTGCGTGTGTTAGGCTTTAATTGTATTATTGTCTTACTAACAACTAACACATGCACTTATGATGAGCCTCTGATCTTAGTTTGACGCTTGCTATAAGCTAACTACTTTCTGCAAATTCTGAAGTGTAAAAAAAATAAATGTATTGTAGTAGTTATGACCACTGTTAAAAATATCTACTTTATACAAATATACTTTACTGTAATATATAAATTGAGTTGCCAGTTTGAAACATGTATATTAAAATATAAAATGAAAATATCATTCGCTTGGAATCAATAAATCGAATAAGTTCGAAATATTTAATGTGTTTTATTTAAAGAAAAACGATTAAAAATTCAGAAGTGGGATATGGCATCCATTGGAAATAATCACACCATTGCTCAATTAAAATATTGGCTCAATTCATTGGGAGAGAAAACAACAGGAAATAAGATTGAATTGATTTCTCGACTTCAATCTATTCCTTTGGAAATACGAGGGGAATATCCTACCAAACAATTTAAGAATCCAGTTGAAGATCGTGATGACGATGAAGAAGAAAATGAAGACGTTTTTTTCTGGCTCTCAAGAAGGACCAGGAAATGCAGAAACTGAAAAACAACCTGAAGAGACAGACTTTATGAAAAGGGAATTGGAAATCTTACGTAAGGAAAAACTGTTGTTGGGAAGAGAAAATGAGTTACTCAAAAAAGAAATGGAGCTATTGCGGAGAGAAAATTCAAGAACTAGACCAAATGAAAATAATTTTATTCTTGACTCAAGGCAGCCCAAGATTAATTTTTCGGAAATAAAAGAGCTTTTATCCGAATTCAGTGGAAATGGTGAAAATTTTCAACTGTGGGAATCTCAACTAAGAAGTCTTAAAAATTCTTATGAACTAGATGACAACAATTTGAGGGCTCTGATTTCATCAAAACTCAAAGGAAAAGCATTAAAATGGCTTCATTCGAAACCGGATGTGATGACTATAACCGTAGATGAGCTCCTCAATGGTCTTGGAGCAATGTTTCAAAACAGATCCAATCTATTGACACTAAGACGACAATTTGAAGCAAGAAAATGGCTAACTACTGAAAGTTTCCAAGAATATTATTACGAAAAAGTTATTCTTGCCAACAAGATTTCAATTGAAGATAACGAATTGATTGAATATATCTTGGAAGGAATACCAAATTATTCTCTTCAATCCCAAGCTAGAATGCATCGATTTGAAGACAGAAACGAATTACTTAAAGCTTTTCAAGATTTAAGACTTCCAAAAGCAATGAACATCAACAAAGGATACCACAACAAAGGTCCAACAAAAAGTAGACAAATAAGATGCTTCAAGTGCAACTCGATTGGCCATATGGCAAGTGAATGCCGAAAATCAAGACATGAAGGCAGATGTTGCAGCCAATGTGGAGAAGCAGGACACTATGCAGAAACTTGTCCAAAAAGGTATTCCCGTCAAGTGCACAATGTAAACCAAGAAGATGAAGATGATTATGTAAGGAATCTCAATTTTATTTTTCTTAAATCAAATTTTAGTTATAACACTTCGTTAAAAACATTAATAGATACTGGCAGCCCAATTAGCTTAGTTCGCCAACAATTTATACCCTTTATCCTAAATTCAAAATTAAATGTACGCAATAACTACACTGGGATTAATAAAAGCCTACTTTCAATTAACGGTTTTGTTAGGAGTAAGATTTCGTTTGAAAATAAAATTATTGAAATTGATTTGCATGTCGTTTCTGATGAAACAATGGATTTTTCAGTTATTTTAGGAAGAGATTTCATAAAAAATGCAAATTTAAAAGTAATTATAAATGAATCTAAAAACGATAAAAGTTGTTCTTTTGAAAATACGTGTTCTAATTTAATGCAAATTGACATAAGCGAGATTAATAATAAAAATTATACATATGTAAACGACTATTTTGATAAAAATAAAAACATAGATGTTACTTTAAAAATTAGATTTCAAAACCTATTTAACGAATTTTATGTAAACTGTAAGCGTCCCGAAGAGCCTAAAATTAAATGTAAAATGACCCTAACGTTAACAAATGAAAAACCGTTTTCTTGTAAGCCAAGACGGCTATCTTTTCATGAAAAAGAAAATGTACAAGTTTTGATTGATGATCTTTTGAGTAAGGGTATAATTCGCAAGAGTAAATCAGAATATTCATCACCAATTGTCCTAGTTCGAAAAAAACGGGAGATCTTCGATTTTGCGTAGATTATAGAATCCTTAACAAAAATACTTTAAAAGATAATCAACCATTGCCGTTGATAGAAGATTTATTAGATGGCCTTGCTAATAAACAGTATTTTTCATTACTTGACCTGAAAAGTGCATTCTATCATATTCAGATGAGTGAAGAATCGATAAAATACACTTCTTTTGTGACTTGGTTAGGTCAATATGAATTTTTAAAAATGTCATTTGGCTTAAAAAACGCCCCCGGAGTATTTCAACGGTACGTTAACGAAGAAGATTTTATTGTTTCAAATATCATTATAAAGTCCTCTTTTGCAATCATCATCTCTTACGGAGATGGCTACACAGTTCAACATTCACCTTTTCTGGGTGCCGGGCCATAGAGACATTCCAGGAAATTGCAAAGCTGACGAACTTGCAAAAAGCGGAACAACTTTACCTCTGCTGGCTCACAATGCTAGCATGGGTATCCCCTTAGCTACATGTAAACTCATGCTAAAGCAAGATACCATAGAGAAAACAAACTTCAGGTGGAATAACACCACCACCTGTGTAGCGACTAAATTAATTTGGCCTAATGTTAGCGACAGGCGCTCAAAGCAATTAATCTCTCTGAGTAGATTGCACATTAGCTATGTTATAGGTGTCCTGACTGGGCACTGCTTAATAGGAAGGCATGCTATTCGACTTGGAGCCCCTGCAAATGATTTTTGTAGGAGTTGCATGGACGAAGAAGAAGAGGAGACAATCTCTCATCTTCTGTGCACATGCCCTGCCTTATCACAAAGACGTAGAATCCACCTTGGAGACTACTACTTTAACGATACCAGCGATCTAAAAAATTCAGACATTACTTGTCTCCTACGCTTCATTCGAAGCTCCAATTGGTTCAACGAAATAAGCTGATTAACTGATCCATGTGGTATCACAACGGACCATACTTTGGTCTAAGTGTGTTGGACGTCCCAACCAACAGCCACTTTAACCTAACCTAACCTCTTTTGGAATTCCAAAACTACAATTGTGTTATTTATTTAACAACAATTAAGAGAGATTACTAATGTTTTGTAAATGGGTTAGAATAGATAGAAGGTCTGATTCATCTCTTAATTTTCTTCGTAACCGAATTAATTGTATTCTTTTGAGTTTTTATTTTCATTTTGTATCAAAACTAAACTACACCGAAACTTTTTTTACTTCAATTTGCTTAGTTATCAATGGAAATTAATGGCAGACGATACCTACTTAGCTATCGTGCAAACGCTATCTTTTTTTACGATATCACTTTGACGATTATCGTCTTACGTGAAGTGAGACTATCGTCGAAACGCTATCGTCTAACGATTATCGTTTTACGGAATGACCCCCCAGGTCTTAATTAATAAAAAAAAAACAATTAAAAAAGCCAAATCTATATTTTTTAGTATAATGGAAGGAGGGGTGGCAAGGGGTGTTCTTAAATTTGATGTATTTAGTGGTAAAGTATACATATGTTCTCATAATAGCATCAGAAGGTGAAATGCAGTACAAAAAGCTTTCTACTTTTACTAATACTGAATACAGACAGAACCACTAAAAAACATTTCGAATAAGGAACATTTTCTGCTTCCTGAATGTACATATACGTAGTTTATTTTTCGTTTCAACTCAAAAGACACACAAACCATAACAAAAATATGCATAGTCCTTCATGACGATTTCGAATATTTGATGTCATTGTCAGTTTCGAACTATAATGCTATTTAACTTAGAAGACTCATAAGCGGAGAATAACTAGCCAAACTTATAACCTGCGCCCGCAATCCGCAAAGTACTTAAAAACTTGCTCGCACGTACCGACATACATATTCCGCGAGTTGAGCTGTCAAGATAGTTAATTTTAAGTAGTTTGTGCAATGCAACAGTGAAAGGAGAAAGTTTTTTTAAGCGGTTTGCTCATTTGTGTGCAAATTTTCACAAGCCACCAGAGTAAAAATTCACAACAACAACACAAAAATCAAATTTTCCACTACTCAGAGTTGGTATGCCCGGCTTTTCAACAGGATCTTTTTATGGCTAAACCTTCTACAATCAGAAACGCAATAGACCATGATCACACAGTCGATGGTGGCACATCCAACTGAAAAGTGAAACGAAAGGTAAAGCCGTGTAGGTTCATAACTATCATCAGCTTGCTTAACCAGCCATCCTCTATTCCAGCATCCAATGAAAATGAAATGCAACGACTCTGTCAGTGAAGTTGCGGTTAATGTAGATTCATCTGATTTCAGTTTCGAATTTAACAATATACCTTTTAAATTGTATGGTCACGACGATGTTGGTTAAGTGTAAGAGGGAATGAAGTTCGACATACGATAGATTTTGAAAGTTTTGTAAAGATTTCATACATTTGTAAACACTATCTTATTCTTAAAACTAAATAATAACTAATTTTAAACATTTTTAAAGCAATAATGTTCGTTGATAAGGTAAAGTAAGTATATACTATTAATAATGTATTCAAATTTATTCTTAATGCATCTTATTAATTCAGTCATAGTGTAGTTGTAGAATAGTAAGAAAAGGATTGTTTAGTAGAAATAAATTAAATTAAATTTATTTTGTTAGGTCAGCTACTAAGAGAAACACACACGAATCCATATTCCATATTTTTAATTATAACTTTGACCTCTGAGGCTAAGTTTTTGAAATTCTTGAATGCCTAATGATAGACAAAAATGTTTGACCTTGTTTATGACAATCATACCAAGACGATTTCTTCAACAATTATGTGAGCAAAGACAACTAAAATAATAAAATTGATTATCTTCTTAGAATTCTATCTTCTCACATTTGCTACGATTTAATTAATGTTGTTGACTAAAATAAAGCTGTAAACATAGTTTATTTACATGCTGTTTATTGGTTGAAATAAAATAGAATAAAATATTCATTTATATTGGATAAGACTGGTTTTTTCAAAGGAGTAATCTGATTCTTTTACTCATATGATCTTACAGTTAAATGTATAGGATATATATTAGATTGATTTAAAAAAGAAAACTAACATTTTTTCTTAGTAAATAAATAAAACACCTGTCTAAAATTAAGCTTTTTAGGTTGATATTTGGGGGTAAGTTATCACGTTTTTCTATTTTCCATATCAATTGTGTGGAAGTGTTAACAAACAAATAAATTTAAATAATGAATCAGATAGACTACGTTTGCAAGAAAATTCTAAACATTATACCTATTTATACCTATGTAGTATATACAACGATTGAGCTCATATGTTTTTGGATAGATTAGTATATGTGTTATCTAGTTAACCAGGGGCGGATCAGTACACAGATTTTCACTAAGGCATAACACTAGTGGAAATCTGTTATTGAAAAGTTCAAATTGGATTCTAGGTAGTACATATATTATAGTTAATTGTCCGAATTGTGTTTTGTTAATTTTGAGTATTGGAATGTTTGGTGATTTCAGAGTGGATTTTAGCAACATTCGTGGTCTTAGAAAGAATTTCTATGCGACATATGTTCACACTGAGACACACAGGCCAGCTGTTTTGGCATTAAGTGAAACTCAGATAGGTGAAGATTCTGATCATTTGGAATTTAATCTAAATGGGTATAGCTTAGTGCCATTATTCTTTTTCCACCATGGATTAGCCGTATATATAAGAAACGATGTTGCATACCAACTTCAGCCACAATATGGTTTGTGCTCAAACACAAACTTTAACTTCATGTGGTTAAAATTTACGGTAAATAAGCACATCATCCACACATGCTTTCTATATCGAAGTCCAAACCTGGACAGAAATTCAACTTTCAACGAATTTGATGCTCTGTCTGACTCCATCCAAAGAATTGTTGCCCATTATCCTCACACTGAAATCGTCATTGCGGGCGATTTCAATGTACACAATTCTTCTTGGCTTCGCTATTCTGGCCAGTCAACACCCGAAGGAAGGTATGTTGAAGTCTTTGCTGAGTTAAATCAGTTAACTCAGATTGTTGATGAGCCAACTCGAATCCCTGACGTTGCAGGTCAATCCGCCAACACCCTAGACTTGTTTCTTACCTCTGACCCTAATAAATACACAATGAGTGTATTACCGCCTCTAGGCACATCAGACCATTGTATCATATCTGCAAAATTCTCATGTCAAAAAACCCCAGTTAAAGAAAAAACTCCTATGAGAACCGTTTGGCAATATGAGAAAGCCAACTGGGACGGTCTCAATGAATTCTTCAGGAACTTTAACTGGTCACTATGCTTCCTCGATAGTGACGTGGATTCCAGCGCAGATATGGTAACAAATTTAATTCTTTGTGGAATGAGAAATTTTATCCCGAATAGGGTGAAATCTATTAAACCCAAAGAGAACTCATGGTTTGATTCGAGCTGTAAAGAGGTTATTAGGTTCAGAGATGTAAGTTTCCGTTGTTATAAAGCCAACCCTACTGAGGAAAACCGGAATAAGTTCAAACAAGCTAGAAAGACCTGTAATGGTCATATTCGACGAACCAAATTTTTGCATGATCAGAAATTAAGGCAAAAAATACTACAATGTCCCAAAGGTAGTAAAAATTTCTGGTCATTTGTAAAAAACGTACGAAAGACCACGTCATCCTCGGTTCCAACGCTCGTCCACAATGACACTCCCTATGTGAGCTCGATCGATAAAGCCAATTTGCTTGCAGCACAGTTTGCTGTTAATTCGACGCTACCGGAAAGTGTCATGAGTCCTCCTGTTCTTGAGAGCGTACATGATTCTATGGGACGAATCTTCTTTCGCACTCCTGCAGTTGCAAGAGTACTTAAAGACCTTGACATACACAAATCCGCTGGCCCGGATAGTATCTCCCCAATCGTTCTGAAGAGGTGTTCTTCAACGCTGGCAAAACCACTGCGTAAACTTTTCCATCTTTCCTACTCTACAGGTCTCTTTCCGAGTGGATGGAAAATAGCATTTGTCCAGCCGGTCCCTAAAAAAGGCGAATCGTCCTCTCCCTCTAACTATCGTCCAATAGCACTTACGTCCCTTCTTTCCAAGGTCATGGAAACGCTGATTAATTATCAGCTTAAGAAATATCTTGAAGAACGAAAGCTTCTTAATGACCGGCAGTATGGCTTTCGTAGCAATAGGTCCACTGGTGATCTCATGGTTTATCTCACCGAACAGTGGAACAAATCTTTACATCGTTTTGGAGAAAGTAAGATTATTGCACTTGATATTTCAAAAGCATTTGATAGAGTTTGGCACCAAGCTCTCTTATCGAAAATGCGTGCTTTTGGTATTGATGAATCACTTCTTCGTTGGATTAGAAATTACCTTTCGAACCGTTCAATACAAGTTGTATTGGATGGTTTCAAGTCTGAAATTCATAAAATAAATGCTGGTGTCCCCCAGGGCTCCGTTTTGTCTCCGGCTCTCTTCCTTATATTCATAAATGATCTTTTGTCTGCCACTTCTAATCCATTAAACTGTTTCGCCGACGACAGTACCCTCAGCTTTTCATATTCGTTTTTAGATTCACATCCTTGTCCTTCGGATGTGGAACTTCAACGGCAGCGTATGATAAGCTCATTAAATTCTGATCTTGACAGCATTGTCCAATGGGGAATCAAAAACCGTGTAGAATTTAATGCTTCGAAAACCCAATGCTGTCACCTGTCGTTAAAGCGTAACATACCCCCGATGCCGCTATCTATGAGTGGCACTTGCATCCAGGAAACTAATCAACTGTCAGTACTCGGTATGTGTATCACAGATCACCTTTTATGGAATGATCACATATTTGATATTGCCAAAAATGCTGCCAGGTGCTTAGGATTTCTCCGACGGTGTAAGAAATTTTTCACCCCTTCTGATCTGGCTGTAATTTACAAAGCCTTCATTCGTCCAAAACTTGAATATAACTCGCATATTTGGGCAGGTGCCCCTAAAACAAGTTTGAGCCTTTTAGATAGGATACAAAAAAGAGCTTTGAAAATGATCGGCGATAGAACTATAACCGAAACATTTACATCTCTCGAACACCGGCGTAATGTTTCATGCCTTTCGTTGTTTTACAGATACTTTTACAAACAATGTTCTGTCGAATTAGCCAGTTGCATTCCCCCCCTCAAACAATTCAGCCGTAATACTCGCACTTCCAGGAATGCTCATCAGTTTACCCTCGATCTCAATTTCGGACGTACTGTTAAGTATAGAGATTCTTTTTTTAGCCGCTCATCGAGAATGTGGAATGCTTTACCCAACTCTGTTTTCCCCTCTCATTTCAATATTCAAAATTTTAAGACCAATGTGCACCGGTATCTCCTCTTAAATCCTTTCCTATTTTCCTAATACTCGCACTGTGTTTAACCGTAAACGTGTTAAGGGTATTAATATCCCCTTGAGTGCCTCTACTTTATAAAAAAAAAAAAAAAAAATTAGCACTTATTTTTTTTAGGATTTATAAAAGTCTTAAATCTTACCCAATAAATGAAAGAGCAGCTTCAGATTTTTGGAACTACAATCTACTAAAAAGAAAGTACTAAAAAATGAGTTTGATAGAGGCCTGATTGGAGCACAACAGTTTTTGATGTATGATTAGTTGCAGATTCAGTCAACGCAATCATCAAATTTTTCTGAACTTGATAAAATTTTGTTTCTTGTTGAAACATTGTCAAAAATGAATATAATGTATGTTGTATGTGCATACACGTATATAATGCATTGATTTAAATAATTTGATTATGTTTGAAACCACAAAAGCACAAATACAACAAAACTGAAACAACACTCGTCTAGTACTATATAAAATCATTAATAATGGCATGGCATATACATATATATATATATGTATATATAAATATTGAATTGAAACAAGCATTAATGTAATGTAAAAACCAAAAGAAAAGAATTGATAGCTCGTTTTGCTTAATAACTTTTTTTTTTTTAAATTAAAAGTTTATTTTTCTATTTCAAGACACATTCTCTCTTTTCATTCTCAATTAGAATTCCAATATATTGGTAAAAAGTTATTCATGAGTATTTATTTTTGTTAAGAGTTGAATCACCTGCTGAAGATGCTATTTTTAGGAAACTTAGATTTAATGATAATGAATGAAAGACCTTGGTTGAATGTTACAAAGGATTTTATTAATATTTAAGTCAAATTAAATGGTATTGTTGTCTGCTTATCTACAAGGATATACATTTTATTTGATACTTGGACTTTGAGTAAATAGAGATAAAAGATCAATCTTCAGAAGTTACTAATTCCTGCATTATTGGAAATTGGAGCAATGCTTAAGTCAACATTATATTGAAGACGAACGTTTTCATCTTTATTATAGCATCTTCGTCTGCATTAATATCACCCCAATGATACAAGTGTTTTCATTATTTTTAAGTTGTATTACTGTGTTACGTTTTTACCTTTTGTTACAATTGTTTTAAAAATTTTATTTAGACTACTGAGAAACACTATGTACAATGTTTTTTGTTTTCCGAAAACATTTTCAGATTTGTAAGTATTTTTTTTAGCTTTTGTAAGGTTTGTTTCATTAATTTCGTTACACTCTCGTGAGAGCTTGCGGCAACACTGTACTGCTCAAATGTTGAAGTATTGTAAAAGGAAGTAAAAAAGAGTTACCACCTGTGTATTCTCTCCCACTTCCGGGTTTCGACATCCATCTGCCTCGCCTACTTTTCTGCGTTATGCCGATGCAGACACATCTAAATCCTATTTAGAGCCCCCGCAGACTGCAGACTTTTTATCGGCCGATAGTTTGGTCGGCTTCTTAATCAGTATGGAGAGGAATGCATATGCGCACACTACAGCGATTCAGTATCGGCCGATAAAAAAGTTTAATAGGCTACCCGATTACATTCAAACTAATCTGTAGGCCAACTATCGGCCGACTGTTTAATCAGTATTGGCGCATACACGCCTGCGCATACATGACGATTGTTTAGTCGGTCGATAGTTCAGTTCGCTCTGTGATTTGGGGTCGTGTGCGTGTATTTTGAATATGGCGTCGCCCAAATCACAATTGTTGACTCGAGAATAGTCGGCCGACTGTTGGATAGTCTGCGCCCTGTTCACCAACCAAACTGTTTAGTTATCTCGGTGTGTGCACTTTCAGCCCAACCCGACCAAACTATCGGCCGATAAAAAGTCTGCAGTCTGCGGGGGCTCTTAAGGTTAGACACATTATATTGTATAGATTTAATTAATGAAACTCGTGTTAAAACAGTACATGCACTCAAAAACTTAGCTAATAAATTTGAAGTAGTTGATTGATTTTTTGTTCAAAATAATTTGAAAGTTTAGTTAGAAATATCAACCACCACCAGAAAATAGGGGAAATGGATATTTTTCATTGCGGTTGCCCACTTTATATCATTAGGCAATGTTAAATCTGAAACTATTCTTAGTTACATAATATAAAAACTTGAAATAAAGAATTCGAAATGTCCATTTTGTTTATATGTGTGTGTACACATATACGAATTTTACAATAGTCAGATTTCAAGAAAATGTTTTACAATTATTAGAACCAAATGATTCGGATCTATAAATATAAAGCTAGTATTAAAGTCCAATCTAATAATTATTATTATTATTTATTATTATAAGCTTTTATTTGCCATTATTGATATTTTGTACAATATTTATTTACATTTTTGTTTACATTTTCTGTTTCTTTTGAATTAATTACTATATAAAATTGACATAATTTTTTTTTTCTTTTTTTTTAATCAACTTTAATATGTAAGCAAAGTTTGAATAAATAAATGGATGCGTGTCAAAATTCTATGATCTGGCATAAGCCTCCCCCTAATAATATATACAATTATAACATTAATTTGTTTAAACGAGAAACATGTGATATGATTTTTAATATCATAAAATTACGAATCATTTCTATCGAATGTGAATATTTTTTTCCCAGCTTTTCAAACATATTTTATAAAATATACAAAAAATCTGTATTTTGTATATAGTACTTTAATGAATGTATAGTAAATTGTTATGAGTTTTATCTAATTTTACGTTCCAATGTAGATATGTATGTGAGTAGGATAACTTAGTATGAAGTAAAATAAAATTATCTGAAACAGCAGGTAACAATAAACAAGTCATACTAAGAAACATTCAATATACTCAGGGAATTTTGTAATGATTTGTGTATTTTTGTCTTTGTTTTTACCGGTAAATTTGCAATTTAAAAAGTCAATTTATCAAATACGGTTGTATATTTGTTTCTATGTATGCATGAATATTTATATTATTGTAACAAGTAATCTTAAGAAATACTGCGTTTTTTCTGCCATTATCGCCTGCTACAATAAACTAATGGGTGATTTTTTTGAGGTTAGGATTTTCATGCATTAGTATTTGACAGATCACGCGGGATTTCAGACATGGTGTCAAAGAGAAAGATGCTCAGTATGCTTTGACATTTCATCATGAATAGACTTACTAACGAGCAACGCTTGCAAATCATTGAATTTTATTACCAAAATCAGTGTTCGGTTCGAAATGTGTTTCGCGCTTTACGTCCGATTTATGGTCTACATAATCGACCAAGTGAGCAAACAATTAATGCGATTGTGACCAAGTTTCGCACTCAGTTTACTTTATTGGACATTAAACCAACCACACGAATGCGTACAGTGCGTACAGAAGAGAATATTGCGTCTGTTTCTGAGAGTGTTGCTGAAGACCGAGAAATGTCGATTCGTCGCCGTTCGCAGCAATTGGGTTTGTGTTATTCGACCACATGGAAGATTTTACGCAAAGATCTTGGTGTAAAACCGTATAAAATACAGCTCGTGCAAGAACTGAAGCCGAACGATCTGCCACAACGTCGAATTTTCAGTGAATGGGCCCTAGAAAAGTTGGCAGAAAATCCGCTTTTTTATCGACAAATTTTGTTCAGCGATGAGGCTCATTTCTGGTTGAATGGCTACGTAAATAAGCAAAATTGCCGCATTTGGAGTGAAGAGCAACCAGAAGCCGTTCAAGAACTGCCCATGCATCCCGAAAAATGCACTGTTTGGTGTGGTTTGTACGCTGGTGGAATCATTGGACCGTATTTTTTCAAAGATGCTGTTGGACGCAACGTTACGGTGAATGGCGATCGCTATCGTTCAATGCTAACAAACTTTTTGTTGCCAAAAATGGAAGAACTGAACTTGGTTGACATGTGGTTTCAACAAGATGGCGCTACATGCCACACAGCTCGCGATTCTATGGCCATTTTGAGGGAAAACTTCGGAGAACAATTCATCTCAAGGAATGGACCGGTAAGTTGGCCACCAAGATCATGCGATTTGACGCCTTTAGACTATTTTTTGTGGGGCTACGTCAAGTCTAAAGTCTACACAAATAAGCCAGCAACTATTCCAGCTTTGGAAGACAACATTTCCGAAGAAATTCGGGCTATTCCGGCCGAATTGCTCGAAAAAGTTACCCAAAATTGGACTTTCCGAATGGACCACCTAAGACGCAGCCGCGGTCAACATTTAAATGAAATTATCTTCAAAAAGTAAATGTCATGGACCAATCTAACGTTTCAAATAAAGAATCGATGAGATTTTGCAAATTTTATGCGTTTTTTTTTTAAAGTTATAAGACTATATACAACACATATGTATTTGTTTATTTCAATGACACACCCCTTTTTCTAATTGAAAATAAAAAAAAAGGCTGGGATGTGACCCACACTGATAACTTCCCATTCCGTCTGTCGATTAGTCTTGCTTAAAAGGTTTGTAGGTTTTCGTGTTTTGTTAAAAAAAACTTGAATCTTTCTAAAAAAAAATAAAAATTACCAACAACATTTTGCATATGATGAAATAGTTTGATTTCAAAATCTATTTTTGTTAACGCGATTTTTAGTCGAAAACCAATTTTTAACAATTTTAGTAGTAGGTATTTGCGTACTTTTTTTGTAGATTTTATTTTTTTATGGAAAAACTGACCATTTGGTTTTTATAAAAAATTCTGTTAGAAAGAATTAGTTTGAAGCCTTTTTTCCGTCGGCCCTATCTCAAGACCCAGAAGAAATATCAACCTAAAATAAATTTTGTGTACAGATGATAACATCAAAAGATGCAAAAAAGTAATAAATTTGGTTGAACAATACCTTACCATAAATATAGTGATGTGATTGCAAATTATGTATTAATTACTATCTAATCAATTACGGATCTTTTTAATAATTTATCATATCGGATATTTTAGGGACACAAAATAAAACTACCCTCAGAATAATTATAAAATATTACGAAAAAGAAGATTTTAAAATTTACAAAAAATAAAACTTTAAGAAAAAAACTCATGAGAACTAGTAAATATTGAATCAAATATTTTGAAAACAAAGAAATGCATTGCATTCAAACTTATTTCATTTCATACAAAATGATGTTATTATTGTTTGTTGTAAATCCAATTGACAGCGTTTTTACAAAAGTAAAAACCTATGCCTTAATTTATAACAACCCGATTATCTTGACTGGAAAAAACTCAACCTTCATTTTTGATTAATAATTTCGTATTACAAAAAATATCATTCGTGTAAGGGCAGTTATCAATGTGGGCCCCATCCCAGTACCTTTTTATATCCTTATGGGCTGAATATACATATATACATATATGTTAGGTACCAATTTACAGAATTAGTAATTATGGGTTACTTTTAGTTTGAATTTTATTAGCCTTTTAAGATATTCCTGTATTGTAAATCATACAAAAATTGGACTTTCTATCAAAATACAATTTGCTTTCAGCATAAATTTAACGGTATTAAAAATCACTACTCGAGGCATAATTCAGATAAAACAACTTTACAAATCTAAACAACCCCAACAAAAGGAAGAAAGAAAACAAGTAAAGTTACCATATAGAATTAAACTTCAGTACAACAAGATGTTTAAACAAAAAGCAACCAGACGTCTATTATTACAACTAAAAAATTATATACTCAATACATATTTCACTTTTATGTGCTCTCTATCGCTTTATGCAAAGTGAAATTCCGCCCTATGTTAGGAAAATATGTTGTATGTACATATGTATGTAAGTACTAGGATCCTACACTCAACAAAAAAAAAACTCATTTTTAATTAAATAAAAAGGTTGTTCATTAATTAAGAATAACACTTTTTGCACTTTCTAAAAAAATCAAAATTAAGTTCTATAAAAATAAGCAGTCTACTTTTACACGTATGGTTCATTTAGAAATTGATTTGATTAAACTAAATTAATTTATTACAATTTCACTGGGCGGTACTTCGCTCATAAACTCAAAACTTATTCCAACTAAGCAATAAAATATATGTAAATATGTAAAATCATTAAAATATCAATAGATTTTCAGCTAAATGTTTTATTAGCGAACCGCAGTATTTGAGTTTTGTCTTAGCAAACAACTTTCATTCAGGTTTGAGAAACCTTTTTTTTCAGGAAATATAGAAATTGGGACATTTTTAACAGTGTATTAGAATTATCCAATTAAAACATAATTTTGAATGTCCGCCATACTTTGAAAAAATTTAGAAGTTTTCACTTACCAGGCAGTTACTGCTACACAAAACGAACGAACAACAAAAGCACCTGTATTTCTATTTCGCCATTATCCTGAATTCCGTTTTTCCATTTGGGAGATCTCAATGCAAATAACACGTGATAATATAATAATAACAACTGTTGTTTGCAACATAACAACTGGTTTACGTACAACCAATATTTTATGACTTTGTATGCTATTGTTATATTCACTGACCCGCTGTTATTTGTCTATGTTTTCGATGCCACAAAACTGGCCACATTGTGCCAGGAAGCACATTTGTATGTACTGGTACTCGTATATATTTTATCAATGTGTAGATGAATGTTGTTTAAGAAAAAGTTAATGAAAGGGAAGTTTACGCCCCGCCGCGCCGCCGCACTGGAGGGCTATTTGGTGTGGTAAGATAGGAGCCATCATCATTGTACTGAATTTATAAGTCCTTAAGGGACTGATCATGACACTGACACCTGCTATTGTAGTGCTGAGGAGATATAGGTAAAATATGTTGAACCAGCTCCAAAGTGATCATTGCACAAAATGTGTTAGAAAGCGAATTCATTCAAAAACATTGCAGGTACATTTTGTATGCACCATATTGCATCTTAGAGTTATTAAAGATTCACGAAAGAAATAAAATAATGGCCAAATTAGCAAATGGCATGATGTTAAAAACTTTACATTGCGTAGAATATGCATTCCTTTTTTTGTCTCAAACACATCATACTGTTTAGTTTATTTCTGTAAGCAGTCAGTAATAAATCAAAACTGAGAAAGCAAATCAAGGAATGGAGAACGCTAATTTCACTTTGTTGTCCATTTAACTTTGGTGTTCAATATCTACATAAAATGCAAGTTTTGTTTCATAATTCATTTGGAGAGATGTGATCAATAAATGTACAGTTGATCCTTTATTGATCTTGGGGCAGCAAGCATTGAATGATAAGAAACACACAGATCTCTGAAAAGCGGTTATAGCTATAAATTAACCATTAAATTTCTATTTCAAACCGCCAGGGCCGGCCCCAGCCAAACTTGCGCCCTGTGCAAGGTTTGTAGAAAGCGCCCCTTTTTTATATTTTTTTTTACATATAAACTGATACACAAGCATAAGCCTTTCCCACATTACCCAGGAGGTAGACTTTCAACGCGTTTTTTTTTATTGAGGTATCCCCAGGAGGCCTAAGACATTAAACTAAGACGCAGCGAAAAAAAGAGCAGAGGGGAAACTTTTAAACTTGGAAACTTACTTTTCTGGCATTACATTACATTTTGCAAATTCAGAAATGAGATCATCAAAGTCTAAAGAATTTAATAACTTCTTTTCAATGGACATTATAGATAAACCTACTTATATCTCTTGAGTCATGGTTGTCCTAAGATAATTTTTTATAATTTTAAGTTTAGAAAAACTACGTTCTCCTGAAGCTACCGTGACCGGGATTGTATTAAGGATTTGGAGAGCAGTTCTTAAATTCGGAGCAAAATCTTCAAGGTTTGAACTAAAAATAAAATTTAACACATCTAAACTTGAGCTTTGTGGTGTAACAAGCTGGGATATTACGGTTAACTCTTGAAACAATTCTTCTCCATCTAAATCTTTAAAACTACTTTATGTTAAAACATTCTGCAAATTAAGGCATGAAGCACTTACATTTTTATTTTTTAAACATTCGCTTATGTAACTTAAAAATGAAAAATTAAATTAAATTCGGAGCAAAATCTTCAAGGTTTGAACTAAAAATAAAATTTAACACATCTAAACTTGAGCTTTGTGGTGTAACAAGCTGGGATATTACGGTTAACTCTTGAAACAATTCTTCTCCATCTAAATCTTTAAAACTACTTTATGTTAAAACATTCTGCAAATTAAGGCATGAAGCACTTACATTTTTATTTTTTAAACATTCGCTTATGTAACTTAAAAATGAAAAATTGATACTATATACGTATCAAACCTTTCAAGTATTAAAAAAAAAATTCAACTTTAAATCTTTGTTTCGGGTCTAATATATGTAGTTTCAGGACATTCATCAGCATAAAGTATTTTTCTCCGTTGAGATCGCAATGATAAAGCTACAGGAAACATATTTGGTATTCCTAGGGAACTAGCAATACGCTCGGTTAATTGAACATACCTACTCATAAAATGAGCACCGAGCAGCATCATTAACCATTAAATTTAAGGAATGCGAGCAACATGGAACGAAAAATGCTCTTGGTTCCAGGGTTCGAATTCGATTCTGAACACCCGCTTCTTTTCCTTTCATATTCGAACCATTATCATAACATTGACTTTGACAGTTACTTATTAAAATTTCATGTAATTCAAGCTTGTCTAAAATCAACTGAGTCAGTCACATTACGGTCTTGTCACAAAATACGTCACTGCTATTAAAAACTGATAGCTATTTATTTAATATTAATTAACCAACAAAGCGAAAAAACAATTGAAACAATCTGCATTCTGCACCAGACTAGATATACATACATACATTAAAAGTAGCCGTTAAATTTACAACAGTTACTTTCAAAAAAAAAAAAACACAAACTGCCTGCGCAAGAACAATTCGACTTTCGACTCCACATAGAATCATCCCTCTTTAATTTTTAAGCTCTATGCTCCTTTTCCATTCTATTAAAAATTTCATCTCCTGTAATCAGGCACTTAACTCTTACACAGTGTGCAATAAGAAAACCTGTACGCTCTGACTCATATGATTCTGTATAAATAAGTTTTTTTTTTTTTTTTAAATATTTCCCATGTTATTTTCGATACTCAGTGTGCAAATAAGAAAACATACACATCCATTGACCATTTGTAGCAAAGACACCTACCTACCTAATTTCCAAATATTTCACCCTGTTCATACAAGAGAAAAAATCTCAACACATAAAAGTTCCATGCAAGAGAAAAAAAGAAAAAATCTCAACACAAAAAATGTCCATGCCACCTCATATGTGCAAGATTTATTTCATGCACACCGAGTCCCAAAATTAACATAGAGAGTATGACAAAGCAAAATCTTTATTCATATTGAATCATATGGGCTAGTACGTGCAGGTTTTGTATCACGCACCGTACCTGAATGTGAGTTCTCATCTACAAAGAAATAAGGATTTTAATTGCACACATATGTATGTATGTACATATGTACATAATTATTGTAATAATAGTAATAATAAATCTACCCCTGCGGATAAGGGGCTAGATTATTCCTGAAGAAGGTATGCCAGGTCGTAAAAGGCCTATTTAATCCAACATGGATCCAAAGACAACATTTGGGCTGATGCACCCATGATTCCTTCTTCGTAACAAAGACCTAGTGTGCTGGCCAAGAAATGAAAATGCATACCGAAAGGAAAGCAGTAAGCTGAACCCCTTCGGTCAAAGGAAACATTTACGAATCCCGTTCGTAATGCAAAATTATATAAGATTTTCTACTACGAACGTATTTGGTAATAGTTTTTTCGGGATTTGTAAGAGTTTCCGATTACGATGGAATCCGTGATAGAACTGATTGGTGAGGTAGGTTATGCCTGTCTTAAGAGCCAACTTAAATTAAATCTGGATCCACTGCCAAAAATTGGTTTGAGGAACCTGTCCAAAAAACTGAAACTGAAGAAATTAAGTACTACAGGCATTGTATATTGAATAGTTATAGAAAATCCTATCCTGTTTGTCGATTTGTCTTGCTTAAAACTTTAACAGAATATTCATAACAATATTTTGCGAGAGTCGAAA
This sequence comes from Eupeodes latifasciatus, assembly GCA_920104205.1. Taxonomy (NCBI): domain Eukaryota; kingdom Metazoa; phylum Arthropoda; class Insecta; order Diptera; family Syrphidae; genus Eupeodes; species Eupeodes latifasciatus. The sequence goes on along the minus strand of OV049926.1, from coordinate 98,431,941 downwards.
ATCATTTCTTATCACTTTTTTGTTGTTTTTGTAGGTTTTCGTGTTTTTTTTTATAAAAGTTGTCAGTTGAACTTTTCCAAAATATTAATTAAAAATTACCAACAGTATTTTGCATATGATGAAATAGTTTGGTTTTAAAATCTATTTTTGTTAACGAGATATTTAGTCGAAACCCAATGTTTACCTGTTTTAGTAGCATTTTTTTGAGAATTTGTATTTCTTATACAAACAAATATAGATTTATGGATTTTTATAAGAACAATATTTTACGTAACCGAACAAATTTAGCACAAACTTAAATCATTTTGAAGTCAATACTCTATTGATTTACGAGATATCGAGAATCGAATATCAATCTTTACCAATTTTGCGTAGGTACTATTTTTTGTAGATTTTAATTTTTTTTTTAAAAAACTGACTTTTGGATTTGGATACACATTTTTTTATTTTTTGTTAAAAAAAACTGCGTCAGTTCGATTTTTCTCAAAATTTTACCAAATGTCAAAAACTTTATTGTTTGTTCAACAAATTCATTCATTGAAAAAATAGCCAATTCGAAATTTGCTTACTGGTACTGTCACTAATGCCGTAAGCTCTCTGTACTCGTAGCTTTTAAAATGTCTTTTTTAAGGCTGACATTTTAAAACTTTCTAAAGATTTTGAAGAGCTACTGAAGTCATTTAACACTGCAGTTTGCAAATTAAATGCATATTCTGTAACCAACATCATGGTTGATAGTTCCACTTCGACTAATGATTTAGCTCAGCCCAAAATTCCTACTACTTTAACTTCTGCAGATGAAGACATTCTCGCGCAATCAGGCTCTGGTGTTAATAACGCAGAAAGTGTACCTGACAAACAAAAAGAAGCCGTTACAACGCCAGAAGATACAACTTCTCACCAAGCATCTACCAAGAGCATACCTTGTAGCTCATCCATTAGGTGTACTAAGATCAATAAACCAAATAGCTTTGTTTCTTCTTTTAAATTAGTAACGAATCCCACGTTCTTCGATTCTATTTGCAATACAAATATATGGCCCACAGAGACTTTAGTCAAAGAATTTACACAAAGTCAAAAACGAGGTGTTTCGTTGAAAACCAATCCAAAAAACTTAACAGGGTTACCCTCTTCTACCAAAACTTAAGGGGACTTCGTAGACATTTTCCACACGACGTATTTGTTTTGACAGAAACTTGGCTTAATTTAAGCTCTTTCGACACAGAACTTTTCAGTCAAAAGTTCGAAGTTTACAGAAACGATTGTCATGTTGGTAAAGGAAAGGATTTAGGTGTAGGTGTTCTCATAGCGGTAAAAAATACGCATTTCTCTTCTTCTGTATCTTTTCCATTTGAACTATCAATTGAACTGGTTTGTATAAAGATAACGGTACAGACTAAGACTATTTTCATTTTAAACGTTTACATAGAGTTTGGAGTGTGTTTATAACGAACTCTTCTTGGCATTAGATCAATTTGTCCAGCTATGACACTAATATTTATTATCTAGGTGATTTTAATTTACTACACATTGACTGGATTCCATCCGAAGTCGAATCCTGCCTTGAAGCCTCTCTTTGATCTTCACAATTGGAACTATCTCTTCTCGATAAAGTCCTTCTTACTGACTTACAGCGCACAAGCTGTATTAAAAACTCAAAAAGTCGAATTCTCGATTTACTATTTTCTTCTGACGCTATTAGTACTCTTGTTCTAGAATCTAGATCAGGAATTACAAATATTGATAAATATCAACCCCCTTTGGACATTTCTCTTGACTTAAGTAATTAACTTACTGAACACAGTAATTCCTTTAATTGCTTATATAATTTTGATTTCAGAAGAGCTGATTTCCAGTTGTTGTCTGAAGATTTAACCATTTCTGGAATTGCTGATACATTGACATTCTCTAATATTGACGAAGCAGCTTCAAATTTTTATAAGATCCTTAATTATTGTTTGGAAAAAATTTACCTTTAAAGAAATCAAGAGATACAAACTTTAGCCACCCTTGGTACACGAAAGAATTGCGTTTACTGCGTGACAAAAGAAATAAGGGATGGAAAACTTATATCAAAACTCTGTCTCCAACCAACTTTTCTCTTTATGTTGAACTCTTTATAGCCCGGGAGCCAGCGTCACTCATTTTTGAAAGATTTGATAATGGATGAATTTATTTTTTTCGGGCAGTTTTTACATTAGAAAAACATAAAATCGATGCCTGCAGGCGCACCCGTGGTGCATTAATTTACAGTTAATTTTCAAAGTTGTAAAAAAACCGAGGTCACATGTCTAACATGATAAGACTTGAAACCGGTCTAGAACGTTAGTTTGCACTGCCTTGAGAAAGAAAAACCATGCCTGCCACCTGGACAGTGGGGCGAAGTTATCCTGCCGCTGACCTAAAGTTGTAAAAAAACCGTCAAATTGTTATATGTGATAAGGGCTGAAGTATGTTTAGATAGTTAGTTTGACATTTAAAATAGAGGAAAAACCATGCCTGCCGCTTGCGTCCCGGGGAGAAGTCGCCGGCAGGATCGCAAATAGTCGCACTGTCGCATACTGTATACAATCCAAAAATATTTTGTTTTTGGGTAGAAATCTGGGAAACAATGTTTTGATGAATTTTGTAGACCGTTTAATAAAGAACACCGAAAAAATAATATCAGCTCTAAAAGTCTTTTATAACTCCAAACCAAAGGGGTAAAATACCCATTTTAATCTATTTTATCAAAACGTCTAAAAAAGTAAAAGTATATTAAAATATACCTATACTTTGCATTAATATATACCTCATAACAATTATACCAGAAAAAGGGTAAGGAGGGGGGGGGAATCACCTTTTGCTGTTACCTGGCATAAGATCTTTACAAAACAAATAAGTTTCAAAACATTTTTGTGTGTGCTTTTAGTTTTGGTTTTAATTTGTTTTCAAAACGTTATAAGATTATAATTTAGTCAAAAATGCTGGACAGCACATCTTCGCCACTTCTGAATGACTCCATTAAACATGAAATATCTTCTTCATCAGAATCTTCGCTAGTGCTGACTTGGTTGTGGGTAGGTTCTTCATCATCTTCTTCGTTGTCAATTTGGATATTTGCGTCTGTTTAAAGGAACATAGATTAAAAACTGTATGAATTGTCAAAGGAAGATGGAAAGTTGATGTATTTACCTGAATCATTAATGTTTGAATGATCCTTAATCAAAACTTCGCTGACCGAAGTTGGTAATTGGTCACCTTCAAACCACCTAAACTCCAGTTTGTCCCTTATTTCTTGCCATCCACAGTTAGAAGGAGAGAGTACGGTGGGATTTTGGCGGTATGCATTACTCCATATACTTGAGATGTAAGCACATCTCAAAATTTGCTGGCGCAGCTCCGACTTGCAGGGTGGCAAAATTGAGCCATCAAAGTTTTTTGTTTTAATTTTGAACGTCTCGTCAATGTCGTTGCATTTAAAGGATTTGGCGAAAATTGAAAGCCGGGCTTCGTTGACGTCATTAAACTGTTTAAGTCCGTATATGCAGCAAACAAATCTTTCTAGTATGTCAAATATCTGTGCTTCGATGTCTGGATAGTTCTTCAGTTTTGAGAAGGCTTCGATGAAATCAGTTGGGTTTTGAAGAATTGTAAGTGGCCGCTTCTTGCCTTTTTTGAAAAATGCAGGGTTGAAGTCACATCCTGTGAAAGCATGGAATCCAGGAAGAGCTTGACATAAATCTGGTCCCAATGATTCGTAGAGCTTCGACACGTTGATGAACCTTTCTGCATTACCAACGCCAACTTTCAGCCAAAGTCTTACATTTTCTTTCAAGTGCTGCATGTTTCCAAGTGCAATGACGAGAATGTCCGTATCGGAACATCGAATAAGAACATTCGAATCTGGCTCCACTTGACAGGCGTGGAAAATGACTTTAGTGTCGGCTTCTTCTCATCAGATGAAGAATGAAAAATCCATCGAAAATTTGGACATCTACATGCGATGGTGGTTCTTTGTTTTCCTTTGTTTCCAAAATGTTCAATAGGGTAGATTTAGCTGTCTTGCAGATAGTTCCATCGATGTGGCAAAGTGACAGTGGAACAGGAGTCAATGGATAGGTCAATATTTTTGCAATGTCCAGAGAATTTTCCAGAGAGATTCCTAGCAGTCTTCCAAAAAGGTCACGTTGCAAGCGAACTTCAACAATTTTCCCAGAGACCGTCATTTTTTTCTTCTGTGAATCTGCAAAACTAAAGATTTTGTTTCTTTTAATCGGCTTTTCAAACCTACTTTGACTCTCCGAACATTCTGTAATAAACATTTCTCTTTGCTTGTTGCCAAGATCCTCAACGTTTAAAAGATAGTCCGCGGTATTTTCACCAACTGCCTGCCCAGTTGATATGTTATACAAATTCAGCTTATCCAGGGAATTTGAAAAAGGATTAATGTTCTGCTCGATGTTGGCGATCAATGTGGTTAATTGGTTGGTTGACTTCTCAATGTAACTTTTCTGCAGGTCAGCTGTAATATCCTGACTAATTCGTATTCCTGAAGTTTCCATTACATGAGTGATGATTTTCGCCCGTATGCTATGACTTTTACACCAGCGCTGTCGAGCAGAGATCGAGTAAGTCATATGGATAACACCAGTCAGTTTATTAGCAGCGTCAGCATTTATGGTCTGTTCCAACGTCAGATCGATCGGTTGTCGGGAGAATGGCTTATTTGTTCTCTTAATTCCAAATGATCCTTTTTCGAACTCTTCTTTCAATCCTGGATGAGTAACATCAACTTTCTGAAGATTGTCGCTATATTTCACGAGGTATCTTGAATAATTCTGTTGATTAAAAGTGAAGCAAAGATTAGTAATTTTCGGAAGTGCAAATTTAAACATTTCAAAATCTCCAGTACGTATACTCCTATTCAGCAAAAGGTGGTATTGCACCAGATTTGTATATATCAGGAAATACTAATATACTAAAAAATACTAATTGTTTGAATAGACCTCCTCAAGATAAGTGCTGCCTTTTGTACGACGGATTTTTCCTCGAGAATTTGTATGTTGTTGTCTTCTAGTGCAACTCCTGCATATGGTTTCATTATTTTCTTATTGTTACGATGTATGATGGTTAGTTTTTTCGCATATTTCTTCAACAACCTGCTTTCTAAATACCGGGTACTGATATGAAGTGGTGATGCCAATTCAACGCCTTCGTATTCTTGAGTTAGAAATTCACCATACATGGTTCGGATAAAGTCGAGAAAGTACATGTTGTTGTTCTGAATTATTGTTTCTTCCACAAACAAACAAACTTTTTCAAACGCTGAATTACTTTTGTCCCTTATCTTCTTCCAATCCGAGGCATCTTTCTGTTCATTTTGTATCGCTCTTACTCGGTTTTGTACTTGAACACAACAAATGGCATGGTAAAGTATGGGGTGTCCTTGTAGCAATCGATCGTCAATTTCCATCATCAGGTTCAAGTCGTTTAACTCCATTGCCTTAGCTTTTATTTTATCCATGGAATCTTCCTTAGAACCGGCATGCAAGATATTAATGCGACCCTTATGTCTTTTCCGTTCTAATTTGCAGAAAATACATTTTTTTAGCTCGGTTTCCTCTTCTTCAGCTGGATCTTCAGATACTTGCTCTTTTGGCTGAGCCAAATCATCACCAATAAGTTCTGATGCAGCGATTGAGGTGTCATAGATTGATGTTTCGGGTTCTCCTAAGTTTTGTTCGGATACTTCGTTTAATTCAATGTTCGCACTTTAAAATAAAACGGATATTTGGAAAGATTAATGTAAGCGGAGGAGAAACAAAAAAAGTCAACTTGTCTTTAAGAGGTCCGTAATTACATACATATATTAAGGTCTTTTAAATTTTAAATATTTTAAAAATTATGCTTACCGTGTAACCATAGCTGCTGAAGGTCCTGATAAATTAAGTTCACTTTCGGAGGCTACCGATTCTACATTTGATTGTTTATATTTTACTTTAAGCGCAGTAAAATTGTTCAAACATTTTGAATGATAACCTTCACTTTCACTTATTGGATTCAACTTCACTTTACACCCAACCAAACTATTGGCTTGACGAATTTTCAAAATTCCAAGACATTTATCTAAACGTTCTTGATTGAATAAAATTATTTTGTCTTTTTTTCCACCACAAAAAACACAAACTGGTTTAACATTAGCCATCGCACCAAATTTCTTAACACGTCTATTATTTAGTAGAAAAGGATTCGTACTATAAGATATCGGTCTTTATATACAATAGAATTGAAAAAAAAGCAATTAAAAGATCATTTTTTTTAACCCTTTTTAGGTAAAATATCAAAAATTATTTTTCCTAATTACTTTTTCTTGGAAAAAGAGCATTTAACCCTTTTTAGGTAAAATATGCAAAATAATTTTTCTCCATTACTTTTTCTTGGCACCAATTAGGAAATCAGGTATAAAAAAATTTACTATGAAAATCAGCCAATAAATGGTTTTTCCAATTATATTTTTTTTGCACAAGTATGAACTCAGGTATAAAAATAGGAAAAGGAAAGTATTCATTTGAAAATAAATTGATAATTAAAAAAAAAAGTAACATTTTTATCCATGAATTAAATAAAAACAACTTCATCATTGACAAACAAAATGTTTTTGAAAAAAAAAAAATATACATTTATATTGAAAAAATTTACATTTTTGATTGCAAAAAATGTTTCATTTAAAAATAAATATATTACCAGTGGCAATTCTGGTAAGGATCTCACAAATAAAAAATGTGAAATTAAGATTGCAATAATCTTATCAATTTGTGCCAGTTACGACTTTTGCAACAAAATACACATTACGTTTCGTTATGAAACAAAAAAAAAATTAAGGGTGTTTTAGACCCATAACCACCCCCACCGCACCACTCTCAATTTTTTATTTATATTAGTGCCAGAAATAAAACTAATTATTTTAAAAGAATTTCGTTTTGAATATATGGGTATCAAGAAACCATATAAAAATGTGTTTGTATCCCATTTGCCCTTCTTTGTGCCCCTTTTTCTTATATTATTGTTATAAGATATAAAATTATGCAAAAAATATGCATATTTCTTGTATACATTTAGTTTCATAGCTGTTTAGATAAAATTAAATAATTAATAGATTAAAAAGAGTGTTTTTCCCCTCTTTGCCCCCTTTTTTGGAGTGATATTAGACTTTTAGAGCTGATATTATTTTTTCAGTGTTCTTTATTAAAAGGTCTACAAAATTCATTAAAACATTGTTTCTCTCCCAGATTTCTACCCAAAAACAAAATATTTTTGGATTGTATACAGTATGCGACAGTGCGACTATTTTCGACTGGCGACTTCTCCCCGGGACGCAAGCGGCAGGCATGGTTTTTCCTCTATTTTAAATGTCAAACTAACTATCTAAACATACTTCAGCCCTTATCACATATAACAATTTGACGGTTTTTTTTACAACTTTAGGTCAGCGGCAAGATAACTTCGCCCCACTGTCCAGGTGGCAGGCATGGTTTTTTTTTCTCAAGGCAGTGCCAACTAACGTTCTAGACCGGTTTCAAGTCTTATCATGTTAGACATGTGACCTCGTTTTTTTTACAACTTTGAAATTTTTTTGCCACTTATTGCCCCACTGTTGAGGTGGCAGGCATCGATTTTGTTGATTACATTTACCTAAACTACAGATAAAAAAATAATTTAAGCGTTATCATCATTAACATTGAATAATGACGCTGGCTACCGGGCTATTAGTGAATTTAAGTCTTTTTCTAATTTTTTATACGCTAGTTATGTTACTGATATGGGCACCTATTTGAAAGAGAATAAAAAATTTTGGAAACTTGTAAACTTAAAGAAAAAATCAGATGGCTTTCCAGTTAACTTCACTTACAAGAACCCTTCGTTAGATAAAACTGTTGATATCTGTAACGCTTTCGCAACAAATTTCCGTGAGTCATTTGTTAATAGCCCTCAAAAAGTTGAGGAAGTATATTTTCATAATCTTCACTCCTTTTCGCAAACTAGCTGTAGTCACATCCCTGTGCTACAGAGTACGGTCCTTGATCTTTTATCTGCGTTGAATGATGACTGCTCAGCCGGTCCCGATGGTATTCCCCCGATAGTATTAAAAAAGTGTAGTAATCCTTTAGTTGAACCCCTTACGTTCTTATTCAAACTTTCTCTAAAAACAGTCAAATTTCCCAGTATATGGAAGAAGTCATTTTTTAACACCAATTTTCAAGAAAGGTAACAAGGCGGATATAACAAACTACAGGCCCATTGCAAAGCTTTCTTGCATTCCTAAATTGTTTGATCAAGTTGTTTGTGAAAGTGTAGCATTTTTAAGTAAAAATCTCATTTGTATGAACAGCAACATGGTTTTGTGAAAAAAAGATCAACCATTACTAATCTCCCCGTAGTACCCGTGGCATGATGGTTAGTGCGTTGGACTGTCATACCAGAGGTCTTGGGTTCGATCCCTGCCTATGTCATCTAAAGTTTTTTTCACGGGTACTGCCTCTTGCGAGGAATTGACAAATTCTCCAAGAGTAATTCTTGTCATGAAAAGTGCTTTCTCAAATTTGCCGTTCGGATTCGGCATATAAACTGTAGGTCCCCTCCATCCCTACAACAGTACTCGCACACAGGAATGGTTCAGAGTTGTAAGTCACTAGGCCCTAGTTCTCCACGGACTGTTGCGCCACTCAATTTTTATTTATTAATTACTAATCTCCTCACATTCTCAAACATATGTTTAAACGCTTTACAAGGTTATGAAGTTGACTGTGTATACACTGGCTTTTCTAAAGCTTTTGACCAACTAAGCCACGGAATTATTTTATTTAAACTCAAAGCTCTTGGTTTTCCACCATTTTTCTTAGCTTAGATCAAATCATACCTTGAAAACACATCCTATGAGGTAAAATTTAGAAATTGTCTTTCTGAACCTTTTGTTGCTCAATCTGGTGTTCCCCAGGGAAGCCATCTTGGCCCTTTTCTGTTCATCCTGTCTATTAACGACATATCGTCATGTCTACGCTCAAGTGAAGTTCTCATTTTTGCTGATGACATGAAAAATTTTAAGATTATAAAGTCCACCCATGATCGTATCCTTTTACAAGCCGACATTGATAGTTTCACATTTTGATGTGGGAAAAATAGCCTTGCCCTCAGCCCTTTAATATGCCAGACGATAACTTTTACTAAAAAACGAATCGTTAGTGTATTTGATTATTGTACGATCACAGCAAAAACTCTGTCGCGTCTCCACATTTAAAGATTTAGGTGTTTATTTCTGTTCCAACTTAGAGTTTACACATCACATTAATTTTATTGTCAATAAGGCAAGTTCTATGCTTGGTTTTATAAAACGCTGGGCAAAGGAGTTCAATGATCCCTATGTTACTCTTTCTTTGTACAATTGCCATTTAAGTAGTATATTCACAACTCTTATTGAGAGTATGTCTAGAAGATGCAGAGCAGTGATGGAAAACCAAGGTTTCGCCACAAAATATTCATTAAAAATAACGTTCTTAACTAAATTATTTTATTTTTAAATAAAGTTGCTTTAGTTTTAAAAAAATAAATAAATTAGGTGGCGCAACAGTCCGTAGGTGGCGAAACAGTCCGTAGAGGGCCTAGTAACTTACAAGTAAGCGAGTAATGTTGTCAGAGATGGAGGGGACCTACAGTTTACATGCCGAATCCGAACGGCTAGTTTGAAAAGGAACTTTTCATGACAAGAATTACTCTTGGAAGATTTGTCAATTCCTCGCAGTAGACAATACCCGTGAAAAAAGTAAGGTGGCACAGGCAGGGATCGAACCCAATACCTCTTGCATGAGAGTCCAACGCATTAACCATCACGCTACCGGTACTACTTTAGTTTTGGCCAGACAAAAAAACACATATGTACATATTTTATTGTAAATTTTAAATTGATTTTTAAAGTTTCAAATAATTTTGTAAACTATTAGCGAAATAAAATATATGCATCTTTATGCATTTAAATTACAAGGATTTTTTTATTACAAATGTTGCTTTAGTTTTTTCCAACACTGTATGTACCTATGGTAAGTTAACACATGGTGACCACACGGGTCAACAAATGACACCAACCCCGAAATAAGATCGGGATCATCGTAAACTGAATAATTTATGACCCAAGCCAACATCATCTGCAACAGATAATGAAATGGTTTATGACCGACGACACCGCTGATAGCTACCGCTATCCGAACCTTCGTGGAGAGTACGACGATCACAACGAGTAGTTGGCTTCCAACCCCGCAACCATAAACATCAATACTTGTAAAACTAGTAATAAGTTGCATTTTAAATAAAATATATTTTTTTTTTTTTAAATATTTGTTTGAAAAATTAATTTTCTATATGTTATTTTAACTTAAGTATTAATTTAAACAAAAAAAAATAAACATATAAAATAGTTTGATAATATTTACGTAATGCATCAGACATAACTGATTTCATCACTCTCCGAATACATCGCGTCGGTTCGTCCAACTAGCAGTTGATAGGAAATATCACACGAGAACTAAATTCATCGCAAAAAAAGGAAGGGGAAACAGAAAACTAAACCAGTCTTTCTTTCTTCCCTTTAAGTTTTACCTAATCCTTAAGGGCCATGCACATGAGAGCGAACAACGAATGAACGAATGGACGAACAAACGTGATTTTACACATTTTAAAAAGTCAATTACAAACAAAAGCACATTTAAATTATAAGAAACTAATTGACACCAATGTTAGGATAATAAAATTTGCATTTTGTTCTCTAAAATAAGAAAATTTTGTAAAAACAATTTGGTAGTAACGAATTGCAGCGTGGTTGCTACGAACTGTCAAACTCTATTCGCGTTCCACATACCATCCACACTGCAACGAATAAATTTTTCGCGCTCAACTTAACCTCAAAATTATACCACTCTTGTTTTGTTTTTGTGTGAAAGATTATGGGTATGGCTGAGGAAAATATGGAGAAAAGGGTAATTATATATTGACAATTCGTCGCTGTCTGCGAATAGAAATAAAGCTCGTGTGAAAGAAAAGTCAAAATATGCGAACTGCGAATGGACGAACAAACGTGATTTTACACATTTCAAAAAGTCAATTCCACACAAAAACATTTAAATTATAAGAAACCAATTGACACTAATATTAGGATAATAAAATTTGCATTTTGTTCTCTAAAACAAGAGAATTTTGTAAAAACAATTTGGTAGTAACGAATTGCAGTGTGGTTGCTACGAACTGTCAAACTCTATTCGCGTTCCACATACCATCCACACTGCAACGAATAAATTGTTTGCGCTCAACTTAACCTCAAAATTATACCGCTCTTGTTTTGTTTTTGTGTGAAAGATCATGGCTGAGGAAAATATGGAGAAAAGGGTTGACAATTCGTCGCTGTCTGCAAATAGAAATAAAGCTCATGTGAAAGAAAAGTCAAAATATGCGAACATCCACAGTTCGCAGTTCGTAGCTCATGTGCAAGATGCTTTAAAGTATAAAAATGTACATAGATTATGTTCCATTTCTTTCCGCACTGTGATTCCACAAACACGGGTTGAGTTCTACTCTTTGTCGCTGTTGTCTCTTTACCATCTTCAAACAATACTAAACATATGTTTATTGTATATACCTCTAAAACAGAAGACAAAAGTGCATCCGTTTTTGTTCTCTTGCACTTCTTTAAAATAATCTTTCATTCCCAGGCATAACCCGTGTCTGGTTGAAGAAATAAACCTACTTCTTGTGTGTGAAATCTGTTGTTAAGGGGTTAGCTAATAGCTATACGCATCGATAATGATGAGATAAAGAACTCAAGAAGTTGTATAAGTAGGTTTCTCTACCAATGGGGCTAGTTGGAGGGTTGGAGGAACTATAAGAACTTTTTTATCTTGATGGTTAGTGAAACATATTGCATATAATGTACAATTTATGCATAGAACATTCGGTTTAAGGGTGTAGCCTTGGAAAATTATAAACTCTGAATTCAACCCGACTACAAAATTATACTCGTATTTCGGCTTTTGTGTTATATTGGGATCAGTTTTAGTTATTTTGATGATAACAACTTCAGAGGTAGAACACAGAAAAAACGATAAAATTAATTCGGACTTTTCTTGGTTTAACAAATTTTTTGGTTGTTATTCTGTTCTTTTATGACCATGTCTGTGGAAACCCATGTACAGACAAGTTTTTATAATTTGATCACCATTCCCACATGGCATATTTTTTATTTTGCGTTTTTGGAAAGAAATGCTCTAACTAACTGTTGTTAGCAACAGCTCGTAGAGAACCAGGTTAGGACTTGAATTACAACTCTCAACCGTCATTGTGTGCGAGTAATTTTAGGCACGGAGGACACCCACAATTTGTATACCAAATCCAAACGGCTAATTTGATAAAGTACTTTTCATGACATCAGTCTTGGAGGATTTGTCAATTTCTCCGCAGAGGAGGTACCCGTCAAATTACTTTAGTTTCTTTGAACCTAAGACTTCTAGCATGACTGTCCTGCGCACTAACTATTAGCAAATTATTAAATTTATTTGTATTCATTTTTTAAGGAAGGAGAGGAAAAAATAAAACACAATTCATAAATTAACTAAATGCAAAGGTCTAAAGCGTAAACAAAAAAATAAGACTCGATTACGAAATAAATCAACTAAATAAAAATTCCCCGCCATTAATTCAAAACTTTTTTTAAAATAATAATAGAAAAACATATTTTTAGAAGATAAATTGTACGAACAGTTTAATACAGGTAGTCCAGATTTAATCCACATGTTGTATCCTTATTAATTTTCTTGTTGATTTCACTCATTAAATGGGAATCCGTATAAAATTTATAAATTACAATGAAAACAAAGCACTGGTTTATTTATCATTATACAAAATTATTGAAAATGAATGTGTTTGGTTACTTTTCGACTTTAAGTCAATTATATTTATGTAGGCACAACAGGAAAGAGATAAATAATCACGTTTAATTACTGTACAACATTATTGTATTTAAGACAACTGTAAGTAGATGAATTTAATTGTTTCGTTTACACTTATCTCAATTCAAACAAGTTATCACTTCTGTTTGAGGTATTAATATTCACTGTAAATTGATGATAAGTTATCTAATAATTATATAATAACAATATTTCTATGTTATGATGGATCTTTTTTAAACGAATCCTGGAAAAAGAAAAAGATACAAACGAATTATATTAGAAAGTAATTGTTTGTAGGCATAATACCTTTTGCGGCTAGATGATGGTCTGGCATTGCTTCAATTTAAACATTTCTTTGTCGTTCATAAATAATATTTAAAATTCTTTTTAGTGTGTTTTCCATATTTTCATTTTTAGGTACTGAATTGACTGAAAAGCTTTCAATTCTAGGTATGTATTTCATCATACATTGATGACAGGGGAGAGTACGATAACTCAGACGACAAAGTTTAATGACGGATTTGTATAGAGCAGTTAAAAACAAGCATCTTTTAATATGGGAGAGGGGGTCTATCTCCCCCCGATTAGGCGGTAGGGGCAATTTAAAAAAATATGTACGTTAAATGGAACAAGAAATTAAAAAACAATGGTAATACTTACAACTAAGTTTTATACATTTTTTCAAAGCTAAAACTTTTGTCTATTAGCTTGTTTTTAAATCAAGTCAAAAGTATATGTAGGTACATAGTTTTTGAAAAAAATTGTTTTAAACTCAAAATTTAGGCAAAAAAAGTTAAAAAAAGAACAAGTTTAAAGTGTAACTTTTTAAAACTTGAAAATTATCTACTATTGTTTTTTTTTAGAATTCATGGCTGTTATTTGTTTTAATCAAAACTGAAAACAAGATGACTTAATGCCTTCTAGTTATTGAGAAAATTGAAAATTACCAACGTGCTTGAGTATTTACGTAGTCTTATTTGTATAGTAAAAATCGAATATGGATTAAGATATTAATAAATTATAAAAATAAGTCAGGTGTCGCAACAGTCCGTTGAAAACTAGTGCCTAGTACCTTACGACTCTCAACCTCAACCATTCCTGTGTGCGAGTAATGTTGTCAGGAATGGAGGGGACCTTAAGTTTTAAGCCGAATCCGAACGGCTAATTTGAGAAAGCAATTTTCATGACAAGAATAACTCTTGGAGAATTTGTCAATTCCTCGCAAGAGGCAGTACCCGTAGATGGCACAGGCAGGGATCGAACCCAAAACCTCTAACATGACAGTCCAACGCACTAACCATCATGCCACGGGCACTACAATTAAGATATAACTACTATACATTAATTTTTCTTAAATCCAGCTTAATGCAGTTTATTTAAATGCAATTAAAATCGTATAGTGAGCAAAAGCAGGTGGTTGCAGGAGGCAGCATGCCCACTGTTTCATCTCCTGCATACAACCAAATTCGCACACACTCCACTATGGAATACACCCAAACTCGCACCTACCATTATTACTATCATAATAAGACCACTCAAGCAAAAACAATTACTAAAAAAAATTATTTATAAACTTATGGTTTTCAAATATTGAAATTTAATTTTTTTTTAATTTTTCTTTACTCAAATTTTGAGTTTAAAATTAATTTTTTCAAAAACTATCTATAGTTTTGACTTGATTTAAAAACTGGCTAATAGAACAGAATGTCGTATAATACTTAATTGTTAGTATTACCGTTATTTTGTAACTATATTTTTCCATTTCCCGCCTAAACGGGGGGGGGAGATAGACTCCCACTCCCATAGTAAAAAATGCTTGTTTTTAACTGTTCTTAAACAATCCCTTATAATATATTGTCGCCTGAGTTATCGTAATCTTGCCTGAGCATGCATTTAAAGTCGTCAAAAACACTGCTAAGTGCTTAGGTTTTTTACGAAGATGCAAGAATTTTGTTCGCCCCTTCTGATGTATGTACATATCTTTAACCTATAAAGACTTTATTTGTCCGAAACTCGAGTTCAGCTGGTGCTCAAAAAACCTACTTAAGTCTCTTAGACTGAATTCAAAAGAGAGCACCGCCGCAAGGTTAAATGTCTGTTAATGTTTAATCGCTTTTTTAACGATACCAGTTTTACTAGGAACTACTGTGGATAACAGAGATTATTTTTTTAGCCGCACTATACGAATGTCGAATGCTTTACCTAGCTCAATATTTGCCACTCATTGAAATGTATCCTCATTTCCTAATTACTCGCCCTGTGTGTAATTATTATAAAGTTATTCATTTCCAAATATATAAACTATAAAAAACATTTTGCATTTTTAATTAATAATTAATAAATAATAATTAATAATTAGTATTACACTTTTTCGAAAAGAGAATAACTTCCTTGCTTTTGATTCTAAGCTATCGTACCCATGCGGAACTCTAACAAGCAAATTTTATTTCAAAGTTAACTTATTCCATTTTAATTATGCGTCACAGACTTTCTAGACTGTTTGAGACATACATATATAATATACATATGTGATAGCTTTTATAAGGTTAGCAAAACATACGTTTTAATTCAATGTATAAAAAATAATTCTTAGAATGCAAACCATTGTCGGATTTTTGGCATACATCATTAAGCTGCATTAGTTTTTCTATAAATACAATAATGAAGAATTATCGTGTTTATAACATTCTGTTGGATAGCGTAAGAGACAAAACATTCCTCCGGTTACCCCTGGATGTTTATAAGGAAGAAGAACTCATTCCAAAAATTATGAAATACCGGAAAACTAATTTATTAAAAGAAATAGTTTGTGTGCAAAAAAAAACTAAAACTGTATTAAAATGACTGTTGTTTTTAATGTATTTGGCATTTTAACACAATCAAATGTCGGGAAAGTTAAATTAAAAACAAAAATCACCAGGTGAATGAAAAACCGACTAGAAGTAAAAGTTGTTTTCGGTCATGAAATTAACTATCACCATATTTAGTTTGGACCATCCTCTGCGGGAAATCCTTTTTGCAGAAAGAGACAAATTATACCCTGTCAAGTTAGCATTGCTATATTGAAAAATTTCTGAGCTAAAATGTATTTTCACAATTATCTAATTTGCAAAAAAAGCTGTAATCAATTGATATACTCACAAAAATGTAATGGCAATTACTTGTTGTAAGTAAACTTAAAATTATTAGTAGGTAGTGATTATAATTCAATCCAAGCAGTTCAATATGGTAACCCTGCACTTGAAAATAATACCACAAATATGGGAACGAGAAAGTTACTTCAACACTAAATTTTCAAAAACAATGGGCAAATTTTCAATCAAATTAGGAGTAATAAGTAGTATGTTTTAAGTTCATACCTACCCTACCGTATGCCTACTTATTATTATTTATTTCGATTTATGATTAGGGGAAGTTGAAAATAAACTGAGCGGAAAAAAAAATATAAAACATATGAAATCACATAGAAGCGGCCACGCAATGAGCGAGCGGCGAAACAAAATTCTGAGCGGCTAAGCGGCGCCGCTCAGCAGCCAAACCTGTTTTAATTTTCTGAGCGGCAAGAAGTAAAGATGGTCAAAGTAAACATTGAGTTGTTAATTTCGTGTGTGCAATCTCGACTTTAACTACTAATCGCTCAAAAGCAGTCGCTCAGTGCCTGGCCATACGTGCGTCGCTTAGAGTTGCCGCTCAGCCGCTTGCCGCTCAGCCGCTTAGCCACTCAGCCGCTTACTGCGTGGCTGAGGCCTTACAACTCTCAACCATCCCTATGTGCGAGTAATGTTGTCAGAGATGGAAGGGACCTACAGTTTATATGCCGAATCCGAACGGCTAGTTTGAGAAAGCACTTTTCATGACAAGAATTACTCTTGGAGGATTTGTCAATTCCTCACAAGAGGCAGTACCCGTGAAAAAAAGTTAGGTGGCCCAGGTAGTGATTGGACCTAAGACCCCTTGCATGACAGTCTAACGCACTAACCATCACGCTACGGGTACTACTACGCGCTTTAAAGACATTTTAAATACAAATCGAGGAATTTTTAATAAGATAATTTATATTTATTCAGCAAGTTTCAGAAAAAAAAAAAAAAACATTTGTTTTGAATGTTGTTTTGAATGTATATTTTGTTATGATCCAATTTATCTGAATTTCAATAACGTTTTTTTTTTAAAACAATAATACTTACAATTTGATGGTTTTTCGCAAAGTAACTCCCACTGCCTTGAATCCAAGAATTAAAACCAAGAAAACTTTCCCTACTGAATTTTATCTGCCTCGTACAACAAACAAATGTTCGTATTACAAAAGAATAGTGTCACATTAGCAACACAGGCTGGTTGGTTGATTAGGAGCTAAGAATGCAATGTACTCAAATTTGAGTACGTATGTAGTTAATCTAAAACGCTTTTGAAATGTTTTATAAACAGTATTGATTCAAAATCTCTTATTATTTCCTTTTTTATAATTTTTATCAAAAATGAAACGTCATCATAAAAAATCATAATACTAATTTATTATTACATTTTAGAGTTTGGTTATGTAAATTACAAATAAATCTGGTAGTTCTGAGTACTTGGTTATGAAGTTGGACTTATTAATATTCCAAGTTTGCGACCTCGAACGGAAGATAAACAAAAATAAAAATTTGTTTCTAGATTATATTTTGATTTTATTTAAACATACATTTTTAACAATAATTTGGTTAATACAATCAATATGGTGCATGGCATTGCCGTCTGCCTGATTGACAACTAAAAGTATAGCTTTATATAAATTAAAAAAAAAAAAGAAAGTGCAGTTTAAGATTAAAACGCTTCATTTAAAATTTGATGTCTATAATTAAGTGCTGTTTTGCAATATGCATATAACTTTGTGACATCCATTTCTTGTAGAAGGCTTGTGATATCAGTATTTGAAAGAAAGTCACTGCCTAGGATAAGTCTTCTTATTTCTCTCAGTATCGCACATCGTCCAACAAAATGAAAAACATCCTCGCGCTCCTTCAAGTTACACAGGTTGCATAAAATCGGTAAGTCCTCACGGTGAGGAATGTAGTTTAGATTAAGGAGTTCTCCTCTTAGCCGGAACGTGCACGAAATTTGTTCGATGGTATATTTGTCGTGGAAGTAGTTTCTTTCCCTGAGATCGTAGTCTAGTCTACTGTAAATCATGCGGTGCAGTGAGCTTGCTCCGTGTATTGTGTTCTTGAGGCTTCATCCAGACGAGCTATTAGGCGATATAAAGTTGGCTTCCAAGAGGCAAGGTTACTGTAGTTTAGGTCAACATCTACCTGTTCAGCTAGTTCTATCCAGTCTTTAAACCATCCACTTCGGGATTCGGGTGAGGAATGTAGTTTAGATTAAGGAGTTCTCCTCTTAGACGGAACGTGCACGAAATTTGTTCGATGGTATATTTGTCGTGGAAGTAGTTTCTTTCCCTGAGATCGTAGTCTAGTCTACTGTAAATCATGCGGTGCAGTGAGCTTGCTCCGTGTATTGTGTTCTTGAGGCT
This sequence comes from Eupeodes latifasciatus, assembly GCA_920104205.1. NCBI lineage: Eukaryota > Metazoa > Arthropoda > Insecta > Diptera > Syrphidae > Eupeodes > Eupeodes latifasciatus. Next base: position 98,413,461 of record OV049926.1, on the reverse strand, counting down.
TCATCCAGACGAGCTATTAGGCGATATAAAGTTGGCTTCCAAGAGGCAAGGTTACTGTAGTTTAGGTCAACATCTACCTGTTCAGCTAGTTCTATCCAGTCTTTAAACCATCCACTTTGGGATAGTTTGAAGAACTACTTTCTTTGCGAGACGATGACTTGGCATATTCAGAGCTTTGAGGATGTAATCGACCTGCAGCTTGAGTGTTTTTATAAATAAAGGCGATAAACCCGTTTCGTACTCGAAGGAAGGTGGAAAATCCGTTTTATGTAAAATCGGAGCAGTTTTTCCACTTGTTCATATTTCCGACCTCCCCAAGCTTGCGCCGCATAAAACATAACTGATTCCGATACAGCTTCGAAGACCCTGAATTTACTGGTGTGCGTAATTTCCTTATTATTAAAGCATTGCTTCCATGCTACGTTTATAGCTGTTTTCGCCTTAACAAGTTTGTCAGTGAGATGTTTTTCCATGCTCAAGTTCTTAGTAAAGCACACTCCTAGATATTTGTATTCCTTCACCAACTCTACTCTTTCACCATTATAGTGTCATTGCTCACTTGCACCCGATCTACCACCGCCATTCTTAAAAACCATCACTTTAGACTTATTTAAATTTATCACTAGGCTCCACATTTTATAATATTCAGCAAGCTTATTTATCATTAGCTGAGAGACTGCGGAGTATAAGCGAGCAGAACAATGTCTTCAGCGAAAAGAAGAGCTTTAATGTTAACGCCTGCGTACTCGATTCCTACTGGTAATGCTTCGACTATATCATCAATGAAGAGTGCAAACAAGCTTGGACTGAGTGCACAGCCCTGTCTAACTACTGATTTCGTTTCGAACCATTCTGATAAGCATTGGCCATTCCACACTGATGCTTTGGTAGTCTTGTATAAATTTTGCAATACTTTACCGAACTTAAGCGACATTCCTTTCTGGAAAAGCTTGTAAAACAGGGCATTGCGATCCACGGTGCCGAAAGCAGCTTTGAAATCAACGAAAAATGCAAATAGTTTTTTATTTCTCGATAGAAACGAGTCAGCAATCGAGCGGAGTACAAAAATGTGATCGACGGTGGAGTATCCCGATCTGAAGCCAGCTTGGAACTCTCTAAGCAGATTATTAGAATGTATCCATTCATTTAAACGACGGAGCAGAATCGATGTAAATATCTTATATGACGAGTTCAAAAACGAGATTCCTCTGTAGTTTTCAGGAACTTCAGTGCTTCCCTTCTTGTGGATTGGGAAAATCAAGGCATGGCTGAACTGATTTGGGATGATTCCTTCCTCTAAGATCTGGTTGAATACTGCTGTTAGAGATACAACAAGAGTATCTGTACCATATCTGTAGAATTCTGCTGGTATACCATCAGAGCCCGCAGCCTTTCGATACTTTTGGTTGTTTATCGATATAAACACTTCTTCCTTTGAAATTGGTGCATCTAAAATAATATTTTTGAAGCCAGGTGTGGCATACTGATTCAGAAACTTATTTGGCGCATCTGGGTTTAATAATTGCTCGAAATATGTTTGCAGTCTATTTGAATTAAGATACGGGCTAATAGTAAATTTTGTTCCATTGAGTTTTCGGTATATGGTATGCTTCTTTAATGCTTTTTTGCCTTCTCACTTTTGGGCCTTCTCTCCCACATCTTCTTCGCCGTTTTTCGGAAAATGGACGATGACATTTTTTTCGTTGGCCTTCATTTCCATTTGCTCCATTTTTTGTTCCAAAGCAATGCATCGAACTTCAAATTGCTTCACCTGGGACTGCAACTGGGTGTTACTAGTCGGCAAGCTTTGAACTTCAGCATGAATAACATCCATATCAGCTCTCGTAGGCATGTCTTTCAATTTGTCATCAAGTAGCATAGAGACTATATCATGCATCATATGTCTCAAAGCTGTGACCTCCATGGCTCCAACTGCTGTACTTGTCGTTTCTTGAGGCGACGCTGCACAGTGGTTCCACTCCCGAACAAAGGCGGCCAAAATTACTAACTCACTTGATAAAATCTCAAAACGATTAGTCCTAAAATGTTTTGAGCTCCCTGATTTCGAATCTGCAATCAGTTTTAAACTATCTCGTCATGACTTTGAGATACGTTCGGTAAAGGGTTGAAGATCGGTTTAATATAGTTTTATTTAAATATAATTTTTTGTCTTTATTATGTGTACTTGTTATAGAATGCATGAGTTATTTTGTACATGAAAGGCATTAAGTATTCCTTAACCTGTTAGTTAAACGCAGAAACAACTCAAGGTACCAGTATTAAAATTTAATTTTTTTTTTTCTTAAATTAGTTTTAATTCGACAAGTTTTTTGTATACATAATAATACAAAAAGTAAATATTTTTCAAAATTTCAATATTTTAACTTTTAAGTTAGGAAGTTTTTATAAACAGGATGTGTCTTAAATCTTAAGCAAAGAAATCACTTGGTCTGAAAAAGCATAATTTTGTTTTTTTTTTGGTAATTTCCGCAAACTTGTAATTAAAGGATCGGAATTCAAAAGAAGCTGATGAAAAAGATCTGTATTGCAAACTTTTCTTGACATTTTTCTTGTATGATCTCGACGAAACAGTTGGAAGTTTTTATTTGTAGCCTCTGCAGCCTCTTCAGATAGTTCTCCTATTGGTAAAAGAGCATGATTGATTATGTCTGATCCATGAATCAAGACTTTGTGAACTGAACTAGGGAGATTGTACCATCCATATTCTTGAATAATGAGTCTGGCTGTTTCCAGTGCGAATATTTTAAATTGTTCGCAGTTAATATCGAATCCAGAAGATAAGGTGATCAGTATTGTGTGACATCGCTCAAGAATATTTTTATCGATTCCTGTAATTTCAGCAGAGATTGAAGCATTTGCGAAGAATTTTCGTGCCGTGTTTCCATCATTAGATGTTCCACTTCCTCCACTTCGCGGTCTATCGATAATAAGCCCCAGTTTCTGCCGAAACGTATCCTGAATGTATTTTCTGCAAAACTGGCTTTGTCTTCATCGGATCTCATTTGCCATTTTTGTATATGTAATCTGTACGATAAATGAATACAAAATTCAAAGAAACGAATCCATGAGTGGAGTGGGGAAATAGCGAATTCATATTTGCATTCATTAACTGGCTTCTCTAAACATTTTTCAATGTTATTCATTTCTTTTGGTGAAGCACCACATATATAGCATTTGCTTGTTGCAGTTTCACTTAAAGCACAACACACTTTTCCATCTACCATAGTGAGTTGTAAGGAATATGTTATTCTAACCTGAATGTTCTCTTCTTCAAAAATAAATGGATTCAAATTCGAAATTTGGTTTTTAATATAAGCTTCTTCTTGCAAAGAAAGCTCTTTAGTTTCCTTTGCAAATCTAAAACGAATCGGCCTACAATATCGAGTGGATGAAGGGCGTGGATTTTTCCAGAAAACTTGATTAGATTTTTCACATTTCAGCCGCAAAGGAACAAAGGATGTTACGAATAAGCTACTGTCATCATCGGCATTTGATTCCAAAAAGCTCTGCTTATACTCACTTTGTCCAGTGCTGCCATCAAAACCCCATTTCCCGAATAAAATCATAAAAATCAGGTGACAAATTTTGCAAAATAATTTCTTGCGACTCCAGTATACGCTTGGCTGTATGGTCAAGTAAACTTTGCAGTTCGAAGTTCGACTTCGGCAGACACTTCTGTAATTTTTTTCATTTTCAGGATAACATAATTTTTTGGTTTGAATTATTTTTTGATACGAAGGCAAAAATTCAGATGACGTATACAAATTAATAAAATCCCTCAATAGCAAATACTGATTTTTTGATAATTTGGTTTCAGTTATTAGTGAAAGAACTTCTTCGTTATCTGGTCGTTTTATAGGTGTATTTGAATTATTTAATAAGTAATCAACAGCAGAGGAATCCACTTCCGATAAGGTAGCCAATCTTCTTCGTTTTGATCTTTTACTGCTCTCTGCAAAATCTTTGAAAGGTCGCCCTGAAGTTGAAGGTTGCCCCGCAGAAGTTGAAGGTCGCCCCGCAGAAGTTGAAGGTTGCCCCGCAGAAGTTGAAGGTCGCCCCGCAGAAGTTGAAGGTCGCCCCGCAGAAGTTGAATAGGGCAAATAATTGTTATTTTCAGAAATGATGCATACTTCCTTTGTATTAAGCCATCCCAAATAATTTTTAACAAGAAGGCATCTTTTTCGGCAAGTTTTTTTCCAGAAATACGTAAGTTTTTTACAAACATATACGATTCTAGTTTCCAATACTTTATAATCTGCATTTGGAATGTCATGTAAGGACTTGGAAATGATATCTAATATTGAATGGGACTTATTTTTTTCGGTTCCATTAGCATTTAACCAATGCTGAAGCACAAACATTCTTGTAAATGAGACTTTAGTTAAATGCCCTGAAATACAAAAAATGAGACTTTAGGTGGCTCAAAAATTAATTAAAAGTGAATTCGCAAGTAATCGCAGCTAAGTCAACGTGTACATGAAATTACCTTTCTGGTAATATACAACTTTGTGGGGGCGTAACGGGGCGTAACAGTTAAAAGTTTAAAACAAACAATATTAAGCTATTTTATTTTTATTTCTATTTTATTTAGACCCAATTTATTAACTCTTATGCTCAGCCGAAAAATGAATCATAAAAAATAAATAACAAATATCTTACCTTCCACCAATATATCCATTACAAAAAAAATAACACACAGATTAAAAAAAATTAACTAAACAAATGCAGTCGCAATTACTCTTAGAGCACTAAAACTCAAATGCCATGTGTTTGCAATGTGATTACTCTGAAGATAAAAATGTAACGGTTTTTCCTTTTCTATTTCTATTTAGTTTGGAATGTTCTCAGCTCATTTTAACCGTTTAATGTAATAACCGCTACAGCATTTTTTTTTATAATTTTGGCCTTTGGTGGAACCACAGTGCGCTGGAGCAACTTCTTTGTGCGGTCTTTTAGGTGGTTGATTATTCCCACTTGAAGATCCTGAGCTGCGTGGTGTTCGTTGCATGCCTTCTAATTTTGAAAATTCGGTTAACGGTGCACTGATAATGACTAAAATTCGATGCCTTTTTTTCGAAGTGCAGAAAAGTGACAAGATAACTAAAGAACTCACCAATTTTCATTCAATTAGTTTCAGTGTGTAAATGTTTTTACTGAGGTAATTGATAATATTTTTTTTAACTTATTATATTGCAAAAAAAAGAAAAATTACTAAGAGCGATCGCTTAAACTAAACTTTACACTGCAAACCAAGGTTGCCAACCCAATTTGTTTCTATTATTGTTGTTTTTTAATCTGAATCTTGTATAGAAACTGTGTTTTCAATTTTTAGAGCTTGTTCAACCTTCACGTACACAAAGATTCAACTTATTGTTAAACAAAGCTCTAGTCTTTTCACAAGACACAAGATCATGTCTATCAGAACAGTTAAATTCCTATATTCATACGGTTACAAACAAGTTCCGAAAATTTTGTCATCTTTTATTAGCGTTCAATGAATATAACAACTTAATTATGAAGATAAATGTACCTGAAAACTGAAGCATATTTTTCTTTTCTCCACTATTTTTCAACTTATAAGATAACCATTTCTTTCTAATAGCAAATAATAATAATAATAAAACAAAGAAAAATTAACCAAGAGAATGACAAATTATCATAACTCATTCCTATACGCTTCAGTCGCACCCTTTTTAATGTAATAGAGAGAGAAAAAACATGACAAGATCTTAACATCATTCAGACTGTATCTGCGTATTTATTTCTTCTTTTTTGTATCCATGTTAGTTGTTGCTCCATGTGCCACATCAACAGTACAATAATTTAACACGAAACAAAAAATTTAGTCTTGTCCGCATATGTATATTATTATTGGTGATCATTTGTTATTCAATTTTGTCACGATAAGATACTTTTTCATTAAATGTGAAACTAAAAGATGCTTCAATTTTATTTCAACAGACAACACACTACATATATGTACATATGTATGTATGTACGTACGTCGTACATACTGTACAAATAATGTACATATGCAGATATACATATACCTAGCTGTTTGTTGAAAAATGTAAAAGAAAAATTAATGCGCATTTTGGAAATATTTACAATTTGAATACATTTTTATGACATTAAATTTTGATTCACTCTTTCAGTTTCAGTGAGTATAGAAATTGATCTATTTCAAAATTTGTTTGTAGAATTTAATTTAGTTGTACAAACAATTTACATTCAAAATTTCAGAAGATACTAAAAAACACATATATATCTAGGCATTTTTGTGTTTCCGATTTCTAGATTTATCTTTATAAATATGTAATTTGAGTTCTTCCAGGTAGGATGATTTTTCACTATTGAGACAGACTGTAAAAGTAAATATATGTGAGTATGAATAGTATCGTAATAATGATTCCGAACGGCAATCTTGTCACTTGTTAATAAATATGTCTTCCATGTCTGTACCAATTTTCATTGATGTAAAATGTCTATTTCGACTTAAGATGCGATCATGAAATTAAAAGAATACATGTTCTCTTCTACAACGTTATAAAACAATTGTTAAAAATATCTGTTTTCGAATTTCTATGAATGACAATTTTGATTGGACTATACAGAACTATTTCTAAAGAATTAATTGTTTATAATACATAAATAAATATCAGGTACGTAGATTCGTACAGATACAAGCAAATCAATGAAATTAACCAAATTTTTTGTTTAAGAAAATTAAAACACTGTTTTTTGGAAACACAATAAATTATTATTTTTCGTCAAAAAAATTATTTGCTTGTCATTTTTGTTTCAATGCTCAAAGGAAGGGAATTATCCTATAAGCATTACATTCTATGGTCGAATGTTCAATTAAATCGGTTTCTATAATATAATATTTCCCAAAATAAAATCAGTCTTTGTTTTTAAATTTGATTTTCACTTTTTTTGGAACCAACAGTTTAAATGTAAAAATAAACTGAGCATCAAACTTTAAATCAAGAAAAGGGTGCCTTAAAATAAACCCAGTTTTTAAAATACATTCTCTTCATCCTCTTAAAAATTATGGATGTCTTAGATAAAGTTTTTTTAAGAATTGTAAATTGGAAAGCCAAAGCTTAATAGGAATAGGATTTAAATAATATAAATTAACATTCTTATTTTTACATCTTAGCTCTTGAAATTTGATTGAGAGTAAAATTTGTTTGGCATTGATTTGTTATTTAAATATGATATTCCTTCTTCAATATTTTTTTTTTGTTAAAATGTTCATACATTTATTTACCATCGTTTTTGCAAACTTCAATAAACATTTCTACAAAGTAAAAAAAATGTCTTCTAGTTTTTTTTTTTTTTTTTTGTTTGATCACTGGCAGCAATAAATTATAGGAATAATAACGCAGCTCGCATTCAGACATCATAAATCGTAATAACATGGCAAGAGTATTTCAATTGCCATCAGTACACATTTGCCAAAAGAAACTTAGAAACAACAACAGCAAGATTGTAGATAGGTACCTAACTATAGATAAAACAACATTTGCAAAAAAAAATTAATCACTCTATAAATATTATGAACCTACATATGTATGTAGGTCTGATTGTACAGTACACAGAAGAAAAAAATCCAAGTGGAATGATTTTCATTTTGTATTAGTTTTCTTCAAAATCTTAATATTATAATTGTGATTTTTTTCATATTGAACTTCAAACAATTTAATGCATAATTGAAAAAAATTGATTTGACTGAACGAACAAAATTATAGATTGAATCAACGACGACGCACGTGTATTTCAGCATCGATTGTGATTTTGTGAAAAAAATTAAAAACAATTTGTATGATTTTCTTAAGTGTAAACTGACATTTGCAGACTTATTGTGTATGTGGAATGAGTTAGAATTTGCAAACAAAATAACAGAGCAAACGCAAAATATAACGCTTTTGTTTGCATCTTTATATCAGTGCGAGATATAAACTTATACAGCTTATGTATGTAATATGCACCCATGGACTATTAATTTGTATTTTAAGGCGCCAACTTTTTGTTTTGATTTATATCTTATGTTATATCTTTATGTTTAATCTTAATTAAGGTTTCTTTATTAATTTTTCAACTTTAAAACTTAATCGAAATTGATAAATGCTGATTTATAAAGATTATTAAAAAAACACAGAAATACACTCTTTTTTCATATTTATGTATGTGTATACATTTTCGCATCATCTACTAAAATGTAGGTCTATGCTGTTTCTCGGACTTATTTTAATAGTTTATTCAATTTCTTACTATTCTCAAAGACATCTCGATTTGATTGTGCGGTTTTATGTATTTTGTTCTTTGCCTGTGTTGCTGCCTTATTGTGTCTTCGCTTGATTAGACCAATGACGACGAGCGATTCACAAGTGAGAACAAAATTTGGCATATTGCCCTTATACAATAGTCGGAAAAAGTATTTTGACAATACTATTTGTAATGCTAGACCAGTTGATATGGTAAACTGAGAAATGTAACGAGAATCCTTTGCTACTCAAAACCAAAAAGAAAGTACCTAGACAACGGTAAAATCCAGAAATAGTTTATTTTTCTTATGCATTCTTTTTGGGACCCTTTTAATGAATACACTGAGCCATAACTAACTGAAAAAAGTATTTTGACATAGTAATCTTTGCAGTTTCTTTCGTGTCGCGTGCTATCAGAGTTGAGATTTCCTATTTATATTGTCTCTTTTTAATTAAATTTATTAACTTCGACGACATTTACAAACAATTAGTTGATAATAATGGGTAAAACGTCGGAAGTTAGTCAAGATTTAAGAATTGAGATGGTGACCAAGTATTATGCGGGTATTTCGGTGGAAAAGTTAAGCAAACTATATAAAGTTCCTCGTCAAACCGTCTATTACCAAATAAATAAGCAGAAAAAAACAAATCCACGCGAAATGTTCCACGATCAGGGCGACCACGCAAGACTTCCAAGAAAGAGGACCGTTTAATAGTCAGAAAGTTTAAAGAAAATGTGCTGAACATCCCAAAATCTGCAGCAATTGAAATAAAAAAGGAGTATGAAATTGAAATTACAGAAAAAACGGTAAGAAATCGTTTGAAGGAGGCTAAATTTGCTACTTACATAGCCAAAACAATACCCCAAATATCCCAAAAAAAAAAAATAAGCTTAAACGCCTGCAGTTTGCCAAAGAATTTTTACACAAGCCTTCATCACTTTGGGAAAAAGTATTGTGGACTGATGAAAGCTGTCTTGAGTACCACGGATAAAAAAAGAAAACTTTTTGCAGAATCCCTAGGAAAATTCGAAACAAAGTAGCACCTGTGTGTAAACGAATACCTCATGGTGGTGGCACCGTCATGTTTTGGGGATGTGTTTGCTTTAATGGCACCGGAGACTTGGTAGCAATCGATGGAATGATGAACAAACAACAACATTTGGATATTTTAAATAACCACGCTTTTAGTTCTGGCGATAAATTGATTGGACAGTCGTTCATTTTGCAGCAAGACAACGCACCTTGTCACAAAGCCAAGATGATAATTAATTTTCTAAAGGAAGTGGGTGTAGGTAAATACTCTAGATTGGCCACCTCAAAGCCCCGACTTAAATATAATAGAAAATGCGTGGGCCTATATAAAGCGAAAAAGGAGTCCATGCTTGACAAGAACGCGCGAAGAGACAATCGCTGAGGTCGAAAGCCTTTGGAAGGAAATTTCTTCGCAAACTCTTCAAAATTTGGTAAAATCTATACCAGGCCGATTGCAGAAAGTCATTAATAGCAACGGAAATTTCATTTTCTATTGAATTATGTTTTAATTTTTGTTTAATTTTCTTTTCAAACTCATTTTTTCCTCAAAATATATTTTGTAAAAATACTTTTTCCACCACATATTTCTGAAAAATAATTTTCAGTTGCAGAACTATAACATTGAATTTAATTAAATAAAGTTATTTTGAAAGCTCATGGCCTTAACATTATTATGCATTTTTTTTAAATTTGTTTCAACTGATCAAATAAGATATTTGAATAAAAATGTACGTATTTTGTTTGTCAAAATACTTTTTCCGACCATTGTATGTGTAAAAATGTTAGCTATTGATTTCTGGGTGGGAAAAGGCCAACGATATTGTCTCGAGAAAAGTTAATTATGTTTGTATTTGTTTTTGATTCAGTGGTGCGGTATGAGAGTAAATTTTAAAGAAAATCAGTTCGATACTTTGCAGTTAATTTCCTTTTTTATAATTAAATTACACACAATTTTCTCCAATCTTTTCACTGATTCTAAAACAACGTGACAAGTTTGTTTGAATTTATTTCAACACATAATATACGAAGAAATACCAATACTTTTTCATTCAGCTAAGTTCATTGAAATAACAACTTTATTTTAATGAAATTAGCTGTATTTTTAGGTCTAATTTTTGTGATATTTTAAATGGTATCTCAAAACTAAAATCCAACTTAAATTGTTATGTATCACACTACCTAGGAAACTTTTTATGGTACTGTTTGAAATTTCTTTTTGATAAATTCACAGCCATAACCTTTCTACATTAAACCAAGACAACCTGGCAATTAACACGACATAAAACACATCTCAAGTGAAAACTCAAACTCATAATCAGCAAGATAATATGAGAAATAGGTCTTCAAATTAACATCACTACACCGTGATACAAATCTACAAATCATGTTTGTAGGAATTTTTTTTTAATTCATTCATAAATTACTTATTGTCAATAGGATTAGTTTTTACCGCGATCAATCCATATCTGTTCAGGTGGTTGTGATAACATGAGCACTTTTTTATTGTAATCATATTACAAAACTGGCATCAGCTAACAGGCAACATCATCATTAGCGGCATCATTTATAATGGGTGATTTTTTAAGAGCTTGAGAACTTTTTTTTTTAAAAAAACACATAAAATTTGCAAAATCTCATCGATTCTTTATTTAAAACGTTAGATTGGTCCATGACATTTACTTTTTGAAGATAATTTCATTTAAATGTTGACCGCGGCTGCGTCTTAGGTGGTCCATTCGGAAAGTCCAATTTTGGGTAACTTTTTCGAGCATTTCGGCCGGAATAGCCCGAATTTCTTCGGAAATGTTGTCTTCCAAAGCTGGAATAGTTGCTGGCTTATTTGTGTAGACTTTAGACTTGACGTAGCCCCACAAAAAATAGTCTAAAGGCGTCAAATCGCATGATCTTGGTGGCCAACTTACCGGTCCATTCCTTGAGATGAATTGTTCTCCGAAGTTTTCCCTCAAAATGGCCATAGAATCGCGAGCTGTGTGGCATGTAGCGCCATCTTGTTGAAACCACATGTCAACCAAGTTCAGTTCTTCAATTTTTGGCAACAAAAACTTTGTTAGCATTGAACGATAGCGATCGCCATTCACCGTAACGTTGCGTCCAACAGCATCTTTGAAAAAATACGGTCCAATGATTCCACCAGCGTACAAACCACACCAAACAGTGCATTTTTCGGGATGCATGGGCAGTTCTTGAACGGCTTCTGGTTGCTCTTCACTCCAAATGCGGCAATTTTGCTTATTTACGTAGCCATTCAACCAGAAATGAGCCTCATCGCTGAACAAAATTTGTCGATAAAAAAGCGGATTTTCACATTTCGAACCGAACACTGATTTTGGTAATAAAATTCAATGATTTGCAAGCGTTGCTCGTTAGTAAGTCTATTCATGATGAAATGTCAAAGCATACTGAGCATCTTTCTCTTTGACACCATGTCTGAAATCCCGCGTGATCTGTCAAATACTAATGCATGAAAATCCTAACCTCAAAAAAACCACCCGATAGAACATCAACCACAACCGCATTGATATGTACCTCATTCTCCTTTAGAATGTACAATAATACTAAATATAATTAAATTATGTATATTATATATATATATAATTGTGTTTTTAATATAATCTCGCTCAGCCTTCGTCTTTTTAATTATATGAATCTTTTTTTGGAGCATACATTTAAGGATCTGCTCTAATTATCATCTTTGTTGTTTTTGTATTCATGTTTAGGTATTTATTGTATTGCTGGCTCTCCGGTTGTCGCATAGAAGTTTCCGTTGTTCTGATTCACATTAGACAAGTGATTGTATTGTTTGGCACACGTTTAGCCCATATCATCCTGCACTTTAGAAAACAACTTTCAAACTTAAAATTGAATGTGAATAGGAGGTTCTGAAAGACGGATTTGTTAGTATTCAAGTGAAGCAATTTTGCAGTTTAGTTGCTATTCATGTACCTTTACCTTTATTTTGCTAATCAATGAAATTAACATTTACAGAAGATACAAAATAATAATTCCAAACCATAGTTTCTATTAAATAATGCGCAAAACAAAAACTCCCCTGTGCAGCTTCCTAAGAGGGTTAAAGCTGTAGGTATTCTATTAAAAGAGAAATCTTATTTGAATAGAGTAAATCTCTATTGCGAAAGTTTATAAGCTGGTAATTTTATTATTTGATTGGTTCGGTAATATTTTGTTCATACACAGAGTTAAAAACATTGTAGGCTTTACCTTTATGTTCGTATCAAACAACATAATATTTATAGTATTTTTTTTTAATAAAAATCAAAGAATTAAATGGTTACATCACATTTAATTTTGGGTGCTCACTTAAATACTTTGCGCTATTCTTATTGCCTGCTAAAAATCAGTAATAATAAAAGAATGTACATATATAACAACAACAACATTTTCGTAAGAAAACAACGTGCAGTTTTAATAAGTTATTTGTCTTGCATATTTCTATAGAGAATATGAGTTTTAAAAGTGTCAAATAAATGAGCCTCCTTTATTTTTTGATAGTTTATTTTTTGTACTCCGTGTAAAAATTTTTATCAGATAGACTCAAGCAAGAAGGCCTTAATTTGCAATATTTTCCAATTTCCAATTGTTATTTATAAAAGGAAATGGCATTATCATCAACCTCTTCATTTTAAATTGCATAAATTATGCATTGTCTTTGATGCAATTTGTTGTAATTGCTTTTTACTTTTTTCTTTGAATTTATTTCCTTTTTTAACATACAATTAAACACAAATTCTATTCAAGTCTTTCGCTGCAGCCAGTTTAACGAGAATACAAAATAATGGTAATACAACACAAAATACTTAAAAAGTCGTTTGCGCGACATAATATTTAAACTCGAATACAATATTCTCGCAAACTTGTTTGAAGTTGCTATAGGTAGTAGATTTGTTTATAAAACACAAAAAAAAACTGTGAGTTTTCTTGCGATCAGATTGCCTCGCGTAAATCAAGTAGCAGCAGCAGCTTCAGTTGCTGTTGGTTTTAAATGAGCATAGCCTGCACACGACGACACAGCTCAAATGGAAGTATAAATAGTTGCAATAGCAAATATCTTTGGCTCTTATAAAGAGGAAGAAAGGATAATGGATCGATGGATGTGTGAAAATTTGGCTCAATTGCAGAATTTGAGATTAAAAAACTATTTTTGTCTATATTTTAAAATACGTTCAGTTATCGAGTGCAAACTACAAATATAATCTGCAATCTGGTGATTCGCTTTTTCTTTTACTCAATAATCAAACATCTTGTAATCAATATTGTGATGTAGAGTTATTTAATTTTCCATTTACGAGCAATTTTACACAACTTAATACAAAAAAATAGAAGTATAACCTTTAAAAACCAATTATATAATTACATATGCATTTTAGATGCCTCAAACTTTGCATACTTTCAACTAGCATAATAAGATTAAAAACAAACAAAAAGTGTAAGGAGTGCCACAAATCAGCAGAAAAGAGGTATTTCTTGCTATATATTTTCTATCAGAGGAAAAACACCTGACGCAATTAATGTCTTATCACAAAGATAAAGCTTATATTGTGCCAAAACAATCGGATATATGTATGTATGTACTACATAGTTTCAAATAAAAAACCTTTTATGAAAATACGTTGTTATTAAGTCAGTAAAAAGGGAGGTCTAGAAAAGCGTTTTCAAATTAATATGCCTACATTCAGGTAAATATCATACAATTTAGATGTTTGGATCAGGCTTGTTTGACTAAATCCTTATATAATACAATTGTGTTAAAGTATGCATAAATTTGATCAGTTTTGCCTTTGATGAAGCATTATAGTCCACCTACAAACTAATAAAACATCATCTACTTTAAATGAAAGTTTGAAGTTTATATTTCCACAAGCTGATCCTGTCTTATTGAATTCTAATAATTCGTAAATTAATAGAGAAATGAAGATTGAAAAACATGAATTTTCAATACTTTAGCGACTGCCCCTTTAATTTATTTATGGAAATTACAAATGATAGTTGTACTAAAAATATTAATTGTTTAAAGACAAATGGCAAGTAGTTTGAAATCAAAGGAATCCGTAGAATTAAAACGTCTTCGCATTTAAACTTTTATTTCAAAATTGTTGCTCTGATAACGTTGTTCATTATTTTTTTACGGCAAATAGGATGTCGTTACAAGGTTCTGGTTTTTTTATGTTCCGCAACATACATAGTTAATACCGATTCAATTTTTAATTGAAGATTATGAGGATAGTGGTCTGGGCAGTTTTAGATAATTCAAGAATTGCGTTGGATAGTATACAAAATCATCCTGGTTATTGACGGATTTAACATAATTGTATGTCATCAATTCACTTATCTTATTATTAAACATGGTTTTTTGAACCTTATCGATGAGTACAACCATTGATTCAATAAAGTACAAGTGTAATGTAATGTGTCCAGTAGCCAGATAAGTCAACAGGTATTGGCAAGAGTACGATAACTCAGGCGACAAGATATTATACCGAATATTTTTAGAACAGTTAAAAACAAGCATTTTTAACTATGGGAGGGGGGTCTATTTCCCCCGTTTAGGAGGGATATGGGCAAATTAATAATAATTATCGCAATTTAAGAGCGAGAAAACATTTATTTTATACTTTTCAAAGTTCACCCTTTTCACATAAAACACATGCAAAAATGGTTGATTTTGACTTTTCTTCCCTGTTTTTTGTTTCAGTGTTGCCATACTTGATTTTTTGGGCATTACCCCTTCGGGTAGGGGTTAAGAATTTACCCGAAGTAAGGTATGCTTGTCGTAAAAGGCGACTAAAATCCAATCTCCGTATACTGAGAACTACATAAGTATACAAAATATGCAATGGAAAAAACAAATAGATTAATTACCCCAGGTGGAAAGCCAGTTTCTCTGGCAAATCCATCCTCTTCGGAGGCAGGCTCTACGGATTCTGGGGAGAGCCATTTATTGCATTTGATAAATCCTTTCGCGAAAGCGCATAAGGTCCCTCGATCACCTCCATCTGTACCGAGAGTTACCGGCAGAAAGAGTCCACCGGTTGTGCCAAAAGGCACTAAAAGCGACTCACCGAAAACAAACAGTTTTGAGCAGGACAATTGTGAACTGCAAAAGAAGCTGAACGAAATGATAAGACTCTACGAAGAGCTTAAAAAAGAAGTCGAAAGTCTTCGTGAAGAGAACAAGATGTTAAAAACTTCTGAAAACATGAAAGTAAATACTCTAAGTCCACAACATCGAGATCGGCACGAATATGAAACTGATGAAGATGAACTTGCTCGGGAAACTGAAAAAAGTAGACCTAGTAAAAAACGGAAGGCTGAAAATTCGCCTAAGTTTCAAAATCAGCTAAAACCAAATAAAATTACACGGAAAGATCAGTTTTCTGCGAATAAGAAACTTCCTCCACCGATAAACATCGTTGGTCAAGCGGATTATAACAAAATTCTTCCTATTCTAAAAGAAACGGCGCAAAAGAATTTCAAAGCTACATCCACTCACAATAATACGTGGAAAATTAACGTAAATGATTCAGATTCTTATAGAAAACTGTCGAAAAAACTCAGCGATGAAAAAATTGAATGGTATAGTTATTCAATTAAAGAAGAAAGACCTCTACGTGTAGTTGCTAGAGGACTTCATCCCTCTTGTTCAAAAGAAGACATCCTTTCGGACTTAAAAACCAAAGGATTTAAGATTCTTGACGCAACAAATCTGTTGAAGCGAGAAAAAGGAATCGAAACCGCTTATATAAAACGCGCTCTTCCGCTTTTTATTCTAAGTTTCGATAAAAATGAAAATGTAGACAATGTTTATAATATTAAAACTATAATGAATATTGTTGTAAAAATCGAACCACTAAGAAAGAACAAACGCCTTATTCCTCAGTGCAAGCGATGTCAAGGTTTTAACCATACAGCAGCTTATTGTCAGAAGGACCCCGTTTGCGTTAAATGCGCGGGAAAGCACATGACTGATGTATGCCGTCTTAAAAAAGAAACTCCGGCTACATGCGCGAATTGCAAAGGTAATCATCCAGCAAATTACCGTGGCTGTGAGGTCGCAAAGGAAATGTTAAAGAGGCGCGAAGAATTTAGTAAGAAAACTAAAAAAAATACCTCAAAGCAAAACAAAGAATTAAAATTAAAAACCAAGACTAATACTCAAGCGTCGAGTAAAACGGACGGGAAAAATAATGAAAACGTTTTACCCTCAGAAAAAATAAAAACAAAAAAGACGAACACGTACGCTCAAGTCACGGCGCCCGAAAAACCTAAAACTATTAAACCTGACTCCGTTCAAAATGTATTTTCCCTTATACTTGAACGATTAGAAGAACAAGGGAGAATTAACACAATTATTCTTGAGAAATTGGACAAATTTGAGTCGGCGGCTCTTAAGACACCAAATTTACCGTAAACATGGATCAGTTGTCCCAACAACTCAAAATAATAACATGGAACGCGAACGGACTTACCGCAAAAATCGAAGAACTAGAAACGGTTCTACTTAACGAAAGAATAGATATTTGTTTGATCTCTGAAACTCATTTGAAAAAAGACTCAAATTTAAGTATTAAAGGTTATTCGGCTTACCACGCATGCCATCCATCCGAAAGAGCAAGGGGTGGTTCTTCCGTATTTATCAGAGAAAATATCAATCATTCGTTTGAGATAAATATCGAGCTCGATACAATGCAAGTTACTTCCGTTAGCATAAAAGTTAGACACGTATTTTTTAATATTGCGTCTATTTACTGTCCTCCTCGGTCCAAGATAGACAAAAACGATTTTAAAGTTCTTTTCAACGCTTTAGGTCCAAAATTTATTATTGGCGGCGACTTCAATTCGAAACATTCATTTTGGGGATCACGTTGCATTTCGACGAAGGGTAGACAACTCTACAAAGCGGGTATTGAATGTAACGTTGAATTTTTCTCATCAGGAAAACCAACGTATTGGCCAACCGACACAGCGAAAACACCCGATCTTGTTGACTTTTTCATCGCAAGAGGAATGAACAGAAAATATATGACAGTAGATGATAACTTCGATTTTTCTACGGATCACTCGGCCGTTATCTTAACAATAAACAGTAACGTAATCGAAAAAGAAAAGCCCCTAATTTTAACAAATAATAACACAAATTGGGATAAATTCAAAGAAGATTGCGAAAATAGAATTATGCTGAACGTCTCTTTGCAAACTCCGTTTGAGTTAGAAGATGAAACAGAAAAATTTATAAATATTGTTCAAGAAGCAGCTTGGAATAATACTCCGATCTGTAGTAAAAAGTCAAGGCAATACGAAGAAAAAATTCCAGAAGATATAAAAGAATTGATACGCGAAAAACGAAAAGCTCGAAAAGTATGGCAGCAATCACGTGCTCCTCAGCATAAAAGTGTCGTCAACTTTTTATCAAACAAGATTAAAAATTTGTGACGAGATTTTAAAAACAGCGAGAATTCTGCCTATCTTGAAAGCCTAACAGCAGACAAAAAAACGAATTATTCTCTTTGGAAGACGATAAAAGGTATTAAAAAGCCTCAAATAATGTCGGCACCTATTCGAAAAAATAATTCTGAATGGGCAAAAACTGATAAGGAAAAGGCGGATTTATTTGCTAAGCACCTTGAGGAAACGTTCAAACCTTTCGATGGTCAAGAGCTTCTGACTAATGACGGAGAGCTCCAACCAGCGCCGGACAACTTTTCTATCAGGAATATTACTTTGACTGAACTTGTCCAGGAAATAAAACGGCAGAAAAATAATAAAGCTCCTGGCTACGACCTGATTAACGGTCGTGTCCTCAAAGAGTTGCCTAAAAAAGCAATGGCTAAGCTCTTACAGCTCACTAACGCTGCTTTAAGACTTGCTTACGTACCCACGCAATGGAAAGTCGCCGAAGTAATAATGATCCCCAAACCGGGTAAGCCACCGAATGAGAAAAAATCGTATAGACCAATTTCTCTCTTACCAATTATATCTAAAATATTTGAAAAATTGCTTCTTAAACGAATGCTACCAATTATTGAAGAAAAACGTTTAATTCCCGACCACCAATTCGGTTTCCGGAATAATCACTCGACAATTGATCAGGTTTACCGAATAACTAACGAAATTGAAAAAGCATTTGAAGAAAAAAAGATTTGCTCAACTGCATTTCTTGACGTTTCTCAAGCTTTTGACAAAGTTTGGCATGACGGGCTAAAATATAAATTAAAAGTCTTTCCAGAGCAAATATATAACATTCTTGAATCGTACCTAGAAAATAGATTCTTTCGAGTTAAGCAAGGAACGGAGTATTCGGAGTTTAAAGAAATAAACGCTGGGGTTCCCCAGGGTAGCGTCCTTGGACCGATTTTGTTTGTTCTTTATACCCGAGATATACCCCAAACAGAAGGCACAACTTTAGGCACTTTTGCCGATGATACAGCTGTACTCGCAATATCGGATTCAATAGAAACGGCAACCTCTAAGCTTCAAAAGGCATTAAATAGCATTTCAGATTGGACAAAGAAATGGCGAATTGCTCTTAATGAAACGAAATCGACGCACACAAATTTTACGTATAAAAAAGTATATAACTTACCTATTTATATAAATTCTGTGCAAATTCCATACGCTAATGAAGCGAAGTATCTAGGCATGACTCTAGACGCGAAACTTAAATGGAAAGTTCATGTAAAAAAGAAACGCGATGAACTCGAAAATAAACTCCGCGAATTGACATGGCTTATTGGAAGATATTCCAATCTAAGCGTTTATAACAAGCTTCTTATTTATAAGCAAGTACTGAAACCAGTTTGGACGTACGGTATACAACTTTGGGGTTGTACCAACGAAAGAAATATACAAATTTTGCAAACATACCAAAACAAAGTACTTAAAATAATAGTAAATGCTCCATGGTATGTAAGAAATAGCGACTTACATAGAGATTTAAATATAAAATATGTAGAAAACGAAATTAAAAAATTTGCTACAGAGCTAAGATCACGACTTAGAAATCATAGTAATAACTTAATCCAACAATCTGTTAGCGAGGCGTTCGTTTTTCGGCGTCTGCACCGAACAAGACCTTCTGATCTAGCGCAAACAAATTAATCTCTCCACTCGAATTTTGTGGAATCTTCAGGTCCTCTCGTTGGGGAGCTTCCTGACAAAACGCGAACAAAATGACGCTAAAACTACTTGTTAAGCTGGACTTAGTTGTAGTAATAATATAGAAGATAAGGGAGGTGAGTTTTAGTCAGTAAAAATCTGACACTACTATAAGCATCGGGCTTATAGTGTCTCTGAAGATTTCTCACCTTCCTGCGAAAAAAAAAAAAAAAAAAAAAAAAAAAAAAATTTCATTGATTTTTTTCAAATTATTCATACATTTTAAGAAAATTTCATTGAATTCAAGGCAGATGCTTTTTAAATAGAACAAAAGAAAACCAATAGATTTTATATGTTCTAGTGTTGAAATGCAAGAAATAATTTCCGTATACCCAACTTCGCACCCACCCCAAATCAAATACTGTGCCAAGCATGGGGGTTGCAGGGTGGCAGCATGCTGTTAGAACGCCGCCGGCCGCCGTACTATCAATTCAAAAAAAACTTGTTTTAGGCTCAAAGAACAAAATAAAAAAGTAGGGTTAAGTCCGAAAAAGAAAATATTTTTTTTTAATGACTTAACGGGGTTTCCTCGCATTAGTATTTAAAAGATGTTGGGGAGAGTACGATAACTTTGGCGACAAAGTTTAATGACGGATTTTTATAGAACAGTTAAAAACAAGCATTTTTTACTATGGGAGGGGGGGTCTATCTCCCCCCGTTTAGGCGGTAGGGGCAATTCAAAAAAATATGTACATTAAATGGAAAAAAAAAATAATTAAAAAATAACGGTAATACTTACAATTAAGAATTATACCTTTTTTTAAAGCCAACATTTTTGTCTATTAGCTTGTTTTTAAATCAAGTCAAAACTATGCATAGTTTTTGAAAAAAATTGTTTTAAACTAAAAATTTATGCAAACAAAATTTAAAAAAAAGGTTTAAAGTGTAGTTTTTCAAAACTTTCAAATTATCTACTGTTTTTTTTAGAATTCATTGCTCTTATTTGTTTTTGATCAAAAACTGAAAACTAGATGACTTTATGTCTTCTAGTTCTTGAGAAAATTGAAAATTACCAAAACAAATATTTTAATTAAATTACTTTTTCCTTGCTTAAGTATTAACGTAGTCTTATTTTGATAGTAATAATCGAATATGGATTAAGATATACCTACCTAAGGTAAATTAATTTTTCTTAAATCCAGCTTATTTAAATGCAAAAGAAACTTTGCATGCACCCCATCTTGCACCCACCGAACTTTGCCCCCTCCCCACCTTGCACGCACTCCAACTTGCACCCACCGCAAATCCTATAGTGTTCCCAAGCAGGGGGGCAGCATGCCCCCCTTACAGATCCCACTGTTGCATACACTAAACTCGCACACACCTTACTGTTGCATACCCCCAAACTCGCACCTACCATTGTTACTATCAAAATAAGACCACTCAAGACCCCTCCCATAGTAAAAAATGCTTGTATTAAGCCCCTCTACCAAATACCGTTATTATATCTTGGCGCCAAAGTTATCGTACTCGTGCCAAGATGTTCTATTGAGCCCCTACCATTTTAACTTTAAATTAAACACAAACCATCATCGAAAGCCGCATAAGAAATTAGGTACATATAAAAAGTAATATTCTTAAAAAAAGACATCAATTACCTTTAACACTTGTAAAAATTGTAAACACGTTCTAATCCAACAAAATAACCGTCCCAGCAGATGTCATATCCTTTTCCTTATAGGTAAGTACATGTGCTAGGTACGCACGACGCGACGCACGTATGTATAAATAATGTGCGTTGTGTACTCCACATTAGGTATTAAAGTTATACTTACACTACTTTTATTTAATTAATTAAACAAAAATATCCGAGCACTGTATTATTTTATATTCCACTCAAAGCTTTGAAACAACAACGCCAATTTAACCATCGGATAAGATCACCGCTTTTGTTTACGAACTTTAAATTGCAATGCGCACACGGCAAGGCATAAATTCAGCAATATTTAATTAAAATTTGGTTGCTTTAAGGCCTCATAGAAATATTTGTTTTGGCTTGCGTCAGAATCAAAACAATACCTTTAAAATTACTATATCTACACAATATTTGTTGTAACTCTACACTTACAAAAAAATAATGGGGTTGACGATTTATGATTTTAAATTATAATTACAAAACGCAGATACTTTAGCAGATACTTTCTGGATTTTTATCTTTATATGTAGGTAGGTAAAACGTATTTTCTCGAAAGGATAACAAAAACAATATTGTGGCCTGAATCCGCGCACACCCGGCGCAGATGCTCGAAATTCTGATTGATGGATTTTTTTTGTTATGTATTTCTTTCGCATTTCTATAAAATGCGCTGTTTCAAAAATGTCGTTTTCTTTATTTTCAATCTAACAGATGGATTTTTTTAAATCTATAATTCGAAGTCTGACAACTTGAAATGATGTTTATTAATTTTGCAACACAAACAAATAAAAACACCTTTGTATTTTTACTTTTACGTATTTAAATTATTTTTAAAAATTGTATCTTTTTTTCTGTAATCGCGATGGAAAAGACGTTTTGTCATAATTTATTTTGTTAAATCAATGAAAAAATGTAAAATCAAAAACAAATTGAAAAAAAATTAGCAGTATTATTTGAAAATTTGTCCGTCCGTATATAAGCTGTTTTCGTGTCGACAGGTAGAGCAAAACTAAATCATTTTGGTATTTGTGAATGGTGCTGCTCTATACTCCACTCCGTATCCGTACCGTATACCCATGCCATGGCATGGGCCATGTCACGTAAGACGTAACTACGTAGTAGAACCAAAATATATGCAAAAACAACACAAACAAATGAAACGGTGTGCGACTGCGAGTCGAGTCCGAGTGCGATGTGTTTGAGCAATACCTACCTACCCATACGTATAAACATGTCCAGAGCTGGGTTGCCATGTTTATAATTTCAACAAAAAAACTCCGTAAGCTTTAATTAGAATTAATTTTTATTCTTATAAGAACTATCGTAATTCTCATCCTCGTGGTCGTCATAGTAATTACATTGGTACTTTGATTGGCTTAATTATCATTAGGAGTTAGGGTGAAAACTTTTCTGTAGTATTTTGTATAACCTTACCATCAATACGCAAGGCATAATTGTCAGGAACAATTCTGTGTTAATCGTGATATTGGTTTTGTTTGAACACAGTTCATGAGAAAAAATGTCTTTATCCTTTAGTGTTGCTGACGCTAAGGTTTAATTTGATAAAAATGTGCTGTTTATATTATTTATTCGTGCGAACAAAAAACATCGCCCAAGATTAGAGTAGAGCTAGGTATTTACCCCAATTATGATTTGGACGCCATTCTAGTGGTTTTCGTCATACATTTGTATCCCAAAGTTTTGATAAATAAGTATGGCAAGCCTGGTTCATAGTTATAAAACATAGCTGTATCTTTTGTGTGTTTTGGGTTTCTATCTCATTTTCTCCATTTTTTCTCTATTAACAACACTACAGCAACAGCACAGCAAGCGTTACCACTTCTCAAAAAAAGTGGAAGTAGATTTTAGGAAAAAGGCGAAGTAGATTGAGAGGTTTAATTTGATAAAAATGTTCTGTTTATATTATTTATTCGTGCGAACAAAAAACATCGCCCAAGATTAGAGTAGAGCTAGGTATTTACCCCAATTATGATTTGGACGCCATTCTAGTGGTTTTCGTCATACATTTGTATCCCAAAGTTTTGATAAATAAGTATGGCAAGCCTGGTTCATAGTTATAAAACATAGCTGTATCTTTTGTGTGTTTTGGGTTTCTATCTCATTTTCTCCATTTCTTCTCTATTAACAACACTACAGCAACAGCACAGCAAGCGTTACCACTTCTCAAAAAAAAGTGGAAGTAGATTTTAGGAAAAAGGCGAAGTATCGGGTGATTTTTTTGAGGTTAGGATTTTCATGCATTAGTATTTGACAGATCACGCGGGAT
Source organism: Eupeodes latifasciatus (assembly GCA_920104205.1). NCBI lineage: Eukaryota > Metazoa > Arthropoda > Insecta > Diptera > Syrphidae > Eupeodes > Eupeodes latifasciatus. Next base: position 98,390,022 of record OV049926.1, on the reverse strand, counting down.
TTCAGACATGGTGTCAAAGAGAAAGATGCTCAGTATGCTTTGACATTTCATCATGAATAGACTTACTAACGAGCAACGCTTGCAAATCATTGAATTTTATTACCAAAATCAGTGTTCGGTTCGAAATGTGTTTCGCGCTTTACGCAAATTTTATGCGTTTTTTTTTTTAAAAAAAGTTCTCAAGCTCTTAAAAAATCACCCATTATGTTAAACAATGTCCTCTTTTCAATGGAGGACAATAAATACATAATGGGTGATTTTTTAAGAGCTTGAGAACTTTTTTTATAAAAAAAAACGCATAAAATTTGCGTAAAGCGCGAAACACATTTCGAACCGAACACTGATTTTGGTAATAAAATTCAATGATTTGCAAGCGTTGCTCGTTAGTAAGTCTATTCATGATGAAATGTCAAAGCATACTGAGCATCTTTCTCTTTGACACCATGTCTGAAATCCCGCGTGATCTGTCAAATACTAATGCATGAAAATCCTAACCTCAAAAAAATCACCCGATAGATTGAGAAAAATGGAAGTAGATTTCAAAAATGAACTTTTTCATATTATTCTACAAATTTTTAAATTACATTATTTCAATAAATAATTGGTTGTTGGCAACGAAAACGCAAAGATTGTGCTCGTATTGGTCAAATGAAATGACTTTAGGATGTGTTGATTGCAAAGGACGAGTTCTATAAGAAATAGTTATTGTAATCGTAATACAATTTTATTTTTTTTACAATTTGTATTTGAAAATCGTTTTTGAATTTTAGTTTAAAAATATTTTTGGTATGGAGTTTTGAACTTATTATTATACGTCTTGCATTTCAATTTTGTAAAAAATTATGACCCATTTTCAAGATATCGAATTTCGAAAAAAATGAATATTTCCTTTTAAATTAAAAATACAAACAATGACATTTTTGGTCGTCAAACATTATTAAGACAGCATAAGAGCTTTTGCAGAAAAAAAAAATAGTTCAGTTCTTGAGAAAACTTAAAAACAAAATAACGGTTCTATGGGGGTCTTCTGGAGCAATACAAACATATTTTTTTATATTGAAAGAAGCCAAACTAAGAACACACATTTTAGCAAAAATTTAAACAAAATCTATAGGTTTGTTTTTGAGAAAATTTGAATTACCGATTTTTGACCGTACAAAGACATACAGACAAACCGACAAAATCGGGAGACCCACTTTTTTCGACTTCTCTACCATCGGAATGACATGTTTGATTAAATTCGAATTTGTTTGCGAATGCAAAACTTGCCATACAGGTCCTATATGTCGCAAGTAAAAATAACAAAAGGGTTCAACTAGAATACATTAGATAAAACGGATACAAGAGTGATAAGGAGTCTATTTTTATTAAAATTGAAGTAGGTAGAAACACAGATCTTAAGAATTTAGTAGATTTCAATATTTTGATGATAGTGCGAAGTAGGAAGTAGATTTTAAATTTATTTGAAAAAAAGAAGTAGATCTACTTTAATTGAAGTAAAGTGGTAACGCTACACAACAGTACAGCTGCTGATGGTACTGGCCATTGGGTAAAAGTTGTTATGGGAGTAAAAGTATCACCGGCTCTCGCTGTTCTCTGCTGTGCTGTGCTGACTGCTCTGGTGTTTCTTGGTGGGGAAGGTTGCGGATGTTTATTATTACTGACACCTATTGTTAGGTTAATTTTAAAAAAAATACAATTCTATCATTTTGAAGTCTTACGAGTAAGTCATTCATAATATTAAATCTTGTTATCAAAATAAAAACTACATAAAAGAAACCCAGGTATTTTTTCAAATCCACTTTTATTAATTCTTACCTAATTTTAAATTAAAATACATATGTCATGAACCCCGTTAATTGCATCATCAACATGAGATTTTCCAATAACATTTTATATGAAGTTTATTTTTGCAGTTTTATTGAAAAACACTGCTTAGCCTCTAGTCTAGTTAAGTCGCTAATGTCAATAGAGTCTTGGTTTCACTGCTACTAGTATCCCTTTTATGAATTTTTTAGAAATAATCTTGAAGGTCCGGTGAAGATATATGTATGTAGGTATGACATGTTAATTAAATTTAAAAATTAATTTATAACAATAATTTTTGTTAAGGTTTCAATTTTTGTTTCTTTGCATAACCAAATCAAATACGTACAAATAAGTACGAGCTCTTACACCTTTTGCAACATTTATTGCAAGCTACACAGGTGACACAGGCCAACCAAAAGGAGTACCTACCAGTATTTAAATCAATCAGTTACACGGAAACTTATTTATTTTTTACATTTTCCGAACGACTGTACAGTGTACAGAAAAAGTTCGGCAACTAGGTACCTACATACATATACATATGTATACCCATTCATATTTCATACCAACACCCACTTCTTCGATTCGAAGACGACTAGTGAAGTGACGAAGGCGACAGAACGAGAGAGCTAGATGAAGAAAAGATAAACTAAAAAGAAAATCGAATGAAAATTCCGCTTTGGACTATCCGTGTCGCTGTATCTAGTATCTACCACAAACAAAGTAGTTGAGTGGTTTGGTTTGTATGACTGCGACTGTGGAGTGTGGAGCGGACTTTAAGAAGAGAGTGGCAACAAATTGATGATGGTGTTGATGACGTATACGTAATAAATTTTGCTTAGCTGTATCGTCATCAAGTTACGTAGGAATTTAACTCCAACTCCATCTATACCACCATCACCCATTTATCGTCTGTTAACTTGTCTTGTTAGCCATCATTATCAATGAGTAGTGCGCTATATAAACGAACTTTCGTAGGTATACAAATACTCTACGCAATTATATATAAAATAGGTACAGAATATGTACATTGTACAGTAGGGGTAGTCTAGTACTCTAGTGGTGTCGATGTCGTCTTCGTTTTCGTTTTCCGTACTCACATCTTCCAGCATAGTTCAGTGAACATTTCTTCGGCGGCGACAAGGTTGTCATTTTAGAAAAATTGACGGATTGTATCTTTATGCCGCTTGTTATAAATACATACATACATACAACATACATATGTACATGCCGTTCAGCTGCCAACCTACAACTACGACTCATTGCATTGTTTCGAGACGAAAAGAGGAAAGACTGTATGGTCTAAAAACAACTCAGTGTTGATATCTTCATATGTCTTTATTTTTTCGCTTTTTGTCCATTCGGGTTATCATTTTAGTTTCCCTGTTTGCGAAGTGTACAGAGGAAATGTATCTTAGAGTTCCATCTTATTCTCCCATTGCTATTAGAATTTGTATGGTTTATAACATTCAAAGTGTTGTGAGCATACGTTTTTTATCTATTAAAGTTAAATCCATTATGTTGCAGTATGGATAAATAGGTATAATACATAATGTGAAGGTTTAACAATGAAATATTTTCTAGCAGATGTGCAGCATCTCGGTATAGTCTGTATTAAGCTACTTAACTATACTTGAATTTAAGTAAAAATCAGAACCACAGTTTAGACATAAGTTAAATCTATCAATCAAACTTTTGAAAATATGCAAAAAAATTCAATTTTTAAAACAAGATTTCAAGTTTTTTTTTTTTCAAATATATAAACAATGCTTTCAAAATTGAATTTATTTCGTAAATCTATTTTTCAAAAAAAATAATAAGGAAATTTAATTTTTAATGACTGCTGGATGACACATGTCCACATCAACAGCAAAAAAAAAAAAATGGGACAATAGCGCTGGTAATTATTTAATACCTCTAAAATGACTAATCAGTAAAATAATTCGGATTCAGTTTTTAATGATGGATTTTACTGAAAGATATATGTACATAACAGTCCCCCAAATGAACAAAGCTCAAATACCAAAGATTTCTAAAAAGAGTGAATATGGGTAATCATAGGGTAATCATAGGGTTATACTTTCTTACCCATCACCTTAATTATTATGAGTTTTAAAATATAAAACTAAATAAATACTTATACCCATTTGTAGCTCATCTTTATTTTCTATTTGCTTCTAGGGAAAGAAAACAATTATCATGTTTTTATATTAACATTTTCTATATTCTTGTTTTCAAAACAATTGATCGAGGGTCACAAACTAGAGCTAAGGAGCAGGTTCCAACTCTAGAAATACCAAGTCTATTATAGTTTACGAACATCCGATTCACTTTGGTAGTTTATAACCAAAACTATACAATACATTTCAAATCTATCAATTCCAATCTTTTTATACACAATGACAATTATATCGATTTATTTATTTTATAAGTTAAATGTTAAAATTTGTAGTAGCCGTGTGTACTGTCATTGTTAGTGCGTATGACTGCCATGCCAGGAGTCTCGGGCTTAATACCTGCCTGTGAAATCCTGCAAGAGTGCGTAATTTACATAGGCCATAGAAAGTGCCAGCATAAAAGTTTTAGGTCCCCTTTATTTCTGACATCGCTCGCACACAGGAATGATTAAGTAAGTCACTAGGCCCTAGTTCCCTAGGAGCTGTTGCTCCACCTAATTTATTTTTTTTAAATGGCCTTACAAAACAGGACTTTTTTGTTTCATAAGAATTGTTTATGCCTGTGAAATCCTGCAAGAGTACGTAATTTACATATGCCATATAAAAGTTTTAGGTCCCCTTTATTTCTGACATCGCTCGCACACAGGAATGGTTAAGTAAGTCACTAAGCCTAAGTTCCCTAGGAGCTGTTGCTCTACCTAATTTATTTTGAAATGGGCTTTCAAAACAGGACTTTTTTTGTTTCATAAGAATTGTTTATGATTTTCAATGTTAGTTTCGTTTTGAATTTCTATTTCTAAGTACGTTTTATGAAGAACTTATAATCAAATTAATCAACCCTTTTCTCAATTAAATGTCTACACAAAGGCTAAAAAAAAGTCACCTAAGCAAATAATGTTTTTAAAACCATTCTTATTGAAGCCATCAGGTCAAAGTAAATAATCCAAATTGCATTGTTTGTTAAAACATACCTTTTATTGAATGATTGAAAAGATGGAGCAAGTTAAATTTTAAAATTTTATGAAAAAATCTAATTAAAAATCTCAACATTGCCATTGTCGAAATGCTGAGCTCACCTTAACTAAATACCTAAAAACGATACCAAGCACTAACTGCATAATTGCTTTCAAGGAACGCCTTAGTTGGACGTCCGAGCAGTCAATCGGCAAGAGGATATACGGTAGCTGAATTATTCATTATTTAAAACTAGCTCAAGGTGCCATTTTGCCGCCCACAACTCATTTTATTTTCAATTATTCACAATAGTTTAAGGAGTGGGCAAATCGTAACTCGTGAGAACATATTTTTAGACAATGTATTATGTAACCACTGGCTGGACTTATTAAAAGTTAAAACTAACATTTCTGTTCTTACTTTTTGAAGTGTGCGGTAGAGAATACTTGAAAAATCGAATCATAAAAATTCTATGCCCAGCGTTTTGAAGCAAAAACGAGACATTTTGTTTATATTTCTGAGAATACAGAAATCTTTGAGATTCAAGAAATATGTATAAAATATAGCCAATAAGTACTTTTTTTTTTTTGAAAATATCAATCATCATATTGACAATCACGATTCATACCACTTAATTGATGGAGTATTATGTCACTATAATTTATTTGATATGATTGATTGATGATGACTAAGTTAAATTAAAAAAAAAAAACTATTAACTAGATAAACAATTCAAAATTCAAAATTTGCTGTAGGCAAAACAACAGCTTTAAAAGATCATACCCTGTATTTTCATTTCTTGTCAACTATTTTCAGCTAATTGATAACCTTTCCTTTCACAAGGGATATACAAATACAAAAATATATATACTTACGAACAGTACGTTTATATACAAACAAGCATGCCGACAAAATTTAGATCGTTTTGTACATTCTCTCCATGACTTTTCTGTACAATTAAAATATGACTTCCATCATTTTAATGAGTTAAGAATTATTTAAGAACCTTTAATAAAAGCTGAGTACAAAGCAGGGCCGGACAAAGCATATGTGCAAGATGTGCAAATGCACAGGGCGCAGAATTCTGGAAGCGCATTACCAGGAGCAGGAAAATGTAATCTGATCTTGCGCAAACAAATATGTACTACTATTTGCCATTTTTATAACCACAAACATTCTTAAAATAATCTCAAAAAAACATCCATCACAACTGTCCTAAGTTATCTCTTGTGCACTAACTAACATCACTTTCATTGTTGCATTCAATGAAAATTTAACTCAAGATATCGCAGAACTAAAAATCCTACCTACCTCATTTCCAAATATTTCACCCTGTTCGTACAAGAGAAAAAAAGAAAAAATCTCAACACAAAAAAGTTCCATGCAAGAGAAAAAAAGAAAAAATCTCAACACAAAAAATTTCCATGCCACCTCATATGTGCCAGATTTATTTCATGCACACCGAGTCCCAAAATTAACATAGAGAGTATGACGAAGCAAAATACTTATTCATATTGAATCGTATGGGCTAATACGTGCAGGTTTTGTATCACGCACCGTACCTGAATGTGAGTTCTCATCTACAAAGAAAACAACAAAAAGCCAAAGTTATGATAATGGTTCGAATATGAAAGGAAAAGAAGCGGGTGTTCAGAATCGAATTCGAACCCTGGAACCAAGAACATTTTTCCCTCCATGTTGCTCGCATTCCTTAAATTTAGTGGTTAATGATGCTGCTCGGTGCTCGTTATATGCAGTTAATTTTTTCGAAACAATTCAATGTTTGTATAACTTTTTTTCAAGTTCCACAACGAGGTGGGATATTTATAAGAAAAAAATTCCAAGTCATACTTTGAAACCCCCTTCTGAGACTAGATGAGAGAGCAGGTTAGATGGATTGAGGCCTTTAAAAACAAATTAAGAAGACATATATGAAGCCCTTATAGAATTAAGAAATCTAGAGGCAAAAAACATTGCAGAATCGTTAAGAAACAAAATTTTTGATTTTACATTTATTTGCTGCCTGCTAATTTGGTTTGATATTTTAGAAAATATAAATTAAACTAGTAAATATTTGCAAAGTGCGTCCGTTAATCTGTCAACTGGCATAACAGTTTTAGAAAATACAAAAAACAGTTTGATTTTAATGCGTTCCGATGAAAAATTTAATGAGTAGGTATGTTCAATTAACGGAGCGTATTGCTAGTTTCCTAGAAATACCAAATATGTTTCCTGTAGCTTCATCATTGCGATCACAACGGAGAAAAATACTTTATGCTGATGAATGTCCTGAAACTATATTAGACCCGAAACAAAGATTTAAAGTTGATTTTTTTTTTAAATACTTGAAAGGTTTGATACGTATAGTATCAATTTTTCATTTTTAAGTAACATAAGCGAATGTTTAAAAAATAAAAATTTACGTGCTTCATGCCTTAATTTGAAGAATGTTATAACATAAGGTAGTTTTAAAGATTTAGATGGAGAAGAATTGTTTCAAGAGTTAACCGTAATATCCCCTCTTGTTACACCACAAATCTCAAGTTTAGATGTGTTAAATTTTATTTTTAGTTCAAATCTTGAAGATTTTGCTCCGAATTTAGTAATTGTTTTTCAAATCTTTAATACAATCCCGGTCACGGTAGCTTCAAGAGAACGTAGTGTTTCTAAACTTTAAATTATAAAAAATTTGGTAGGTTTATCTATAATGTCCATTGAAAAGGAATTATTAAATTCTTTTGACTTTGATGATCTTATTTCTGAATTTGCAAAATGTATGGCCAGAAAAGTAAGTTTCCAAGTTTAATCGTTTTCCCTCTGCTCATTTCTTCACTGCGTTTTAGTTTATGGTTTAGGCCTACTGGGCATACCTCAATAAAAAAACGCATTGAAAGTCTACCTCCTGGGTAATGTGGGAAAGGCTTATGCTTGTGTATCAGTTTATGTGTGAAAATATAAAAAGGGGGCGCTTTCTACAAATCTTGCACAGGGCGCAAGTTTGGCTGGGGCCGGCCCTGGTACAAAGTTCATAGATTTCGTCTTCAGCCGTAATACGCGATTGTGGAATACCTTGCACGCTGTCTTTCCCGTCATTGCAATGTTCAAAACTTCAAAAATACACCCTCACATGTCAAGCAAATCAATGAATGAAATAACGAACATGGACATCTACAGTTTTCAAAGAGATATCAATCAAAAATCAAATACAAATTGTGATCGAATCCGTAGTGTATTGTAGAATGTATGTACTAAGCGCTTGTACAATTGTACATAGTCTGTACTTCCATAATAAGCCCACACAGTTCAGTAACGGCATTTTTAAATAAACCATTCCAGTTTATATATTATGCTACTAATCAATGAGAAAAAAACGTAAATATTCGCTAGCACAGCGGTTTCAGTGCTAAGGCGGCGGATTTCGAAATTCAGACGGTTGGTTGAATTCAAGTTGGTAGGATAGCAAATCTACCAAACCCACCAGACAACTGAGTCCTACGACAACTACAAAAATTACGACAGCAGCGAAACAAATAATACCGAGGTCGACAGTAAATTCATTTCTTAAACTTCTATGGATATATTTCCTAGGTTAACATAAAATAAAAATGCAGAAATATGTTAAAAGCGCAAGGATCTTACCCACCAAATGACTCAATTTCATGTAGGATTCTTGTAAAGGGTGAATATTTCAAAAATAGTGAAAGCTTGGCGGCTGATTTTTCAAGCAAAATCATCCTAAGCGATGAAGCACATTTTCATCTTGATGGCTTTGTCAATCGCCAAAATTGCCGCATTTGGGGTTCGGAGAACCCACATGTGATTGTCGAAAAACAAATGCATCCACAACGCGTGACTGTATGGTGTGGATTTTGGGCTGGAGGCATAATTGGGCCATATTTTTTTGAAAATGATGCTGGTCAAGCAGTGACTGTTACTGGTGCTCGATATCGCGACATGATTACACAGTTCTTTCTGCCAAAATTGGATGATATTGATGTGTCCAATATGTGTTTTCAACAAGACGGTGCCACATGTCATACAGCCCGTGAAACAATTCAATTACTGCATGAGACATTTCCAGGTCGTGTACTCTCTCGTTTCGGTGATCAAAATTGGCCTCCTAGATCGTGTGATTTAACACCATTAGACTTCTTTTTATGGGGTTATTTGAATTCACAAGCCTATGTCAACAAGCCCACAACCACCCGTGCATTAAAGGAGGAGATTCAACGCTGCATCAACGAAATTCAGCCACATTTATGCAGAATGGTCATGGAAAATTTCAACAAAAGAGTGCGCATGTGCATGCAAAGCCGTGGAGGCCATTTGTCCGATGTGTTATTCACTACATAACCCTATCCTATGTACTTTACGAGTCAATAAAAATATAACTATCAAAAGACTAAAAACGGCGTTTTCTATTTAATTCAAATCTTGCGTTAATTTTGGGACACCCTTTATAAAGGAGACCAAGTTAGGTTAGTAGAGCGTATTGGTGTTTGTTTCGATTTATTTTTTTGTTTTCTTGATTTGTTCCGGTGCTATGAATTTAAAATTTGATAATAAATAATAATAAAAATAATAATGATGATAATTTTTGTTTAAATGATAAGAGAGCACTCAAGAAATTTTAGTAGGCCATATTATGTCGACGCAGAGGACATAGTACAGAATTAGTAAAAGAATAAAGGGTTTAAAAGAATATGTCGGTGCCCATTGGTTTTGAATTCCTAAATAATGAAATTACCGAGGAGGTAGAGTGTGGTAAAGTATTCCACATTCCCGAGTCCTACGACAACTACAAAAATTACGACAGCAGCGAAACAAATAATACCGAGGTCGACAGTAAATTCATTTCTTAAACTTCTATGGATATATTTCATAGGTTAACATAAAATAAAAATGCAGAAATATGTTAAAAGCGCAAGGATCCAAATGACTCAATTTCATGTAGGATTCTTGTAAAGGGTGAATATTTCAAAAATAGTGAAAGCTTGGCGGCTGATTTTTCGAGCAAAATCATCCTAAGCGATGAAGCACATTTTCATCTTGATGGCTTTGTCAATCGCCAAAATTGCCGCATTTGGGGTTCGGAGAACCCACATGTGATTGTCGAAAAACAAATGCATCCACAACGCGTGACTGTATGGTGTGGATTTTGGGCTGGAGGCATAATTGGGCCATATTTTTTTGAAAATGATGCTGGTCAAGCAGTGACTGTTACTGGTGCTCGATATCGCGACATGATTACACAGTTCTTTCTGCCAAAATTGGATGATATTGATGTGTCCAATATGTGGTTTCAACAAGACGGTGCCACATGTCATACAGCCCGTGAAACAATTCAATTACTGCATGAGACATTTCCAGGTCGTGTACTCTCTCGTTTCGGTGATCAAAATTGGCCTCCTAGATCGTGTGATTTAACACCATTAGACTTCTTTTTATGGGGTTATTTGAATTCACAAGCCTATGTCAACAAGCCCACAACCACCCGTGCATTAAAGGAGGAGATTCAACGCTGCATCAACGAAATTCAGCCACATTTATGCAGAATGGTCATGGAAAATTTCAACAAAAGAGTGCGCATGTGCATGCAAAGCCGTGGAGGCCATTTGTCCGATGTGTTATTCACTACATAACCCTATCCTATGTACTTTACGAGTCAATAAAAATATAACTATCAAAAGACTAAAAACGGCGTTTTCTATTTAATTCAAATCTTGCGTTAATTTTGGGACACCCTTTATAAAGGAGACCAAGTTAGGTTAGTAGAGCGTATTGGTGTTTGTTTCGATTTATTTTTTTGTTTTCTTGATTTGTTCCGGTGCTATGAATTTAAAATTTGATAATAAATAATAATAAAAATAATAATGATGATAATTTTTGTTTAAATGATAAGAGAGCACTCAAGAAATTTTAGTAGGCCATATTATGTCGACGCAGAGGACATAGTACAGAATTAGTAAAAGAATAAAGGGTTTAAAAGAATATGTCGGTGCCCATTGGTTTTGAATTCCTAAATAATGAAATTACCGAGGAGGTAGAGTGTGGTAAAGTATTCCACATTCCCGAGTCCTACGACAACTACAAAAATTACGACAGCAGCGAAACAAATAATACCGAGGTCGACAGTAAATTCATTTCTTAAACTTCTATGGATATATTTCATAGGTTAACATAAAATAAAAATGCAGAAATATGTTAAAAGCGCAAGGATCTTACCCACCAAATGACTCAATTTCATGTAGGATTCTTGTAAAGGGTGAATATTTCAAAAATAGTGAAAGCTTGGCGGCTGATTTTTCGAGCAAAATCATCCTAAGCGATGAAGCACATTTTCATCTTGATGGCTTTGTCAATCGCCAAAATTGCCGCATTTGGGGTTCGGAGAACCCACATGTGATTGTCGAAAAACAAATGCATCCACAACGCGTGACTGTATGGTGTGGATTTTGGGCTGGAGGCATAATTGGGCCATATTTTTTTGAAAATGATGCTGGTCAAGCAGTGACTGTTACTGGTGCTCGATATCGCGACATGATTACACAGTTCTTTCTGCCAAAATTGGATGATATTGATGTGTCCAATATGTGGTTTCAACAAGACGGTGCCACATGTCATACAGCCCGTGAAACAATTCAATTACTGCATGAGACATTTCCAGGTCGTGTACTCTCTCGTTTCGGTGATCAAAATTGGCCTCCTAGATCGTGTGATTTAACACCATTAGACTTCTTTTTATGGGGTTATTTGAATTCACAAGTCTATGTCAACAAGCCCACAACCACCCGTGCATTAAAGGAGGAGATTCAACGCTGCATCAACGAAATTCAGCCACATTTATGCAGAATGGTCATGGAAAATTTCAACAAAAGAGTGCGCATGTGCATGCAAAGCCGTGGAGGCCATTTGTCCGATGTGTTATTCACTACATAACTCTATCTTATGTACTTTACGAGTCAATAAAAATATAACTATCAAAAGACTAAAAACGGCGTTTTCTATTTAATTCAAATCTTGCGTTAATTTTGGGACACCCTTTATAAAGGAGACCAAGTTAGGTTAGTAGAGCGTATTGGTGTTTGTTTCGATTTATTTTTTTGTTTTCTTGATTTGTTCCGGTGCTATGAATTTAAAATTTGATAATAAATAATAATAAAAATAATAATGATGATAATTTTTGTTTAAATGATAAGAGAGCACTCAAGAAATTTTGGTAGGCCATATTATGTCGACGCAGAGGACATAGTACAGAATTAGTAAAAGAATAAAGGGTTTAAAAGAATATGTCGGTGCCCATTGGTTTTGAATTCCTAAATAATGAAATTACCGAGGAGGTAGAGTGTGGTAAAGTATTCCACATTCCCGTAGTACGCCTAAAGAAAGAATCTCTGTTCATGACAGAAATTGGGCTCGAGGGTATACTGGAGGCACGTGTATTACGGTTGAATTGTTTAAGGGGATTAATGCAATTGGATATTTCGCTGGTGCATAATCTTCTAAGAAAGGGGGAGACAAGAGTCAACGTCATTGTGTTCAAGCAACGTAAATCAATCGACGCACGATGCTAAAATCACCAATAATTTTGAATGCTCTTCGTTGAACATGAACACTGTAAAAGAGACTTGCGTAAGTTACAAGAGCTCTATTTTTATACATATGTATGTGTTACAGACAGTATAGATAGATCAATAAAGGCCCTCATTATTTGGTGATTTGACACCTAGAATTTTGAGATGTTCAGTTTCCTTAATGCAAGTGCCGCTCATGGATAGTGGTTACATTATACAATATACTGTACAGGTGCAAATAGTTTTGTGGTTACACGTAATATATGTATACCAATCATGTGTTGGTAAAATGGTCGGTAGGGTTGATAACAAAACATATGATTAATTTGTATTACATATTAAAGGTAAAGAAATTGATTTAATACATGATGGTAGATATCTACCTAAACTTTCGTATCTTGCTATGAATTTAAACTTAAAATTTTATTTTTATTCGACACAACGTGTATATACTGCACTCGGAATCAAGTCCTTGAAACAAAGACACGACATTTTTCGTTAGGTCAATAAAGTAAAAAACTGAAAAAAAGATGTTTCTTGTTTTTTGCATGTTAAAAGATAATTCATCTGGACAAAGAGAGAAGAATTAAGAAAGGTCACAGAATATCTTTACGAAAGGGTGTATTTTTTAAAGACAGGAAACACTAGTTACAAATAGCTAAAGGCATCGTCAATAAAATGGTAAGTTATTATTTTCGGTTACAATGTTTTACTATTCATTAGAATATAAGTAAAGCAAAGTACAGACAATTATTACAATATTGTTAAATCTTCTCATAAAAAAAACTGTCTCACTTTTCTATGTAAACATTGGCAAAAACGTCAGATGTTTAAAATTTTTAGATTGGGTTACTTAAGAAATTGCTTAAACTTTTTTTTTATTTTGATATGCATACGTATGAGAAATCTTATGCGCGGACGCAAAATGGAATCAGCTCACCATCTGATACTGGAGTAAAATCTGCCAACCGAATCATTAGAAAACGTTTATTAAAAGGTAGATGTTTGGCTATTGTCAATTCATTGGCAGCTATTGGCTATGACTGATTTGATGATATTGTAAAATATGTCAATGGCTTAGCATATTAAGCCATATAAATGTGTTTTGTGAAAAGCAATGTTTTCTTAAGGGAAAAATGAAGAATTTTGTATCCATAAAGTTTTATACATACATACATAGCTTTTTTAAAAGACTCTTTTTTTTAATTTTTTTTGTGCCATTTTTAGCAGGGGGTTTTCATTTTGAAAATATTAAGCTTCATACGTTCAAGAAAGTAAACTCAAACTGTTCACACCTTTAACGCTTTATAGCTGCCAAAGTTGCCACTATAAACTATTGGCGGTCATATTTGTTAGGGATAAGCATTAAGAAACTTGCAGCTTATTTTAAATTATGAATTTCTGTCAGTCACGGGCTATTTGACTATGACAAAATAAGTTTTTTGGACCACTATAAAGCAAAGTAAAAACACAAAGAAATGCATCGCTGGCTGTTACAGTTAGTTTCTTCAGCATTTCTTAAAAGTGACATATCCTAACAAAGACGATATCTTACTTTTAAGATATTTTGTTAGCTTTCCGTGTGCATACTTCTACTCCGAACGTCGAACTTGTCGAGTTGTAGAAGCTGAGTAAGGTCAATGATTCTCGAGAATTTTCTCCAGATGAGTCCTGAAACTAAAGGACGTTCTTATCTCTCTACTTTCCCAGAATCATCATCCATTCCCACATAAACAAGGCATACCAGCCTACGTTTATGTCACCAACTCCCATACCACCTCCTACGTTGTAATGGCGAAAAAGCTAGACAGCGCTCCTATCTCCTATGCTCCTTCTCACTCTAGGTAACCTAGCTGAATTGCTGTTACCGAATCCCAATCTTTTCCTTACATATCAGAATGATGAATTAACATCAACTGATTCCTCACCCTATCTCTTCCTCCCCTACCACCTCTCATCTTTATTGGGCTGAATCTAAGGTGTTAAACGACCCGTGCCGATGATCAGCCAGGCTGGGGGCCCAATTCAAAAATAGCCCAGTCTCTAACGGATTAACTAGCCTTATCTGTACATGCGAATCTCTGTGCAGACGGACCTCTTTTCTTCGCAACTCTTGGGATCAAAATGAACAAAACAAAAATGTAAAGAATGACGAGACCGGTATCTCTTCAGGACCGGGCGGCAGTTTGGCGTCAAAGCCTGTTGCCGTATCTCTTGCGGCCAACACAGAGAAGGGAATAGTGGCTAACCATGGACCGTCCTCTGCAGTTGGTAGCAACGAGAGTAGAAAGGTAGCGATACCTAATTTCAGTAGTGGCAGGGTTGTGAAAAATGGCCCTACCACTACTAATGAGAGTACATCCTTCTGGATGTACCACTTCTGGCCATTTCTATGGAAAGGGGAAACTCTCAAAAAGCCAATATAGACAAAGGCGGCAAGCGGCGAAAATCCTAAAGGCCTCTGGTGCATCATCGGGGGCTGAAAGGACACCGCAGCACCGCTAGCGTCGAATGGGCTAAAAGCATACTTGCTACAACAAGGACCAGTAAGGACTCTACGTCTAAACGGGAAAGGTCTCTTGAGGGGGCCGTACCTACACCAAAACGGCCTCGGGTGCACAACACCAGCACTCCCCTCAATCCCATCAAGAAAGCCAGTTTCAGTGACGTCGCGAAGGGCAAAGTCGTGGTTGCGGTCATTGACAGGAGCGATGATGATGGCACAATATCGGCTGATCGTTAGCAGTTGGTCAAGGTTAAGCTCTCGGGTGGCTTTTTAAACATTTTGAGGGAGCTTCCAGGACCACTTCCTTCCATAAGCGATGGGGGTTGGCATCAAGGCCATGTCAAACTCATGGTTTGTGGCGACCAGAGGTCTTGTGACTTATACAAGCTCGCTGTCAGCCGGTAAGGTAAAGTTTGGCTAGGTGCGAAGCTCGAGGTTGTCGCTAAGGAAGACATTCCTAGCAGACCTAGAGCCCGCATTTGGATCCCGATCGAACCTGCTGGTATCGAGGACATTCTCGAGGTGATCAGAGTTTGTAACCCGTCCCTTCCGACTCATAACTGGAAGATAGCCAAGCTAGAGGAGGTGAAGAATCTTTATAGGAGTGCCATTTTGGTACTCAATAAAGAATCTTTGGCTCCTCTAGCCTTAAACGAGAGCTCGATAAACTATGGCTTCGAAACCATTAAAATTCGAATTTATAAAAAAGATGAGGTTAACGCGGAAAGCGGGCCTCCAAAAACAACCGAAGGTGAACTAGCGGTTGGTGGGCCTGGGACATCGTCTTCTCTCTTAACAGAGGGTGACGATGCACCCATGCCCTCTCCAATAGCGACTCCGCCCTCTACAAAAGTCGTAGCCAGTCCATCCTTAATGGAGACTGACGACTCAACATTATCCTTTTGAGCGAGGACGAACTCTTGGGTTCATCCTCAGACTCAGAGGATCAGAACAAAACCGTGGTGGAGGTTGATCTGCCTAATTGTAGCCAAAATGCTGCAGTTAGTACAGATTAATCTCCAGCACTCCATAAAGGCCTCGGCCTAACTTCTTCTCCGGCTGGCAAGAAACGGGGAAGACATTGTTCTGATCCAAGTGCTATGGATTATGAGATCCGTTGTTCGAGGACTCAGGACTCCTGGGTACTACACACTGTGTGTGACAGATAAAGGTGAACCTAGATCTTGCATACTAGTGAAACGTAGCATTAATGTATTTTTACTCCATCATTTTAGTGACAAAGATACCACCGTAGCTAGGCTGGAAACAACCAAAGGAAGTTTCTGGCTAGTGTCGGCGTATCTTGGCCATGACCACCTTGGCCCTCTCCCTGGAAAAATCCTGGAGAAAATCGTCGCTGAAGCGGAAAGGCAAAGGATCCGCCTAATTATTGGGAGCGATGTTAACGCTCATCATACGGTATGGGGAAGTACCAATATCAACGACAGAGGTGAGTCTCTTTTTGAT
This sequence comes from Eupeodes latifasciatus, assembly GCA_920104205.1. Taxonomy (NCBI): domain Eukaryota; kingdom Metazoa; phylum Arthropoda; class Insecta; order Diptera; family Syrphidae; genus Eupeodes; species Eupeodes latifasciatus. Next base: position 98,373,535 of record OV049926.1, on the reverse strand, counting down.
TATATTCTTGGTACTAACCTCTTAGTAAGTAATGTTGGAAATGAACCCACCTTCATAACTAAAACTCGACAAGAAGTCTTAGACATAACTCTTGTCTCAGATACTATACACCATATGATCTTGGACTGGAAAGTATCCAAAGAACACTCGTTCTCTGATCAAAGATATACCCAGTTCAATATCAATATGGATGATAACCCGAGTCCATTGACTTTTCGAAATTATCGGAAAACTGATTGGGCTTTATACAGGAACTCATTACAGAGTTTACTAAAACCTGGACTATCTAGTCCTTCCTCTAACGCTAATGAACTTGACAACAAAGTCAATGACCTCACCTCAGCTATGAACAGATCGCTAGAAATTGCTTGCTTATACACATAAGAGGAAAGAGGAAACCACAATGGTGGGCCTCAGAGTTTGACTCGCTCAGGAAAGAATGCAGGAAACTTTTCAACCGAGACAAAGCCGCAAGACTAGCAGAAATGAAACAAATGTATTTATTTTGTATTTTTAATTTTTGTCAATGAAAGAAATGTATTTATTTTGTATCTTTAATTTTTGTCAATAAAATAAATGTATTTATTTTGTATCTTTATTTTCGTATCAATTCGAAGACTTTATACGAACGAAGCCTTTATACGACCGAAGCCTCCGACGAATCAATTTCAACTTGCTTTATCATTTATTATTAAGTCACCTCGAAGTATACAAAGTACATACTTTGCGATAATCAATTAGTTCTTCGAACCTCAATATAAACAAAATATGATGAACTCAGATTTTGTTTAATTTGCAGTTCATATCGATTGCTAACTGTTTATTTACTTTGCGCGTGCGATTGTGAAATACAAAATATGCTGAATGCATATTATGTGGAAAAAAAGAAAAGAAACAACAAAAAGAATTAAATGATATTATTATGAGGGGTTGTGGTTGATACTATAACTACTAGCCTCTCCCTGGGATTCTTACAAAGAATCCCTAAGAATTTACAAGAAGGCACTAAGGAAATCTAAACGATCTTCTTGACGATCCTTCTGTGCCACGATAGAAGAAACTTCTGAAGCCACTAGGTTACGGATAATTCTTTCAACTAATCCAGCGATGCCAAGCTGCTTGACAGACGGCTCCTGGACAAATTCAAGTAATGAATCGCTGAACTTACTACTGGATACTCATTTTCCTGCTAGTTCTCTTACCGAGACTTGCAACGGTTATATACGTTCAAGTCCCAATACAACATATCCACAAGGTCTGATCACAAGGGACAAGCTACAATGGGCTCTCAACAGCTTCAAACTATTTAAATCTGCAGGACCAGATGGAATAATACCAGCCGGGCTACAAAAGACTTCTGACATAATTGCACCAATCCTTGAGGCAATTTTTACCAGCTGTCTTTACCTGGTCCATGATCCCTCGGCATGGCGATAAGTTAAAGTTGTTTTTATACCCAAGGCAGGTAAATGCTCGCAAGTCAATCCTAAAGATCTACGACCTATAAGTCTATCATCATTCCTTCTTAAAACCCTGGAAAGATTGATTGATATCCATTTAAGGGCAAGTATTGATACAAGACTTCTGTCTTCGTCTCAACATGCCTACTGTAAAGGTAAATCGGTGGAAACAGCGTTACACACCTTAGTACGCACCGTCGAATATTCCCTCCATCATAAAGAGTTCACTATGGTTGCTTTCCTTGACATCGAAGGTGCCTTTAACAACGTGGACACACCTGCAATCACATCTGCACTAACATCTCTAAATGTAGAGAGTTCGCTTCGGGAGTTAATTCATTTAATGCTTACTAGCAGAATAATTAACTCCAAACTGGGCAACTCTTCTGGCAGACGATTCGTTAGTAGAGGGACACCGCAAGGTGGTGTTCTATCCCCTCTCCTCTGGAACCTAGTGGTGAATGAAATCCTAACTAGTTTGGATGCGGAGGGTTTCAGAGTGATAGCCTATGCGGACGACGTTGCTATAGCAGTTTCAGGAAAGCATCTTAACACGTTAAAAGAACTCTTACAAAATGCCTTAGACAGACTAATACTTTGGGCTGATCGGTGTGGACTGGGTGTTAACCCACACAAAACCGATTTGGTCTAATTTTCGAGGAGATACAAAATTCCATTTGTCAACCCTCCCCATATTAAAGGAATCCAATTAAAATTCTCAGACGAGGCTAAATACCTGGCTCTTGTCTTAGATAAAAAACTAAATTGGAAACGCAACGTAGAGGAAAGAGTCAAAAAAGCTACTGTAGCTCTCTTTTCTTGCAAAAAAGCCATCGGTAACAAATGGGGCTTACAACCCAGAATCACGCATTGGCTATACACATCGGTAATCAAACCGATTTTAATGTACGGTGTGGCAGTATGGTGAAATGCTTTAGAGAAAGGTATAAACCGGGATAAATTAAATAAAGTCCAACGTTCAGATTGCCTATGTATAAGCGGATCGCTTCGCACGACCCCATCTGCGGCACTGGACACCTTACTCTACCTAAAACCTCTTGACAAATAGCTGCAAGCTCTGCTATTCGCCTCAAAGCTTCGTCGCAGTGGACTTACAAAAACATTGGCCACTCCGTAACTCTTAGTTATTTAGAATCAATTCCAAAGCACACAGACTACACCATCCCCCAACTGCAATTCAACAGAAATTTCCAGATTTCTATACCTCCCAGATCTTTTTGGGAGGGTAGGACATTCTTGGAAGATGAGTCAATCCATTTCTATACAGATGGGTCAAAAACAAAAGGAGGGGTTGGTGGAGGTGTGTACTCTCAACGACTGAAATTAAGTCTCTCATTCCGCCTTCCCAATCATTGTAGCGTGTTCCAGACGGAACTTTTGGCGATAAAAGAAGTCTTGTCCTGGCTTAAAGAAAACGTGATATCAACATCTGATATCCGTATTTTCTCAGATAGTCAGGCCGCTATCAAATCTCTGGACTCTGTCTCTACAAACTCTATAATAGTCCATAACTGTCGATCATCTCTAATGGAGATGGCACAACAGTCTAATATTCACCTTTGCTGGGTGCCGGGCCATAGAGACATTCCAGGTAACTGTAAGGCAGATGAACTCGCCAGGAACGGTACAGTACAGCCCATCCTACCATGTTTGGCACGTACTGGCATACCAATCGCTACTTATAAACTGTTGCTAATGCAAGACGCTGTGAGGAGGGCAGGCACCAGGTGGAACAACATCACCACGTGTCAAGTCACAAAAAACATCTGACCAACACTGGATTTAAAACGTTCAAGGTGCTTGCTCTCTCTAAGCAGATCGCATATAAGCTCGATAATAGGTGTCATAACCGGACACTGTCTAAAAGGAAAGCACGCCACGAGATTAGGCGTATTCTCAAATGACTTTTGCAGAAGCTGTATGGACGAGGAAGAGGAAGAAACAGTTCTTCCTTTTCTCTGCACATGCCCTGCTCTGGATCGAAAACGCAAGAATTACCTGGGAGAATTCTTCTTTAACGATCTAAAGTCTAAACGATCTAAATCATATCAGCATAATCAGCCTCTCACGTTTCGTAAGGGACTCAAACTGGTTCCATTGAGCTTAGGAGGAAGCCTCAAGATTCACGTGGTATCACAACGGGCCATTAAACTAGCCTAAGTCTGTCCGTTTCCATCTTGGACAGCCACTATAACCTAACCTAACCTGTGCATAATTTTATCCTGAAGAATCCATTAATCTACTTTTAATTGCATAAAAAACATTTCTCATCAAAATATCTGGAAGAATATTATTATTATTTATTATTATTCATGCTTTATTCACTCTTAAAAGTATAAATTTTTTTTTTTTTACATTTTTATTCAATAAGTTTGATAAGTATAAGCCTCCCCCTTCGTCTTCCTTCGTCTAAAGCTTCTCTCCAATAGTTTGTGCAAAAATGCTGTATTTCGTCTCTCCACCTTTTGAGTTGTCTTCCTACATTTCTTTTCTTGTCTCGCGGGGTCCACTCTGTTGTTATTTTGGTCCATCGATCATCTGAGGTTCGGAATATGTGTCCAGCCCAATCCCATTTAAGTCTTCTTGTTCTTCATCTTCAAATTTCGTTTGGTTTCTTATGTTTTCGTGGTTAATCCGTTGAGATAACCTCACTTTAAGAATCGATCTTTCTATCGCTCTTTGGCAAGATTGGAGCTTAATTTCGAGGGCTTTCGTAGATTGCCATATTTGGCAACCATATGTCAAGACTGGAAGAACCGTCGAGTCGAAAACACATTTTCTTGTTTGGGTTGAGATATTAAGATTCAGCAGATTCTTCACATTCCAAAATTGTCTCCAAGCGCTTGCTATTCTATGGTTAACATTTTTAACGTCTTTATCGATGAATGATATAGTTTGACCCAAATAATTGTAGTCTTCTACGTAGTCTAAAGCGATATCATCAATTTGTATTATGGAATGGTTGCCATTTGCCATTATTTTGTATTTTTGTCGATTAGTGGATAAACCGACTTTTTTGCATTCTATACAAAGCTCTTTTAGCATAGTTTGTAATTTATGTTTTGACGTGGCGATTAAAACAATATCATCTGCAAATCTAAGATTTGATAGAAATCTACCGTTTATATTCAATCCCTTGTTTTCCCATTCCAAGTTACGAAAAATCTCTTCCAAAGTTGCGGAAAAAAGTGCTGGTGAAAGTGGATCACCTTGCCGTACTCCACGTGTCGTCTGAAATATTGGTCCAGTACTTTCGGTTTTAATGCGCGCAACATTATCCTTGTACATGTTTTGAAGAACATTCTATTGAAAAGGCATTTCGCAAATACTTTATAAACGCAAGATATTATACTAATGGGCCCATAGTTGTTTATGTCGTCCGTCTTGCCTTTTTTGTGGATGAGGATTATTTCGGATTTCTTCCATTGTTCTGGGATTTCCTCGGTGACCAAAACCTGATTGAAATTGTCTTTCAACCAGTTGGCCAATGAACATTTTGCGTATTTTAAATACTCTGCAGCAATTCCATCACTTCCATTGCATTTCTCGTTTTTCAAATGACTTTTGCAGAAGCTGTGTGGACGAGGAAGAGGAATAAACAGTTCTTCCTTTTCTCTGCACATGCCCTGCTCTGGCTCGAAAACGCAAGAATTACCTAGGAGAATTCTTCTTTAACGATCTAAAGTCTAAACGATCTAAATCATATCAGCATAATCAGCCTCTCACGTTTTTTTAAGGGACTCAAACTGGTTCCATTGAGCTTAGGAGGAAGCCTCAAGATTCATGTGGTATCACAATGGGCCATTAAACTAGCCTAAGTGTGTCCGTTTCCATCTTGGACAGCCACTATAACCTAACCTAACCTAACCTGTGCATAATTTTATCCTAAAGAATCAATTAATCTACTTTTAATTGCATAAAAAACATTTCTCATCAAAATATCTGGAAGAATAAGTTTTACTTAATTTACAACTGCTTCATAAATAAATATCAAATATAAACAAAAAAAAATCTTGCATGCATATTTTTTATGAATGCATATGTGTTAACAACTACAGAAATGTACATTCTCAAGATAAAATCCAACAGAATCTATGGAGTAAACAGGAAGCCGGATGCAGGATGCGTTCGTTCTCCTTTCTGTTCTCTTTTATATGTCTAAGGCTTAACAAAATATTAGAAAATTTGAAATGTACATTCAAATATGTCAACCAAAAAAATGAGATTACGATTTGAATATTATGGCTATCGTTGCCATCGTCATCGTCATTACGTGCGTCACGTCATGTCAGTCGGTGGGAAGTTCGGGCTTCATTTTGCTTTGTTCTTTAGGCAGTGATCTGTCGCACCATTTGATGTTATAATAAAACTTTTGCAAGTGCGAATTTTTTTAGACTCTTTTCCCAAGCACACTTAGTGAGTACCGAAAGTGCACAAGCATATGAAAACTCCCTCGTCTTTTCACATCAATTTAACTATATCGTATTGTATCACAGGCTTCGTGCGCCGGACGTGCGACGACGTGTCTTGTCGCTTAGACCCGCTTAACGAAAATCCAGTCGACAAGAATTGAATTTATTATCCAATAAGCATAAAACGTAATTTGAAATTGAAAGTTTTTCTTCTATTTACCTATCCACAATTCGAACTTGGGGTGAAGTGTGGAGGTGGAGCAGTTGAAATATGTGATACAACATTGGGTGATGGAGATAAAGCACTCTTGAAGTCAGGTTCAAACGCAGTTTGATCTGTCTTTTTATATACTGCCTATTGATTGCATTTGTGCCTGGGCATGATGAATACAATGCAACACCAATTTTAGATACATACAGTTCGTGTCGAGTCGGTGTCTAAAACGTGGCCTTTCGAAACACAGATTTAAAAAATTATCTGCTTGCCCCTGTTTGAAACAGTTTAAGCTACACTGTAAAAAGTAACTTCCTAACAACTTTTATATATGTACATAAATTTTTAACATGCGAATAATTTTAATTCTTCATGATTAAGATCATGGCATCATTTTGAATTATTTCAATTTCGTTATGTTATAAATCACACATGGCTTACTCACAAATGTATGCAATGATATTACAAAAATCATGTAAAAACAAAATAAGCAGCCAAAAGATTGTAAAACAACGCTTCGCTTAAGAAATATGAATTTCAGAATTTATTATTGAATATATATTTACAAGGTATGGGTTAACCTCAAATATGAATTTTTAGTGAAATTGAATCTTATATAGGGTCCGACAAATAACTTTTTTTTGAAAATGCTATAAAAACATCGAGTGCAGCTTCGGATGTGTGGCACGTAGCGCCGCCGCGCCGGCCGTCCTGTTGAAACAAAATGTTGCCAATATCCTCCTTATCGTTCAACATGACCGATAACTCCCTGCTCATTTTCGAAGAAAAATGGACCAAAATCCTCACCAAACAGTGACTCGTTTTGGGTGTATCGGCTTTTCAATGTATGCATGCGGGTTTTCTGTGCCCCAAATCCGACAATTTTGCTTGTTTACATACCCGCCATGATCAAAATGAGCTTCATCTAAAAAGATGTTTTTTTTTTTGTCAAAATCGGCATCTTCTCTAAGCGTTGTTCAAGCGTATAAACAACCATATTCGTTTGGCGGAAGAATAAAACTAATTATCTGTCAAATCAGACATGAGCTAAGTTGAAAAAAAAAACGTTAGATGGCGGATGCATGTATATATATGTACATACGAGTATGAACGCGATTTTCGTTCTTTAATATTTAAATGCAGGTGATCATGCAACTTTTTATTTGAGTGAAAATTGTGAGAAGAGTTTTCGCCACCCGAAGTGCGCTGCACTTAAACTTTTAGTGATGATACACTTTTATGACTGTCTAATCCATCGTTGATTGTAGTATTCAGTTGTTTTCGATAAGAAATCTATCATCTGTGAATCATATACCTTCAAACAAAAACTTATTGATCCACACCTGACTATTGGCCTGCAGTGCATTGCGCAAGATAAATTTAGCTGTACTTAAATTTACGACAGCAAACTTTTTGCGTATTTGCATTTAAAAAAAATGCTACCGCGCGCCGCGCCCGCCGTGCAACGTTTTGATGTTTTGCTGTCGATATGGGCTAATCTATATATTATGTACACGACGTACGGTTGACACCAAAGCATATAAATTGATTAAATGGCTAATAGGGCAAGCACTTGATTCGGCGCTTTGCTCATTGAATGCTCAAAATTTAGTTCATGATTTATTCAGAGGCAAAAGATTAAAACTTCGATTGAATATCAGATAAAAGGTATTGGAATGATAAAAATAGGCATAAGTATATGATCCTGTATAGATCATTCACTTTTTGCTTCAACAATAGCTAACCAAAACACTATGCGATATACATATTTTTGATGAAATTTGTATTTCTTTATAAGGTCGGAATTTTGCCATTAACATAAGTGCAGAAAACGATATGATTCAAAATACCGTCTTGGGAGGATTCGCAGAATGTGATTCTTTTAAGTTAATTTTTAACCACTTTTATGCACATTTTACACGAGTAATACAAATTTTTGACCAAGAATGCAAAACTTTGATGCACTGTCTTCTAATTTCTTCACAATTTACCGATTACTTGAGCATTACGACGCCAAAAGTAGCAAACATTTAACTAATATTATGAAACTTCCTATGAGAGTTTGTTTTGACCAACTTGGAACCACGATATTCAATCCTTATCGTAAATATTATTTCGTGAGCAACGAAAGATGGATAATATGCAACGATTTTATTCCTTCATTCAAGACAAAAATATTGTTGCTGTTAGAAGATTAGTTCCTTAGAATCTGTATATTTATCACAAAGGATTTCCGAAATGAACGTAAGATTTTAACTTGCCACCTTTTGTGTAGTTCAGTGTTACGAACCCTATAAAAAAAGTTTAGTTGTTAGGGTCAAATGTATTTACATTGGACCAATAAATTTCAAAAATCATAATATGGTATATAAAATATATCATATATGAAATATGAATATTACTAATCGTGTAACAAAAAGAAGCTCCTCTTATATCAATATCAAATCACCGTGTGAAAGTGCTGGTAAGAGTAATTTCAAATGACAATGTCACATTTCAAATGTTAAGATCTATGAAGCGGCAAATAATTTAGTATTTCAAACCATCATATTATGTTTTATTTTAATTTGAACATATCATTTAAATTTTAAATTTAGTTTAGAATAAGTAAATCCACTTTATTCACACTTCAAGAGTTATGATGAGCCTCCCAAATGAAAACGAAAAACAGACTAACGGTGACCTGTTTCAGATACAACTGCATAGTTATCTTTTACTCTGCAGGTGCATGTTTGAACATTGTATTGAAATAAAGCTATAAGACGTAACTTTTCGCTCTCACATTCACCATTGTTATGTTATGTACGAATTACCTAAAAAAAATCCTAAACCTACATATTATGTATGATATAATTTATAACCAAACATATAATCGTCTTTAAAATTAAAACATCTGCTTCAATGCAGTAAACTCCAGGCGAAGTCTGTTTTCTATTCTTTTTATAAAAACTTTAAAAACAAAAAGATTAGCGGAAGAAAATGTTTAAAAAATTACGGCTTAAGATTATTATTTTATGAAGAGCATAGGTCTCTTTCTTTTTTAATGAACATTGAGCCACATCTGCAAGGTGTTGTTATGTTCAGGGCCGGCCCGAGCTAGTAAATTAGCTATCTTTTTTTTTATAATTAGCGCACACTAAAAGGGTTTTGTATACCTTTAATGGGCTGATGGACTTATTGGCATTCGGAGAAGCGCGGGTATTACGGTTAAATTATTTAAGGGAAGTAATGCAACTGGCTATTTCACTAGAGCATAATAAAATAACGGTAAAAAGCGTCAGACAAGAAACTTTCTGAAGTTTTTCGAGTGACGCAATCGAATTGATGATGTTAACGTCACCAATCATTTTAAAAGCTCGTCCTTGAATACTGTCCAAGAGGCTTAAATAAGTTTCTGGAGCACCAGCCCAGAGATGAGAGTTATATTCAAGTTTCGGACGTATATATGTAGGTTTTGTAGATTGTAGCCAGATCAGACGGAGAGAAACATTTCTTGCAACGTCTCAAAACATCTAGACATCTTGCGGCATTTTTGGCGACATCGCGTATGTGATCGCTTCACAAAATGTGATTGCTGATGCACATTCCGAGGATGTCGAGATTTTCAGTTTCGTTGATGCAAGTGCCACTCATAGATAGTGGCAAAGAGGGTATATCTCGCTTTGACGATACAAGACAGCATTACATTCCACAATGAACAAATGTTGTTTTCCAACTACTCGGAACGAGTCCAAAGGAATAACATAGATGGAAAAGCTTACACAGTGGTTTTGCTAGCGTGAAAGAACACCTCTTAAGAAGAATAGCGGGGATACCTTCTGGTCCAGCGGATTTATGAATGTTGAGATCTTTTAGGACTCTCGCCACAGTTCAAGTACAAAAAAAAGATGGGTCCCAAAGATTCATTGACGCGCTTAAGAACTGGGGGAGCCATGACACTATCACGTAAGATGGAATTTTCGGCGAACTGCCTTGCAAACTGCCTTGCAAGTTAGCTTTCTCAATAGAGCTAACTAAAGGAGTATCATTAACAACAAGCGTAGAGACCGAGGAAGAATTAGAATTTCTCATGTTTCTAAAAATGACCAAACATTTTTACTGCCTTTGGGAAATTGCAGTATTTTCGCCGTAATTTTTGGTCATGCAAAAATTTGGTCCTTCGAATATGAGCGTTGCAGACCTTCCGGCCTTGCTTAAACCTTTTCCGGTTTTCCTCAGTTGGGTTGGCTTTAAAACACTGGAAGCTCACTTCATTCTCCTTGGACCTCTTTGCAGCTCGCATCGAACCATGATTTAACCTTGTTTCATTATTGGCGCCCCTAAATGCGGTGATAGGTGGATAAAGTCATTCCCTCATTACCCATCCCAAGGAGTACACTTTGCAATGGTCTTTTTTTAACGAGGTATTCTCAAGAGGCATATTCCTCGATAATACTTATCACAAAAATAACAGCAACTAAAGAATACAAAAATAATTGTAAACTAAAGTTGATAAATAGATGACAAAAATATATGAACTTAACAAAATATTTTTTGAAGCAGAAAGTATTTAAAAAATAGTTCAAAAACACGACTATATAAAAATAAATAATTAACTTATTAATTAATTATTAATTATAAATTTCTGTAGCCATTATCAACAAGTCAACTAATCTTTGTTGAGTCATTGTTGACCTCAGTTAGTTTTTTGTTTTTTAATTTCAATTACAAAAAACTACGTTTCCCTGAAGCTACCGTTACTGGTAACATATTAAATATTTGAAGTGCTATTACTGCATTGGGATTGTCTTCAAAGCATGATTTAAAAATATAATTTAGGACTTCAAAGGTTGAAAGTCGCCATTTACAAGAATGCTCTTGATGCATTTCCACACCATCTAAATCTTTGGACTCTTAAAATACCAAAACTCTTTGCAAATTTCGACAACACATTTTTAGAGCACTAGCCTATACTGTTTTAAAAAAAAAATTTATATTCCTTTAGCTATTCAAATTTTTCCGTAGTGGAACTAATCCCTTGGTCTAATATTTTATAGTAAAAAAAAAAACTACTTTAAATTTAGTTCAGCTCCAATCTTGTCTACATTTTGGGAAGTAGACAAATTGACATTGCCCTGATTCAAGAACCCTGGATTTCAGGTGGCAGAATTAGAGGACTACACACACCAGACTTTATACTACACAAAGCCACACAAGTAGCTAATAGTAATATCAGATCCTGCATTTTAGCCAGGAAGAAGTTTAATCTCTTTCTTTTAGCAAATTACAGTGATCCAGACCAATGTGCTGTGAAAATAGAAAGGAAGGGACTCCCACCACTGATTCTGACATCGTGCTATATGCCGCATGATGGACAAGAAGGGCCTCCCGCTAATATCACAAGCCAGCTTGTAGAGAAAGCTGCCTCTGAGAGATGGACGTGGTACTAGGCTCTGATACAAACTCACATCATACTCAATGGGGTAGTACCGACATAGACAACAGAGGTGAGTCTCTTTTTGAATTTATACTAGACCATAATCTTTTAGTAGCAAACAGAGGTAACGAACCCACTTTTGTAACTAAAAATAGAAAAGAAGTGCTTGACGCTACCCTAACCAATAACTCAAGCACAATAGTAATAGATCAATGGAATGTTCTTAAAGAGGAATCATTCTCAGACCACAAACTGATAGGCTTCTTGATACAAAATGAAGTAGCAACTCCAAAACCCTTTAGGAATTTCAGGAAAACAAACTGGAATATATTCTGCAGGGAAGTAGGGCAGGGGATTCAATACACTTCTAATATATGACACGTCCCCGTTCGTGACCCCTGAAAACTATTTAAGCAAAGGTAATTTTATAAAAGATCAATAATAAAATAAATAATTATAAATACTTACGATATTTTATTTTTAATTGTCAAGGCCAAAAATTGTCTCTTAAACTTTTTATAAAACCACATTTGCTTAAATAGGCTAAGAGCAGAGATGTATTAAACATATACAAACTTCTAAACAAAACTTAACAGACCTATTTTAACATCCCAATTAACTATTTTTTTAGAAAACTACTAAAAACTGGTAAAAATAGTTTCTACTAAAGCATCTTGAAAACAGAGAAAGATATTGACTTCAAACTTATTTAATTTAATACAAAAAATGTTGAAAATATAGTTTAAAATAAAAAGTTAATCAACCGATAGTTTTTTTCTTTAATTTAAACCTAAAAAAAAGTACTAAAAAAACGTGAAATTGATTCTTAAACTGAAATATCGGGTAAAGGAGAAAGAAAAAAGAAAGAAAGAAATTGTACAAATTGTTGTTATATTAACAACAATTTTTTATTTTACAGAAAACTAAAAACCTTAAGCAAAAAAAAAAATAAAAAAATGATTAACCTAATTGAATTTATAAATTAGATTGAATAAAGAAAGATATTGACTTTAAAGTTGTTTCATCCCATAGAAATATTGTTGTTAATGTTTTGTAACAATTTAAGACAATGTTTATTTGAGAGAAACCAAACTTCTTTCAAAATATATTAATTTAACTTTTCGATACATCTATTTCCACAGAAAACAGCTTAAATGTATATTTTTGCATACTTACTTACTAATACAATTTTTCCAAATAAAAAAAATAAATTTTGAAAAATTTAAGTGGGCATCAATAGTAAGTTATCAGTGTGGGTCACATCCGAGACTCTTTTTTGTATCGAAATTATTTACACGAGTAGGTACCTACCTACACCTGTTTAAGTTCACAAAATACGCAACTAACGTTTTGCATAGGACAACAAAGAAACAATCAACAAACAACAAAAAGACCGAAATTGAAACTTACCCTTTTGTCATATACATATATCTATGGATACATGACATACAAACATGCGTTCAATATATGTATCAAAAAAAATCAAAATAAGGAAGGCAACCAAAACTAAGCCTCATACGCTCACCAGCGGCGCACGTACATCAGTGTTACCATAGGAATCCATACAAATTATTTTTAAAATGTCTTGCACCTAACTCATCTTCTCTTCCTTTCTTAAATGTATTTTCAACATATATGTATATTGTTTTATTTGATATAGTAAAATATAACATGGAAATATTAATAACTATGGTTTTTATTTTCATATTCAATAATAAATAGCATAAAATACCTACATCGCTTGAACAATAGCAACTGAAATATGGTAACATCATCGGCACCAAAACATCATCGAAACCAAAACAGTTTCTTTTTTTCTTTGTCTCTATGGACGTTGACTTGAGAGAAAAAACAACTTTAGAATTTTTTATAGTTATACACATAGCTTTGAACAGGCATACTGGCAAGCCAATATGTGCAATCAAAAACAGCTTTTTGTGCTTGAAGATCAACTGACAAAAAGCTTTTTGTCAGTTGATAGCCAAGGAGTAGTGAAAAAAATATGGGACATTTTCTTCTATGGGAATGAGACATCTGTATAGTTTCTTATCTGTGCTAGTACCATCGGAAGAAAGGATAAAATGGGCCATTCACTCCTTTTCCCCGTACAAATCCCCTGGTCTAGACGGAATCTTCCCTATGATGCTTCAGAAATGCATAAACCTTATCATCCCACACCTAGCTAGCATTTTCAATAATAGCCTTAAATGGGGGTATGTTCCCTTATCGTGGCGTGAGGTAAAGGTAGTTTTCATCCCTAAGGCTGGTAAACCTAGCCATACGGAGGCCAAAGACTACAGACCCATTAGTCTAACATCGTTTATTTTGAAAACTTTTGAAAGGCTAATTGATATACACATCCGAAGCACCCTGGAACCGGACTATATATCGGAATTTCAACATGCCTACATTAAAGGAAGAAGCGTTGAAACAGCATTGCACAGTGTTGTCAGCGTCATAGAAAAATCACTGCATGACAAGGAATACACCCTTGCAACGTTTTTGGATATTGAGGTAGCCTTCAATAACGTAAAGAACGAAACAGTGAAGCAAGCCTTGGACGACCACAAAGTCGAAAAAGCAATAACACAGTGGATAATGTGTATGCTCAGAAATAGACAGATTAACTCTGAGCTAGCGGAAGAAAGGGTAAGAGTAACCACATCCAGAGGCACCCCTCAGTGTGGGGTTCTCTCACCGCTACTTTGGGTTTTTGTCATGAACGGCATACTCTCTAAATTGAAATCAAGTGGAGTAAGGATAATAGCCTACGCTGATGATCTTGCATTACTAGCGACTGGCAAGTTCCTACCCACTATCAGTGAACAAACCGAATACGTCCTCTCGTTGGTAAGCAAATGGACTAGGAGCTGTGGGCTGACAGTCAATCCAGCTAAAACAGAACTACATAGTGCTATTTACTAACAAGCGCAAAATACCTGATTTTAAAATTCCTTCAATTGAAGGATGCCCTCTTAAAATCTCTGATCACGCAAAGTATCTCGGTGTGATCTTAGATAAAAAACTAAATTGGGGCCTGAACACCAAAGATAGATTCAAAAAGGCATCGATTGCCTTTTACTCCTGCAATAGAATTTTCGGGAAAACCTGGGGACCAAACCCTAAAATTATCAGATGGATGTATTCGGCAATAATTAGACCAATACTAACCTATGGTAATTTAGTATGGTGGAAAGCTTTAGAAAAGAGCACGAACCTAAAAACTTTGACAAAAATTCAAAGACTTGCGTGCACTGGCATTACGGGAGCAATGAGATCCACTCCAACTGCGGGACTGGAAGTTATACTCAATCTGATTCCCCTAGACCTCTTTGTTCAAGAATCTGCGGCCAAAAATGCACTGAGACTTAGTCAACCTAAAGTCTGGATAAACAGTTCCATAGGACATGCCCAGATCCTTCATAAAGTTATGGGTCATAGTACTACAGCAGACTATAAAATACCCGAACTTGATTTTCACAAACCATTCCAGGCTGCCATCCCAAGCAGAGAGGAATGGATAGATAATATACCATACTCCAGTGAGTCGTCAATAGCTATCTATACTGATGGCTCTAAAATGGACACTGGTGTAGGGGCAGGCTTCTATTCCGAATCTCTCAAGTTGACCGCCTCGCTTAGGCTTCCAAACTACAGCAGCGTCTTCCAAGCGGAGGTCCTGGCAGTGACAACAGCTGCTAAAAAGGTATCAATGATGGCGATACCACGAGCTGATATCACCTTTTACATTGATAGCCAAGCGGCAATAAAAGCGATTACTGCAACTGAGGTAAAATCAAAGCTTGTTTCATGCTGCCGCGAAGAGCTTAAGGTTCTTGGCGCACAGCACAATATTAGACTCTGCTGGGTCCCAGGCCACAGCGATATACTAGGCAACGAGAAAGCCGATGAATTAGCAAGATTAGGGTCAATGCTTGACGAAAGCCAAGCTCAGCTAGTTAGCACCCCTACCTGTTATTTAAAACAGGAAATTTCAAAAAGGATAACAATTAAGGCCGATGAAAGGTGGAACCTTCTTGACACCTGCGGTACTACAAGAAAGATCTGGCCCTGCTTTAAAAAACAAAGAACGGAAAGAATTATGCAGCTACAAAAGGGATCACTTCGATCTCTTGTAAGCATAATCACCGGACATAATCTGTTAGGTTTTCATATGAAAAAGATGAGAATCAGTTCAGATGATCTATGCAGAGGATGCGGTGACGAGGAGGTGCATGAAGACACTTCGCACTTTCTGTGTCACTGTCCCGCACTCTCTCATCAAAGGAAGAAACTGCTTGGCAACTTTTTCTTTGAGGATTTAAAAGAACTCTCTAGTACGCCAGGTACTAACATTCTGAACTTCGTCAAAGCCTCTAAATGGCTTGACTAACTGAACACATAGGTTTTTTCTCATTAGCTTGAGTATCAATACTCACGGGTATCACAATGGATCTGTATTGATCTAAGTGTGACGGTTAAGACACCAACTGTCAGCCCCTCAACCTAACGTAAGGGGTGTGCACAGCATGAAGCTGTTGCGTACACGGGTGCCTACTGGGCCATTGTGATCAATAATAGGAGAGATATAAATGATTATTAAATTATTAAAGAAATAAAAGATGATAATATATCGATGGCGGACAGTTACTCCAACTTAAATACTGTTGCACTTTTTACAAAAACAGATATTGAACAAGCAATTGACGATCTAAAGACAGATAAGTGTACAGGAAATAACGGTATTGTAACAGAAATGCTCAAATATGGAAAACAACCAATTACTACAGTCTTGACCACGATTTTTAATGACGTACTTATAACACAGCAGATTCCAAAACAATGGAAACAAGCTACAATTACGCTTATCCACAAAAAAGGAAATAAAGATGACATGAATAACTACAGACCAATAAGCAACATTTCTATGATATATAAACTGTAATGTATACAAAAATTAAGGACACATTAAACAGAAATCAGCCAAGAGAACAAGCAGGATTCCGAGAAGGTTTTTCAACAACAGACCATCTTCAAACAATGAACCAACTCATTGAAAAAACTAACGAATTTGAAAAACCTTTGTATCTTTTATATATTGACTTCAGTAAAGCATTTGACTCAGTAGAACATGACGAAATATGGACAGCGCTGACAAACCAAGGAATTCATCCTATCCTTATAAGGACGTTGAAAAATATATATACAGACAGCGTGGAGAAAATAAAACCGAAAGAATAGGAAGAGAAATAAAAATAAAGAGAGGCGTAAGACAGGGGGATCCAATGTCACCACCACTATTCTCTGCCGTACTGGAAGAAATATTCAAGAAACTAAACTGGAACAATAGATATAGAATAAATATTTGGGGACAATATTTGAGCAACCTTAGATTCGCTGATGACATAGTTCTCATTTCATCAACTTCCGGACAAATGCAAAATATGCTCATAGAATTGACAAATGAATGCAAGAAAGTTGGACTTCATATCAATAAGTCAAAAACTAAGATAATGACTAACCATGGTAAAGAGGACATAATGCTGGATAACGAACACATAGAATATGTAGAAGACTATACTTATCTAGGACAGACTAAGTCATTCATTAACCAAGAGAAAAAAGAAGTTTCTAGACGCATTACCAATTATTGAAAACAATTTTGGAGTCTAAAACAAATATTACAATCAAATCTAAGGGACGAAACACGAAAATATATACTCTGCTATTCTACCTGTTATGACGTATGGGCTACAGACTATATCCTTGACTTCAAATTTACTTGACAAAATAAGAATATGCCAAACCAAGATGGAAAGAAAACTACTTAACCTACGAATTAGCCAGAGAGTGAGAAATAGAGAAATAAGACGAAGAACTGGTTTAACGGACGTGGTTGAACGAGCAAAACTCCTTAAATGGAATTGGGCAGAACATATATCTATCTAGACTACAGGACCAAAGATGGACAAAAATCATAACAAAATGGACACCACCAGAAAGCAGAAGACCAATTGGACGACCGAAGAAAAGATGGGCAGACGATTTGCTTAAAGAAAGACAAAGTTGGTACAATAACGCAAAAGATAGAGATCTCTGGGCAACATTGGGGGAGGCTTATGCCAGATCATAGAATTTTGACACGCATCCATTTATTTATTCAAACTTTGCTCACATATTAAAGTTGATTAAAAAAAAAATATGTCAATTTTATATAGTAATTAATTCAAAAGAAACAGAAAATTTAAATAAATATTGTACAGAATATCAATAATGGCAAATAAAAGCTTATAATAATAATAATAATAATAATAATAATAATAATAATGTGTATAATGTACTGTACATATATATGTAGTACCCGTAGCGTGATGGTTAGTGCGTTGGACTGTCATGCAAGGGGTCTTGGGTTCAATCCCTGCCTGTGTCACCTAACTTTTTTCACGGATACTGCCTCTTGCGAGGAATTGACAAAACCTCCAAGAGTAATTCTTGTCATGAAAAGTGCTTTCTCAAATTAGCCGTTCGGATTCGGCATATAAACTGTAGGTCCCTACCATCTCTGACAACATTACTCGCACACAGGAATGGTTGAGAGTTGTAAGTCACTAGGCCCTGGTTCTTCATGGACTGTTGCGCCACCTAATTTATTTATTATTTAATGTACATATACATAGATATAGATTTTTAAAAATTAAACATAAATTAATTTAATTATTGTATACATAATTAGGAAAATGAGCCGTTTTTTATTTAAAGTCATGTGTTCCTAGATTTATTATTTAGGGCACGAAAAATCGATTTTTTTTTTGAAAAACGAATGAAATAACTGTTTTTCACATATTATTTTTTACTTTACTCTTAATTTTGTCTCCTATATGTGTATATGAATCGATTTGATGAGCAAGGAACAACTTTTGACAAATTTAAAATACAGCGCCACCTATCGGGTCCACATTTTGACGACTTTTTGTCAGTACCAAACTGGTATATGCTGTTAATATGAACAAATTTGCAACATAGACCTTAGATGTTTAGTGCGTAGAACTGTCATGCTAGAGGTCTTGGGTTCAATCCCTGCTGTTGCTACCTATACTTTTTTTCACGGGTACTGCCTCTTGCCAGGAATTGACAAATCCTCCAAGAGCAATTCTTGTCAAAAATTTTCAAATAAGCCGTTCGGATCCGGCTTACAACTGTAGGTCCCTACCATTCCTGAAATGACTGAGGAATGGTTGACAACTGTTAGTCAAAAGACCCTAGTTCTATACGGACTTTTATTTCGTAAGTAAGTATCCCTTTTCCAGAACCAATTTTAAAAATTAAATGTTCAAAAATGTCAAGAGCACTCACGGGATGAGCTAAGCCAGGGGATTAACTTTTTCTAACGTTCCAAAATCGTAGGGGATATCATTCTAATATTAGGTCAATTACAATAATTTTCTTTACTAAGAGAGGGTAATTGGAGGGAAATAGGAAGAAATTCAAAAGATTTTTGGCCTCCAAGTACTGTACGTAGCAAAGACAAAAAAAAACTCGTATTAATATTATCAAAATGCAAATGATGTAAACACTGTTATCTTAATATATATAAATTACGTGTCACGATGTTTGTCCGCGATGGAAACTACTTAACCGATTTTAATCAAACACCGTGTGTATTTTATTTATTTTGTATTAAACGAAATACAATAAATTGTACTTTTTCAATATGTAGCATAAAAAAGAATAGTGGAATAGCTGCAGTGTTGCGGAAAAGTTCAATTATAATTGGAATGAGTGCACTATGCACTCTCACTATGCACTATGTGGTGCAGGTAAGGTTTCCAGTTATACCTGGCTCTACTTTCGCAGATGGGATTAATCCATGTTAATAATTCTTATGGCGAAGTGTTAAAACACTTCGATTGACCATAAACATGCGCCTAGGATTGTAAAATGGTCCATCAGCACCAATATTTTCCGAACAATTACTAGATATTGGGAACGTTAAAATTAGAACTGCAACCAAATACTCAATGCATTAAACTGCCATTCTGCACTGTTCTTCAGTAAATGACTTGATTCAGAGTATTATTCCGGATATACAGAGTAATTACTTGAATCATAACTGGCTCAGTCATCTGGCTATTTTGGCAACCAAAAATGTTGACGAAATTAACTTCCAGATACAACAGTTATTACTAGCCTTTAAATCAATCGATACTGTTGTTAATGAAAATGATAGTGTACATTTTCCAATTGAATTTTTAAATTCACTAGATATACATATCTGGAATATACCCCCACATAATCTTCGATTAAAGATTGGTTCACCTATTATTCTCCTGTCTAATTTGAATTCACCTCAATTATGCAACAGTACATGTTTGCACGTTAAAAAGATCACCGGAAATATTGTTGAAGCAAGAATTTTAACTGGAAAGTTTGAAGGAAAAGTGGTCCTGTATTCCAATTATACCGTCAGATTCTACTATACCTTTCAGAAGGTTACAGTTTCCAAATCGATTAGCTTTTTACATGTCTATAAATAAGTCTCAAGGCCAAACAATGCCCATTTGTGGTTTCGATTTGGAAAATCCATGTTTTTCTCATGGGCATGCTATATGTTGCATGTTCACGTGTAGGAAGACCATTGAACCTATTTGTGTTACCGAAAGACAGGTTAACCAAAAATATTGTGCACCGATTAGTGCTAAATTAAATTGAAATTAAAAGCATTTATAACTTAAAATACAAAATATTATTGTTAGAAGATTTCAAACTATCTCATTTATAAGTTTAACTGTCACATGTTATTTAATAAAAACATTGACATATACATACCTACTCATTTGTTACAAACAAAATATTAAATTTAATTTTTTTGTATTGATGTTTGCTTTACATCAACTATACAAAAATGTTGATCAATTGTGTTCAAAATCCTTCCCCTTCAAATCCCAAACCAGTATATTTGTACAAGGAGTAACGGTATTAGAAAATCAGCCATGAAGGTCACATGTTTTTTATAAATGGCATCTATGTAAAAAATCATGCCCATCTTTGATGTTCTTCAACCGTTCCCCTTAAATAGTTTGCAACAATGTTATATCACAAAAAACGTGATAACACAGAAAAAATGATTCAAAACATACATATTTACAACTGTTTGTAGGTACAGTACATTTGTAAGTACACCTCCAGTTAGCATATTCTTCTTTTATGTGAAGGTACATAGATGTACAATATAAATCCATAAGTATATTTCCTTTTTTTTCATTATATTTCAGTACATATGTATACAGAATCTGGAATTTTGCCAGAAAATATTCCCTGATGTAAAATGCATATCCTTTTTCGAGCATTTTTTGCTTATATTGTGTTTTTATACGACGAAGCTTTGTATGTATCTGTATATAATGTATATATATGTATAAAACTCAAATTAGAGGGGTACACTATTTTCCAAAAATAAAAACTGGATACAATAAAGTCGTCCTGCAACCTACCATCTCAACTAGAAAACTTATTGGAAAAGACTTCCTTTGAAATTAATTTTGTTGGTACATTTTAAGCAATTTCATGGTTACGTATTCTGCGACAGTAATTAATTTTTGGCCCATACTGGTTTTGAAATAGGATCCTCATAGAAAAAATACTGAGTGAATTGATTTTAGACAAATAGAAATATGCATAGGTATAGATATTGCAGTGGACCTTAATAAATTGATAAAATATGTATGTACATACATAACCACCCTACATTTCGATAATCCAAAATCCAACTTGAAGACTGTATTGGCAGAACTACGAGTACAATGTTTTTTTTTTTCTTTTGAAATACAACAATACCATAGCCATTAACATCAGGCAATTAATAATATTTTATTTCATATTTATGGTATTTCTCGAAATCGTAGCAGAGCTCAATTCGGTCGTATCTTGCATTTCTGTCTATGTTTTCTCATTTGAATAAATAAAAAAAAAAACATAGAGAACTACAATTATTTTAACGTTCTATTATGAAGCCATAATAAAATAAGAAAATCAGAATTAAACTTACCCATTTGAGACATTCATTTTAAACTTACCTGAAAATATAAAATTAAACATACTTGAGTAATAAGTTACGTAAACATACATTTGTATGTACATACGTATATAAACACATACAGACAGTCTTATTTAATAGAATTCGCTAAACAGATGAATAGTTATACAGTGCATAAGGATTTATGTAGGCTCTATGTAACGTTGCGAAAATTCCCATTTATAAAAAAATCTACTATAAATTTTAGTTATACAATGCTTATATCAAAAAAGTATCAAAATGGAGCAATCTATTCCATTTATCTGTCTATCAAATCAGCTGTTTGTCATAACAAATAAAATATAAAAAAAATAATTGGAATTATTTTTATGATATTCTCTTTCGAAAATCTATATTTTTTTTAGATTCTTCTTTTCTTAGGCTCATTGGGTTGAACCTTTTTTTATAAGCTTCCCGCCTTCTTGGAGTCGGTAAAATGCGATTTAAATTCTTTTAATCATTTTGATTTCAAAAATGGAGAGAAATCAAAATGACATTTACGAAATAATAATAACAATAATTTCCTTATGTAGGCTCTATTCAACCTCAAAACGCGTTTTGCTTATTATGGGACTATGCAACCTTGCATAAGTTTTATAAATAGCATTTTTGCGTTAAGAGGCATTATAGAGATTACATAACTTTATGTAGGCTCTATACAGTGTTTTTAAATAAGACTGATAATATATTAATATATAAATATATAAATTATAAATAAATTAAAGCTGCATATGTTTTTGTTTTATTTCGAGGACGTTTTTAAATGGGATGGGAAAATCGAGAGTTAAATGTCTGTCTTATTTTTTTGAACAGTGAGGATTTGTTTAATATTTAATTAAAAAATTAAAAAATGCTTTCGAACAGTTTTGGGGGCCTACCGGGAGACGGACACAATCCCGAAAAAAAACAATATCCCGAAAATCCAAAATCCTGAAAATCCAGAATCGCGAAATTCCACAATTTCGAGAAGCCAAAATCCCTAAATTCCAAAATTCGGACTACCAAAATTCCCGAAATGCCAACATACAAAAAATGAAACTAATTATTCCTGTTATGAATGATAGGTGTTTACTTTTTATCCGCAAATGGAACTATAATAATAAATTTGATACAAAATTAAGACAATCAAACCAAACCGTTGTTTCTACTTAGAAATGTAATATCCCTTATCCATTATGTTTTAGCTTTGGTCCCAATGCACGTTTGATACGAAAAATAAGAATTTTCTCAACATACTTATGTAAATTATAATGTGTATTCCTTTATAAATACTTCAATGTTAATTGAATTATATTCGAATACATTTTAATCCCAACTCATACAAAAAGAAAATTTCATTTAAATTTTGGCTCATGCTTTAAGCTTATTTTGTTTAAAACTAGAAGCTTTTCCGAAAATTTTCGCCAAAAACAGACTGTATTGAATTGCGCACTAGTTAATGAGGTTAAAAGGAATGGACAAACGCGATTAAAAAGTAAAGTCCTTGAGCTTTCGTGTGTGCTTTCATATAAAATTCTTAACTTGTATTTATGTATATATGTACTGTATGTATGTACATATATCATTTTTACTAAAAGAGTTACTTTATTTACTATTTTCATAACTATTAATGTGCATACTGCGTTCTAAAAATGAGCGTCATTACAAAAACAATAAGGCAGAAAAGAAATCCCGAAAAATAATGTGAAATGAAAAATTATCGCAATTTTGAAATTTTTCAGTATTTTGGATTTTCGGATTGTTCTGTCCCAAATCCGTGCCTACCACACTCTTAGTAATAACAATCCGCCAGAATTGGAAAAATACATTTTTTCAACACCTTATCCCAAAGGCTATCAAGGCGCTCATCACCCTAATTACATCAATTTCAGTTATATACCATATGCTATACATCTTCTCTCACATACATATGTACATACATGTACTTCTCTATTAAAAAAAAATACTTTATGGAATATAATTCATTAGACCAATTTATTATCTTAAAAAAACTATTTGTGCATAACACCATTTTTAAAGATTTTAGCAAAATAAATAAACAAAACCTTTTGTGAAGAAAAATGTTTGAAATGGTTTTGAAAATATTGTACCTACATTTTTTTGTTTGTATGTTCTTTTTCTTGAGCGTCGAACTTGTAGAAGCTGAGTAAGTTCGATGATTCTCGAGAACTTTCTCCAGATGAGTCCTGAAACTAAAGGACGTACATATCCTCTTCCTTTACACAATCATAACCCCTCCCACATAAGCAAGGCATACAAGCCAACGCTTATATCACCAATTCCAACCCCACCTCCTTCGCTGTAATGGCGAAAAAGCTAGACAACGCTCCTCTCTCCGGTGAACCTTCTCACGCTAGGTAACATAGCTCAACTACTGTTTACCGATCCTAATCATTCCAGTACATATCAGCTTGATGTTCCTAACATCCTCTTATCATTATTGGGCTGGATCTAAGGTGTTAAACGACTTGTGCCGATGATCAGCCTGGCTGGGGGGCCCAATTCAAAAAATAACTCAGTCTTTAACGGAGTCTCCGGATATCTGGCGACCTCCGGATTAACTGGCCTTATCTGTATAATGCGAATCTCTGTACAGACGGACCTTTCTTTCTTCGCAACTCGTGGGACCAAAGATGAATAAAAAAAATGAAAGATATTGATGAGACCGGTATCTCTTCAAGACCGGGCGGCAGTCTGGCGCTGAAGCTTGTTGCCGTATCTCCTGCGGCCAACACAGAGAAGAGAGCAGTGGTTATCCATAGACCCTCTTCCGTTGTTGGTAGCAACGGGTGTAGGAAGGTAGCGATACCTAATTTCAGTATTGGCGGAGTTGTAAACAATGACGCTACCACTACTACTAAGAGCACATCTCTATCGCAAAAATCCAGAAATGAAAAGGAGAGGCTCTCAAAAAGCCTTTACAAACAAAGGCATACCGCAGCAAACCGCTCGCGTTGAATGACCAACGATTGTTCTTGCTGCAGCAAAGGTCTCTTGAGGGGGCCACACCTACACCAAAACGGCCTCGGGTGCACAACACCAGCACTCCCCCCAATCCCATCAAAAAATAAAGTTTCAGTGACGTCACGAAAAGCAAATTCGTGGTTGCGGTCATTGACAGAAGCGATGATGATGGCACAATTTCGGCTGATCGTTGGCAATTGGTCAAGGTAAAGCTCTCGGGTGGCTTTCTAAGCAATTGGCATCAAGGTCATGTCAAACTCATGGTTTGTGGCGATCAGAAGTCTTGTGATATGTACAAACTTGCTGTCAGCCGGATAGGTGAAGTTTGGCCAGGTGCGAAACGAGGTTGTTGCTAAGGAAGACATCCCACATTTGGATTAAAATCAAACCTCCTGGTATCGAGGACATTCTCGAAATGATCAAGGTGTGCAATCCATCCCTGCCGACTAATAACTGGAAAATCGCCAAGCCCGAGGAAGTAAAGGAGAGTCTTTATAGAAGTGTCATTGTGGTACTCAATAAAGAATCCCTTGCTCCTCTAGCGCTGACCAATGGCTCTATAAACGACGGACATTTGATCTGTCAGCGGTAGAGTGTACAAAAATAGTGCTCCTTTTTAAAAAATTAAATTTAATAGTTCTTATTTTATTTAATCATTTTTATTGAAAAAAAGTATCTTAACACTTTTACTGCGAATGTCGACGCGTCGGCGTCGTCGACAAATCGTATTTGTTCTATGCGTCGGATGTCGACGCATCGTCGACAACATGTTTATTACTGACCACTTCCAATGCCTCCGCACACCCCCCTCTGGGAAAAACTCCATACTATGATGCTGACGTCGACTAAGCTACAATCGTTTTTATAGTTAAAAAACAAAATATTAGTAAAATTAAGCACTGATACGAGTATAAGTAAAGTAAAGTAAAAGGAACCTTTTTGACAAAAAAAAAAAAATAAGCATAGAGGAAGCGCTCAGGTCAAACCATGCCGCAGTCAAAGTTCTAAATAATGCATGAACATTTTATTAAAAAAAGTGCTTTACTGAAACACAACTAATTATATCTTTATTACATTTTAAATTTGTCTCAAATCTCTATGAGCAATAAGAACAAAAGAAAAGTAACCGAACTTTCACCGGAATCAGAAAAAACTCGATGTCACAAAAAACATTCTAGCATAAAAGAAATGAATACCGAAGTAGGCAAATTATCTGTTCAAGAATTCAACACATTGCTAGACAATAAGTTAAAAAATATAGCAACTAAAACAGATATTTCATCACTTGCGACAGAAATTGCTTCTCTTAAAGCCACAAATGCACGTAAGGCCAACGAAAACACCAAAGTTGTGCATCTTCCTTTAAAAGAAAACACCAAGGGTTTGCCCTTTACATTGATGATATTTCAGATGGAGTTTGTTTTTCTGATATTCGTATAAAAGTACTTCTCTACGCGGATGACTTGGTTATGCTAGCGGATAACCTATCTTCTCTCCAGCTACAAATCAATAGGGTCCAAACGTACTGCAATATCTGGTGCCTTGAAATAAACTCAGAGAAAACAAAGATAATAGTATTTCAGGCACGGAGTTGTAGAAGGTTGAGAAAAGAAACGTGGTTCTTTAACAACCAACCTATTGAAATAATACAGAAATTCAAATAACTGGGAGTTTTGATGTCTGCTAACGGTAGCTTCAATAAACATGTTCAGCATAAGAGTAAAGAAGCTAAAGTAGCTCACAACATAATGTGGCCAACTTTCTTCTCAAACAAAAACATAGACTTAGGATCTAAATACCGAGTTTTCTAAGCAACCATTAACACTTGCTTGTCTTACGGTATTCAAGTTTTTGGTCACACCTATTTTGAAGAATTTTAGTTGATACAACGCCTTTTTTTTAAAAGATTATTTCGGTTACCTAGTTCGACTCCAACCTATGCAATTCATGTTGAGTCTGGAATTGCGCTGATTTATGTTAAAAATTTGAAATCGCATGCAGATTTTCTAACAAGAGTGATGAGTAAACCAAGTTCAAATCTTCACACATCTATCATGAGGGTTCTTTTGCGAACAGAAGCATCGCCATTTAAAGAATGGACTCAACTTGCCCGGTTGCATAATGTTTCTCTTGAACTGACTGAGTTTAACATAGATAATTGGCAAGATATCTTTTCGAATGTTATCGCAAAAGTTGATGAAAATATATATCTTCAACATCTAAATAGAGCATCATATCATGGTCAACAAGAGAAATTTATAGAAATCCAAGCCACTCCTTAAATACTAATGCGACAATTTATTTCAATAATAGACTTTCTGCGAGAGCTATAGGTACAATTTTCAGAGCAAGGGTTTGTTATATAGTTATATAATTGTGTCAAGTCACAAAAAACATCTGGCCAACACTGGATTTAAAACGTTCAAGGTGCTTGCTCTCTCTAAGCAGATCGCATATAAGCTCGATAATAGGTGTCATAACCGGACACTGTCTAATAGGAAAGCACGCCACGAGATTAGGCGTATTCTCAAATGATTTCTGCAGAAGCTGTATGGACGAGGAAGAGGAAGAAACAATTCTTCATCTTCTCTGCACATGACCTGCTCTGGCTCGAAAACGCAAGAATTACCTAGGAGAATTCTTCTTTAACGATCTAAAGTCTAAACGATCTAAATCATATCGGCATAATCAGCCTCTCACGTTTCGTAATAGACTCAAACTGGTTCCATTGAGCTTAGGAAGTGACCTCAAGATTCATGTGGTATCACAATGGGCCATTAAACTGGCCTAAGTGTGTCCGTTTCCATCTTGGACAGCCACTATAACCTAACCTAACCTAACCTATATAATTGAATTATAAATATTGTTATACTTAAAATAGAGCACTAGAGTACTGAGTCATACACATCTGTCTACACTATAATAATTGTAATAGAATGTCATCTTCTTCTAAGCTTCTTCTTTATCACTTAACTTAAGTTAGCTCTCTTCTATTTCTGACTGTCAAGCGAGCCACATCGAACTTAAATACTTTAATAAAACTTTATGTAATAGGGCCCATACACTACACAAACTGTTTGAGCAAACGAATGTTGTAAAAATGTTTGTGCAAACTGTTTGTGTAGTGTGTAGCGATTATGCGTGTTTGCTCAAGCGGTTTGAACAAAATCAAAAAAAATTTGAATTTTCCGTGCCTGCACAAACATGTTTGTGTGGTGTGTATTGAATTTTGCTCAAACCAATGCCAATTTTCATAGAGTTAACATGAATAAACAAGAAGAACAATTTTTTTGGACTGAATTCATTGAACTTTATAAAAGTTTACCGGTATTGTGGTGTGTAAAAATTCGTCACGCAACAAATATCTCTCAAACATGTTTGTGTAGTGTGTGGCGAAACTATGTTTTCTCAAACACACGTTTGAACAAACGTGTTTGCGTAGTGTATGGGCCCTATAAGTAAGTAAAAGTCTTCTTTAATCATTTACAAGAAGTTATAATATTGGCGACGAGGATAATCGTGAGTCAAATCATCGTCAAGCAATCGTCCTATGTCGGAGTCATCAGAGGAAGATATAAAAGAGTCCAAACCATCGAACACTGCATCAGGTCAACTCCCACCGCCGCCAGATAAGCCAACTAAAAAGATGAGTCAACTGCTTGGATCTATGGAAACTTTTGCTCCTGAAGACGACTTTGAGGAATACATCGACCGGTTAGGAGAGTACTTGAAGTGTAATGAAGTCAACGAAGCAAAAACGATGTCCGTTTTCATAACCCTAATTGGTTCTGAAGCCTACAAAACGCTAAAAACAGTTTTGGCGCCAGTCAATCCAAACACGAAGTCCTACGACGAGCTTGTGTCGGTGCTCTGTAAATTGTATGCACCAAAGAAATTTGCCATCGCAGAAAGATTTAAGTTTTATCATGTTCTGTGACCATGCCTTAAATTATCGAAGAAGCTTTTCAACCTTTCAATTTTTTTTGTTTTCCTAAAAATATTAATTTACAAATTTGTTAAACAATTTATAATATGGATTTATAAAAACGTAAACTAAAACGCAAAAATCAATCGCTATCAAAATACCATTTATTTTTTTTGTGTGAGCGAATGTAAAACAAATTTTATATTTTTTTTATAACAAGAAATCTAATGAAAACCTACCAACTATTTATTTTATTATTTTATTAAAGCAAATGTTGATTGAGGTTGATGATGTACCCATGCCCTCTCCGATCACGACTCGACCTTCTACAAATGTCGACAACAGTCGTACCTCCATGGAGACTGAGGACTATATCAATATGGTTCTTCTGAGCGAGGACGAACTCTTGGGTTCATCCTCAGACTCAGAAGATCAAAGCAAGACAGTGGTGGAGGTTGATCTGCCTAATTGTAGCCAAAATGCTGCAGTTAGTACACATTAATCTACAACGCTCCATAAAGTCCTCGGCCTCACTTCTTCTTCGTCTGGCCAGAAACGGGGAAGACATTGTCCTGATCCAAGAGCCGTGGATTGTGAGATCCGTTATTCGAGGACTCAAGACTCCTGGGTACTACACACTGTATGAGACAGATAAAGATGAACCTAGATTTTGAATATTAGTGAAAAAAAGCATAAATGTATTTTTAATCCATAATTTTAGTGATAGAGACACCACCGTAGCTAGACTGGAAACAAAAGGAAAAAGGAAAACACTGGCTAGTGTCGGCGTATCTTGCCCAAGACCACCTTGGCCCTCTCCCTGGTTAGACCCTTGAGAGAATTATCACTGAAGCGGAACGGCAGAAAATCGGCCTAATAAATCACACTGTATGGGGGAGTACAGATATTAACGACAGAGGTGTGTCTCTTTTTGATTATGTCCTTGGTACTAACCTCTTAGTAAGTAATGTTGGAAATGAACCAACCTTTATTACTACAACTCGACAAGAAGTCCTAGACATAACTCTTGTCTCCGATACTATTCACCATATAATCTTGGACTGGAAAGTATCCAAAGAACACTCTTTCTCTGATCATAGATATATCCAATTCAATATCATTGTGGATGAAAACCCTAGTCCATTGACTTTTCGAAATTATCGGAAAAGTGACTGGGCTACATACAGAAATATATTACAAAGTTTACTGAAACCTGGACTATTTAGTCCTTCCTCTAACGCTAGTGAACTTGACAACAAAACCAATGACCTTACTGTGAATAGATCGCTAGAAATTGCTTGTCCATTTTAACTCATAAGAGGAAAGAGAAAACCACAATGGTGGGCCTCAGAGCTCGACTCGCTTAGAAGAGAATGTAGGGAACTCTTTAACCGAGCCAAAGCCACAAGACTAGCTTCTCACTGGGATTCTTACAAAGAATCCCAAAGAATTTATAAGAAAGCACTTAGGAAATCTAAGCAATCTTTCTGGTGATCCTTCTGTGGCACGATAGAAGAAACTTCTGAAGCCTCCAGGCTACAAAAAATTCTTCCATATCCAGCGATGCCAAACTGTCTGAAAAATGCAGATGGCTCCTTGACAAATTCAAGTGAAGAATCGGTGAACTTACTAATGGATACTCACTTTCCTGGTAGTTCTCTAACCCCAAATTGCAACAATCATATTCTTTCAAGTTTCAATATAACATATCCACAAGGTCTGATCACAAGGGACAAGCAACAATGGGCTCTCAACAGCTTCGAACCATTTAAATCTGCACGACCAGATGGGTTTGTACTACAAAAAGCTTCAGACATTATTGCACCAATTCTTGAGGCAATTTTTACAGGCTGCCTATATTTGGTCCATATTCCCTCGGCATGGAAAGAAGTTAAAGTTGTTTTTATACCGAAAGCAAATAATTGCTTGCAGGTCAATCCCAAAGATCTACGACCCATACAAGTCTATCATTATTCCTTCTTGAGACCTTAGAAAAATTGATTGATATCCATTTAAGGGCAAGTTTTGATACAAGACTTCTGTCTACGTCTCAACATGCCTACTGTTAAGGTAAATCGGTGTAAACGGCGTTACACACACTAGTATGCACCATCTAATACTCCCTCCATCTTGGAGAGTTAACTATGGTTGCTTTACTTGACATCGAAGGGGATTTTAACAACGTCGACACTTCTGCACTAACATCTCTAAACGTAGAGAGTTCGCTTGGGGATTTAATTAATTTCATGCTGACTAGCAGAATCATTAACTCAAAACTGGGCAACTCTCCTGCTAAAGGATTTGTTAGTAGAGGGACACCGCAAGGTGGTGTTCTATCCCCTCTCCTCTAGAACCTAGTGGTAATTGAAATCCTAACTGGTCCGGATGGTGAACTACTCTAGAGAAAGCTATAAACCACGACAAAATAAATAAAATCCAACGTTCAGCTTGCCTATGTATAAGCGGATCGCTTCGCACGACCCCATCTGCGGCACTGGACACAGTGTTGCCGATTCAAAAAATAATTTATCATGATTTTTTATCATGAGATCCTCAAAAAAATCATGAGATTGCTTATTCTTCATTGGGCCCTTAATAATCAATATTAGCGTATAATTCACCACAAAAATTTTAAATAAAAAAATACATATGAGATTTCATTTTATTAAGTTTTAAAATAACATTTAGTGATATTTTAAAGAAAAAAATATATAAATTATATAATATTATATACATTACATATGTACTGTACATTACTATGGGCTATAAACTTTACTAAAATATTTGTCGATTAATGGTTTTGTGACTATGAAATCAAAACAACTTTGATTTTAAGTAAGGTCATTGGAATGAATAAGTCCAATTATTGCATGCTCTTCAAGTCTATTCCTGATTTTCGTTTTAAGTAATGTTACTTTTGAAAATATTCTTTCAGTGTTGGCTGAAGAATGTGGCAGTGAGAATACCTCAAAAACAAATTTAGACAAGAGTGGATATGCCAAGCTATCATCCGCAAGTTTGATCCATCTCTTCATAACAATCTTCAGACTCTAAATTTGGAAAATGTTTAATAAGTGGAAAAATTGACTGAAAATTTTTGTTTACAACATTTGTTATTGACAAAGATTCAATATCTATGAAGACACTGTTGTTGAAGTTGAATCTGGAATATATTTGCTTAGTACCTTCAAGTAAGAAGGACAAACAACGGCATTGAACGCCTTGAACAATTTGGTTGTCAATCGACAAATTTTCCAAAAACAGCGCAACTTTTACGCTACTTTATATAATCTACATATATCTTTAAAATTAAGTTTTCAACTAATTATTGGTTTTCTTATTCTTCTTTGAAGGAAGATTTGAAAAATCATGAGATTTTCAATAAATTCATTAGATCATGAGATAGGGGTGCAAAATCATGAGAATCATGATAAATCATGAGATTCGGCAACACTGACTGGACACCTTACTCTACCTAACACCTCTTGATATACTTAGCAAACAAATAGCTGCAAGCTCTGCTATTCGCCTCAAAGCTTCGTCGCAGTGGATTAACAACAACATTGGCCACTCCGTAATTCTTAGGTATTTAGAATCAATTCCAAAGCACACAGACTACACCATCTCCCAACTACAATTCGACAGAAACTTCCAGATTTCTATACCTTCCAGATCTTTCTGGGAGGAAAGGGCATTTCTGGAAGAGGAGTCAGTCCACTTTTATACCGATGGATCAAAAACAAAAGAAAGGGTTGGTGGAGGTGTGTACTCTGAACGACTGAAATTAAGTCTCTCATTCCGCCTTCCCAATCATTGTAGCGTGTTCCAGGCGGATTTTTTTGGCGATTAAAGAAGTCTTGTCCTGGCTTAAAGAAAACGTGATATCAACATCTGATATCCGTATCTTTTTTAGATAGTCAAACCGCTATCAAATCTCTGGACTCTGTCTCTACAAACAGTCCATAACTGTCGATCATCTCTAATGGAGATGGCACAACAGTTTAATATTCACCTTTGCTGGGTGCCGTGCCATGGAGACATTTCAGGAAACTGTAAAGCAGATGAACTCGCCAGGAATCGTACAGTACAACCCATTCTACTAGGTTTGGCAAATGTTGGCATACCAATCGCTACATGTAAACTATTGCTAATGCAGGACGCTATGAAGAAGGCAAACAACTGGTGGAACAACATCACCACATGCCAGGTCACAAAAAACATCTGGCCTACACTAGATTTAAAGCGATCAAGGTGCTTGCTTTCTCAAAACAGATCGCATATAAGCTCGATAATAGGTGTCACAACCGGGCATTGTATAATAGGAAAGCACGCCACGCGGCTAGGCGTATTCTCAAACGATTTTTGTAGAAGCTGTATAGATAATGAAGAGGAGTAAACAGTTCTTCAACTTCTCTGTACATGCCTTGCTCTAGCTCAAAAACGCAAAGATTACCTACATATGAGAATTCTTCTATAACGATCTAAATCATATTAGCATAATCAGCCTCTCACGTTTCGTTAGGGACTCAAACCGGTTTCATTGAGCTTAAAAGAAAGCCTCAAGATTCATGTGGTATCACAATGGGCCATTAAACTGGCTTATGTGTGTCCTACTCCATCACGAACAGCCAATTTAACCTAACCTAACCATGTTCTTATAAGAAACTGAATTGGGCGTGATAATAATACCAATATTGCTCTTTAAATAAAACAACCTTACACTGACACGAAAAGGTATAAACTAAACACATTACACTTATGGTCATTGGTCATATTTGAAAAAAATAACAATAATTCAAAATTTTTGGGTCCAAGTTAACAGAGCTGAAAATACTCCGTGTTGTAAAATGCAGGTCTTCAGATAGTCATATGGAATTTTTTAACTTAAGAGCTTGTTGGAAAAGCGGACAAGATTCTAGTGAATATTGTATCTAGACTCAAAACTTAACAAGCACCCACTGAACCTCCTGTAACCCTATGTTCTGGTGCTGGAGAGAATATTTCTCCGAAATAGAACTGTTTCTCTTATTCGTTCAACCGAGGCCCAAGTTTACGCTAAATACTTTGGAATAATTTACGAAACATATGCTACACCAAATTGCATTTTATGGTAATGTTGATTTTATCTTCGCCTCGCCTGTGCAAAATATATCTGAAACTATTAAAAGTTTGTATTTGACGAAATTGACCAGGGTTTCCATTAAGAGAAATTTCGTTGGCATTAATGGTAGCTGTAAGAACTTATGACTTATATCATTTTCGTAGAAAACGTTTTCATTTTCTCTTTATCGACATTGGTTGATGTCTTTTCGTTTATATAGGTATGGTTTCAACAAGACCGCACAACAAGTTAACAGCTCGTGCTACTATTGAATTGTTGGAGCAAACGTTCCGTTACCGTGAATTGTCCACCAAAATCGAACGATTTAACGTCGCTTGACCACTTTCTGTGGGGATATGTGAAGACGCTAATTTAGGCCTATAAGCCCGTCACGATTAACTACATGGACGAAAACAACCGTCGCGTTATTCCCATATATGGTCACAAATATTAAAAAAAGACATCGATTATTTGAACTCCAGATTAGGCTACCAGAAATCATATTTAAATTAAAATGTCAAAAGTTTATCTTTCAAATAAAGAAAATTTAATACTTACTTACTTAAGGTGGCGCTACAGTCCTGTGTGAACTAGGGCCTCACCCAACAAACTTCTCCATCTAGCTCGGTCCCTAGCTAGATGTCTCCAGTTTCGCGCTCCAAGTTGGGTGAGGTCACTTTCCACTTGTGCGCGCCACCTGATCCGCGGTGTTCCTCTACTGCGCTGTCCTGTGGGTGTGGATTCGAAGACTTTCCGGGCCGGAGTATTGGTTTCCTTGCGCTCTACGTGACCCAGCCATCTTAGTCGTTGAACTTTTACCCTTCTGGCTAAGTCTACGTCGCTGTACAGCCCGTACAGCTCGTCGTTCCATCTTCTCCTCCACTCCCCTTCGATGCATACGGGACCGTAGATCACACGAAGAACTTTTCTCTCGAAACGACCCAAGGTGCTTTCATCCGCTTTTGTCATAGTCCATGCTTCTGCACCGTATAGCAGGACGGGGATGATAAGGGTCTTATATAGCGACACTTTGGTCCTTCGAGAGAGGATTTTTCCACTCAATTGCTTTCTTAACCCAAATAAACAGCGGTTAGCAAGAGTTATTCTTTGTTTGATCTCAGCGCTGGTGTTGTTTTCTGCGTTTACAGCGGAGCCTAGGTAGCCGAAGTCCTTCACTACCTTAAAGTTACGTCTGTCGATGGTGACGTTTTGACCAAGACGTCGGTGTTGTTGGTCCTTTCTTGACGACAGCATGTACTTTGTTTTGCCCTCATTAACCGTTAAACCCATTTTTGCCGCCTCTGCCTTAATACTCACAAAAGCGCTATTGACATCACGCTGAGTTCTTCCGATTATGTCAAAGTCATCAGCATATGATGGTAATTTGACAGACTTTTGAAAGATAGTGCCTCTAGTTTTGACGTGTGAGCTTTGCACTATTCTTTCAAGTACGATGTTAAAAAAATCACATGACAGCGCATCACCTTGTATAAAACCTTTCTTGACATCGAAAGGTTCTGTTAAGTTGTTTCCAACCTTTATGGAGCAGCGTGAATTCTCCATGGTCATCCTGCACAAACGGATGAGTTTGGCAGGGATGCCAAAACTAGACATGGCTCTATACAGCTCGTCCCTGTAGATACTGTCATATGCGGCCTTGAAATCGATGAAAAGATGGTGGGTGTCGATTTGGTGTTCTTGGGTTTTTTCCAGGATCTGCCGTAGTGTGAATATTTGATCGACTGTGGACTATCCTGGTCTAAAACCACACTGATAAGGACCTATCAGGTTGTTGACGATGGGCTTTAGACGTTCACATAATTACGGCAGAGAAGATTTTGTAGGCGATGTTAAGTAGACTGATTCCTCTATAATTGGTACAGTTTAGAGGGTCTCTTTTTTTCAGGATCGGGTAAACAATACTGAGGTTCCATTCATCGGGCATACTTTCTTCCGACCATATCTTACAGATAAGTTGGTGCATGCTCCTAACCAACTTATCTCCAGCTGCTTTAAAGAGCTCGGCATTCAAGCCATCCGCTCCAGCGGCTTTATTAGACTTCAGCTTAGATATGGCAATCTTTTTCGTCTAAGTCGGGAGGACGGGATTGTTGGCTTTCGTCGTCTATCTTGAATGGATCATCCTGCCTGACAGCGGAATTCGGTTCGTCGTCGCCGTTATACAGTCTGCAGAAGTGGTCCTTCCATATCCTCAGCATTGACTGCGGTTCCACTATGATGTTTCCACTTTCGTCTTTGCAGCCTTCGGTTCTAGGTTTATGTACCTGTGAATTTCGTTTCACCTGTTCATAAAACTTTCGAACTTTATTCCTGCTTTTAAACCTCTCAACATCTTCGACCGCACGCTTCTCATGCCCTCTTTTTTTCCTTCTGAGAAGTCGGTGTTCCTCTCGCCTCTTCTGCTCATAGAGCTCATGAGCAGCTCTCGTTCTTTTATGCAGCGCCTGTTGTTTGGCTGCATTTGCCTGCCGACATTCCTCATCAAACCAGGGGTTCCTTGCTGGTGGCTTCCTGAAACCCAGCACGTCAGAGGCGGCTTCTCTGATGGCATCTTGGCAATGTTGCCACTGGTTTTCGATACATTGTGTTGGCGGCAGAGGACTTCGAGAGAGGTTACTTGCAATTCGGTCGGAAAAGGATTTGGCGATCGCCTGCGATTGTAGCCGTTCGACGTTGTACCTTCTCCCAGCATCTCCCTGTTTTTCCTTGGGTCTGGAAACCCGAAGTGCTACCTTGGCTACAACGAGGTAGTGGTCCGAGTCGATGTTAGCTCCTCGGAAAGTTCGGACATCCATGATGCTGGAAGCGTTTCTGGCGGCGATCGCAAAATGATCAATCTGGTTGACGGTACTGTTTTTCCCGATTATTCCACCAAAGATGTCTTCCCTTCCTAGCTTGGCATTAAAATCGCCCAGGACAATTTTAATATCGTAGCTAGGACACTGCTCGTATGTTTTGTCTAAGAGCTCGAAGAACATATCTTTGGTGTTGTCATCCTTCTCATCTGTGGGGGCGTGCGAGTTAACACCCTACTATAATACTTATATATAAGATAACATATTTTTCCTAACATTATATCTGTTAACACACCTAAACTCACACAGATATAAGGTAACATTTATTTCTTAACTATATATCATATAAGTCTATATTATTAAGGTACTCAAACCAAACAACCAACACATATTCACGTACATGATAAGGACTCTCTTTGTACCTGCCTATCAACACAGAAGAAAATAACATAAATACCAGGAACGAAGCGATGTACGATCACTTCTACGGTGACAAGCGACGAATGAAATATATTTAAATTTAATAAGATTAAGTCAATGCAGTGTAGTAAGTCAAAAGAAAATATTTGTATTAATAAAGGACATAGTTCCATAAAATATTTTTTTATATAATAAAACGTAAATAGTTTTATTTAATTGGCGATCCTGCCAGGAGTTTAACATACTGTTTTACTCTAGTGAGCGGACCAAAAGGAAACATTTGAAAACCAACAGATCTAGCATAGCAGACGAGTAAGTAAAGTGAATTCCAGTGACATATAGTGTTATACAATCAATAGATACATAATATCATAAAATAATTCAGTGAACAAAATAAGTTAAATCTACGAATCTAAATTAATTCAGTGTATGAAGAAATTTAAAGTCTTCGATAGTCGTAGACCCGCATTACAAGCAGAAATGGCAACCGAAGACCAAATGGCTCGTATTCTAGCAAGGCTTGAAAATTTAGAAATAAATAATCAAACATTGTTGCAAGAAAATAATAATTTAAAAATAGTCTTGAGGCAACAAGACAATATTAATAAAGAGCTCCAATCAAGAGTCAGATCGCTCACAGAAGAAATCAAAATTGTACCTGATGTACCCACCTTGAAAGAAATTACAACAATAATTTCGAATGGTAATGATATCCATTTAGATGCATTTAAGGCATTGCCAGAATTTAGTGGTGATAGGAAAGAATACAGATTATGGAGAGAAGAATCTACAAGAATAATGAACAGTATTAAAGGATTCGAGACACATCCTAAATATTACACAGCCTTAACAATTGTGAAAAATAAAATTAAAGGAACAGCGGCAGAAGTCTTAACAAATCATAATACTATTTTTAATTACGAGGCAATTCGTAATCGACTCGATTATACATATTCCAACCAGGAACCTCTCTACGTGCTGCAGGATAAACTCCGACAAATCAAACAAGGAAGATTATCATTGAGTGAATATCACGACAAAATAAACCAAGCTTTGAATCTAATTATAACAAAGATCTCAATGAGTGGAGATTCAAAATTAGTGACAGAAAGATTAACAGCTAATGCTAGAGATGATGCGGTGAGAATTTTTATTGATGGAACAAGTGATAGTTTCACAAGGGGAGCTTTATATACAGCCAAAATTGCTGATCTAGAACATGCATTCTCAATTGCATTAAAAATTGAACACGACAATGCTCACAGAGGACTTCACCTGCAAGACAGAAATCGAATACACAGCGACCCAAGAGAATTAAAAACTGAACGCCGATCAAATTATGACCAGAGGCCACACCAACAACAACCTCAAAATAACAATTTTCAACAACGAAACGGCGGCGGTCAACAAAATAACAGCCAACAACACAGGAATCTGTTTAGAGAACAAGGTCCAAGACCAATGGAAGTCAACAATAGACAAACAACGATTGCACCACGTCATTTCAACAATAACTACAATCAACAGGGACAACGTCCAAACTTCAATGAATACCAGGGGAAGAGAGATCGCGAAAACAGCGGGAACTTTCATCAACAGAAACAGCTAAGGGTGAACAATTCACAACACCAACCGTATGATGACCAGGAGAGCACATATGCAGAAAATGGAGATATGGTAAATAATAATTTACGTTTAGATCATTTAAACTAATAGGCGGGTTGCCCATTCTTACATTAACTAGTAAATTAAGTAATAAAACTTATAAAATAATGATCGATTCAGGTGCAACCCATAATTATATTTCTAAAAATTGCGATTCCAGCATAAGTACTGCAATCAAACCTATTAAAATGAGAACTATGCACGGTTTCTCGATAGTAGATAAAATTAAACGAATTATTGTAATAAATAAAAAACTCACATTCTATGAACTTGATAAAATAGAATCTTTTGACATGATTTTGGGAATACAGGGTTTAAGGGAGTTAAATGCTGAAATTAACCTAAGAGATCTAACCTTAATCACCATGTGTAGTGAGACAGTAGATCCAGAATTAAATTATGTTATAGGAGAAGTAGATGATGAATATAGACAGGAAGTTGGTGAATTAGTAAAAATTAATACTGGTGTAGGCCCACTGCCTTTCACTAATACTATTGAATGTACTATTCGAACAAAGACAGACGAACCAATTTACGTTAAACAATACCCTTACCCAATTGCAGATAACGATTTTGTCAATAAAGAAATTAATAAATTATTAGGAGAAGGAATAATTCAGAGAAGTAATTCTCCTTATAATAGTCCTATATGGACAGTGCCAAAAAAGGGCTTAGATGATAATGGAAGACCGAAACGACGTATGGTCGTCGATTTTCAAAAACTTAATACAAACACCGTTGCTGATAGATACCCAATTCCAGATGTCAATATGACAATACAAAATTTGGGTAATGCAAGCTATTTCACTACACTTGATCTAGAATCTGGCTTCCACCAAATCCTCATCAGTAAAGGAGACCGTGAGAAGACTGCATTTGCTATAAATGGCGCAAAATACGAATTTGTACGTATGCCATTTGGATTGAAAAATGCTCCCAGCATATTTCAACGCTGTGTAGATGACATACTGAGGGAATTTGTAGGAAAATTCGTACACGTTTATATTGACGATGTATTGATATATTCTTCCACGCCTGAAGAGCATATGCAACACATACGACAAGTATTTGATGTACTAAATAAAGCTACTCTTAAAGTATCAAATGAAAAAAGTAAATTTTTTCAATCCGAAGTTGAATATCTCGGACATATAATAAAAAATAACAGAATTTCAACAAACCCAGAAAAAATCCAGGCTATAGAGAATTATCCTATACCTAAAAACATTAAGGAACTTAGAGGATTTTTAGGGCTCACGGGTTATTACCGTAAATTTATTAAAAACTATGCATTAATAGCAAAACCTATAACCATTTATCTTAGAGGAGAAAATGGTGGAACAAGCAAAAATAAAAGTAAAAACATTTTAATTAATTTGGACGAAATCGCCATAGAAGCGATAAACAAATTAAAAAATGCACTGAAAGAAAGAGTTGAATTATATCAACCAAATTTTAATAAACCATTCGAGCTAACTACAGATGCTTCAAACATAGCAATAGGGGCTGTACTTAGTCAAAATAGAAATCCTATTTTCTTTCTCAGTCGAACATTAACCAAAAGTGAAGAAAAATATTCCACTAACGAAAAGGAATTACTAGCTATAATATGGTCCTTACAGAAACTTCGTAATTATATTTATGGTATAGCCGATTTGACTATATATACAGATCATCAGAGTCTGACATATTCAATTTCAGAAAAGAATCCAAACACTAAATTAAAGAGATGGAAGGCAATAATTGAAGATTATGGTGCCAAAATTCAATACAAACCAGGTAAAGAAAACGTCGTAGCCGACGCCCTTTCCAGACAAGAAATAAATTCAAGTACAGTCAGCACTATGCATTCACAAGAAAGTTCAAGTGAAGAAGTAATAAAAACTGTAAACAGATCCTTTAACTCATATGGTGAACAGATTGAAATAAAAGAATCACAAACCGATTCAAACATAGAAACAAAGAATATCTTTGAGAAACGAATTCGACACGTGGTCACGTTCAAAAATAACAATGAACTCATATCCTTGTTAAAACAGATCATAAAACCTAATAAAATTATTGCTATCCACACCACACCAGAATGTATTTTTAAATATGGTGGCCTCATAAAAAAATCTTTTATGACCACACGGTTTATTTACACTCCAGTAAAACTTGAAGATATAATAAATCGTGAGCAACAACTAAACATCATATCCGAAACGCATAATAGAGCTCATCGAGGCTATAAAAATAACATAACTGAAATAAATGAAAAATACTACTGGCCAAACAATAGTAAAGATGCAAAGGTTTATAACAAAAGATGCACAGCATGTCTTTTCGGCAGGTATGACAGGAACCCTCCTAAAGAACCATTAAGCGAATCAAGTATTCCAACACAAGCTGGAACACACATACATATGGATATCTATTTTAATGATAACCATACATTTCTTACTGTAAAAGATAAGTATTCGAAATATATAGTAGTACGTTATTTAGATAACCGTATTCATTTGTATAATAAAATAGAAGAAGTTTTGGTAAATATGTTTCCCAACTGCAAACGTCTTATGACAGACAATGAAAACTGCTTCAATACACCCATGATCAAAAACATGTGTGAAAGATATGGAATCAATAAAATAACAACACCAGTCTACCGATCAACTGCGAACGGTCAGGTTGAGCGTGCCCACAACTCAATTTCCGAACTTAGCCGTATTTTCATGATACAAAACTGTACCAATTTCCTTGAAGAAATATTCAACACAGTGAAAGAACTAAATAATACTATTCATACTGTAACTGGCTACAGACCAGTAGATATATATTTTAATCAAAATAAATTTAACAATAACAGTGATATAATTAAAAAACTAGAGTGTGCATCAAAAAAAGTGTTAGTAAGACTTAACAAAAATTCAAAACATATTGAATACAACGAAGGTGATCAAATATTGTGTATTATTAAAGGCCTTAGGAAAAAATCGAATGCTAGACACATCCGACATATAGTTAAAGAAGACCAAGGTGAAACAATATTAACAACTAAAGGAGTTGTAGTGCACAAAAACAATATTAAATCATACCGTTTTGATAAAAATGAGGACATTATTATACCAAATATTACTCGTGAGTGTAATAATGCATATTCACGGAATGATAAAAATAAGAAACGTGAATCACGAAAGATTCATACTGACGAGAACTGATGACGTTTGTTTATATACGCAAGAAGATTATCTATTTCATATAATCAATATAACTCAGATCTTAGAACCTTATATTAACATAATGAACTCGGAATATA
Organism: Eupeodes latifasciatus; assembly: GCA_920104205.1. NCBI lineage: Eukaryota > Metazoa > Arthropoda > Insecta > Diptera > Syrphidae > Eupeodes > Eupeodes latifasciatus. Next base: position 98,331,751 of record OV049926.1, on the reverse strand, counting down.
AACCTTCTAATGAAGAGCAATTATGGATAGATAGGATAGAAAATTTAATTAAACAAATAAATCCACATCCAAATTATAGAAAACGAAGAGCATTCAATTTCATAGGCAAAATGATAAAATATTGCTATGGCAATCCAGACCATGACGATCTGATAGCTATCGAAACAAATCTGAATAATTTAATAAATAATAATAATAAGCAGAAAATTATAAACGAACAATTTGATGGAATGTTTAAAAATAGCATTAGAAATGATTTACAGCATCTAGTTATAGAGGATACTTATGTTAATATGTTAACAATTCTGAGAACAATAAATGCAGGGAAACAAAATGAATTTTTATCAGAAAGTATAAATATTAAAGATATAGAAAAAATTATGTCAAAGGAAACTATTAATATTCCAATCATAAACATTTTAGAATATTCTACAATAATTGTTACTAGAACTGAAGATTTGATTGTAGTAACATACAAATACCCATTATTAATAAAAAATTGTGAAATGTTAAAAATAACCCCTATTTCAAATAAATATGGAAAATTAACTATAGATGAGAACATTGCAAATTGTACTAATATATTTATAAGAATAACAAAGTGTCAAAACTACCTAAATAAAAACATTTGTAAAGAAATACAAAAAGATGAATGTACTATACCTATATTAAATAATGCTAAAGCAAACTGTAACATATCACAAGAATACGATAAACCTGTATATGAAATAGATAATGGCATTTTATTAACTAATGGAAAATTTATTATAAATAATAAAAATATTGAAGGTAAAAATATAGTAGAATTTTCCGAATCAATAACCATAAACGATAAAAATTATACCAATTTTAATTTCAAACTAAAAGAAGCAATAATAAAGCAACATAATCAGAGTATAAGCATAAGACACATATTAGAAACAAGTTCTCCTTATTCATTTAATAATATCGATAAACTATCTAAATTTATAATTCCGTATGAAGAGAATTTTGTAGAACACACATTTTATACTATAGTGTTTGTAATAATAATCATAATATCTGTATATTTACTCATAAAACTGGTAAAATTTGTTCAAAATTGTAAGAAATTAAATAATGAAAAAAGATTTCAAAAAATTTACCAGGAAGAATTAGAATTAAGAAGATTGAAAAATATGTCATAAACCAGGAGGTTTATATTTTTAAGGGAGGGGGGAGTTAACACCCTACTATAATACTTATATATAAGATAACATATTTTTCCTAACATTATATCTGTTAACACACCTAAACTCACACAGATATAAGGTAACATTTATTTCTTAACTATATATCATATAAGTCTATATTATTAAGGTACTCAAACCAAACAACCAACACATATTCACGTACATGATAAGGACTCTCTTTGTACCTGCCTATCAACACAGAAGAAAATAACATAAATACCAGGAACGAAGCGATGTACGATCACTTCTACGGTGACAAGCGACGAATGAAATATATTTAAATTTAATAAGATTAAGTCAATGCAGTGTAGTAAGTCAAAAGAAAATATTTGTATTAATAAAGGACATAGTTCCATAAAATATTTTTTTATATAATAAAACGTAAATAGTTTTATTTAATTTGCGCGCATATCAGGCTAATGTTGCCGAATTTAGCCTTGATGCGGATGGTCATGAGGCGCTCGTTGATGCACCTATAGCTCAAGACTTCTTGCCTAAGTCTGGCTCCAATGACAAAGCCGCATCCAAATAAGCGCTGTTGGTTTTCTCGGTAGCAGTCCCCATAGTAAATGTCGCAGTTTTTCATCCTCTTTTTGTCCGGCCCATCCCATCGTATTTCCTGGATGGCGGTGATGTCTGCTTTATAGCAGTCTAGGGCCTCCGCTAATTTTTCGGCCGCATGTGGTCTGTTAAGGGACCTAACATTCCACGTGCATATCCGAAGTTCGTTGTCCTTAATTCGTTTGCGTAGGTTGTCAACAGTAAATCCGTCCGTATCCGAGGCTTGTTGGTGCTTCGCAACTATGACGTTTTTACGTGGCCAGGAAGTCACCCCGACGGCACAACCCCCAACCTGGAGGGCCAGGTCCTTAGTATTACTCCAAGGACGGGGAGCCGGATAAACCGCTCCTTATAGGCATGGGCTCCGAATAAGTCGTAGAAGCCCTATAAGGTGTTCACTAAGTAGTTCAACCTTACTGGAACTGTAGACGCCACCGTTGATTCCATCTCGGGAATTCCTCCGCTGCCGTCTGGATAAGGAGAGGTGCCTTAGTGGAAACACCTCTCCGCCCCTCTCTCGTTTGCTGCCCCCAACAACTTTCCACTGGGGTTGGAACCCAATCTCCAGTTGAGGTACTAGGCACCCGATGTTCACCACGGGGAGGTGAGAGAAGGAGTTGATAGACGGGAGGTGGGTTTTGAGAAAAACCTGTGGACGCTTGTGTCCTCTTGAATGCACATGTCTACCATTTGAACATCAAAGAAAAAAAGAAAATTTAATGCCAATACAAAAAAAATTATGTACTACTTAAATACAAATTACCTTCAAAAATTTGTTTTGTCACGAATTTTCGTAACTTGCTAATTTTTATAGCATTGATTCTAATTTTTTTTTCTCGGTAAAAATTGCTTCCGTGCTCTGCTCCGTAAAGATGTTCAATTCGGCAAATTCATTAAATTATAGTTTATTATAGTCCACTAATTTTGTAGCCGAAATTTGTACACTACACAGTATACGTGCGTCGGAGTGGAAATTTCAACTCATTTTTGTAGTTGCAATGTTTTCATTTTTTTAGTGTGTATCCGTATGGAATAAATTATTAATATTATTATTATTATTGGAAATTTTTAAAACATTGATTATGCTCGCAAACATGGCTTTATGACTCTATCTACAATAACGTATGCATATGTCCATATATTTTATTGTGTTAGTGCTCGCACTTACAAGTACAACATCAAAGAATTGCCAAGGGCTTATACCGAACACTTAGAAATTCAGTAAATTATAATAGCCAACACCACACAAACAACAGTGCGTTGTCGTCCTTTTGTCCTTTCTGTACAAACAAAATCATACAGGTGCTCCCATAGCTTTCCCGATACGACTACGATATGGGATGGCTATAGGTTGATGGCTATGATGACGTCGATGACATGTACATTAAGTATGTATGTATATTATGTACATATTCCCTCCTAACAAACCTTACGCATTCCCGTATCGATTCTTTTCGCCTTGAACCGTTTGGAATACATATGTACTTTGATTCAAATTTTCTCTAGCGTTTCACCTATTTTTTGTCTCCCTTCTCTTTATATATATGCATATTGCTTACTCTTTCAAAAAAATGCATTTGTATGCACTCACTGCCTCGATGACCTAATTTCATATACAAAAAAGCTAATAACACTTTGAACTCAACTTAAAGCAGGGAATCGAGTTCCACTGCTGCGTATTGCTAAAGAAATTGATATCTGCAATATACTAGGTACATACAATACATACATACATATTGTATAATATATTATGAACAATAAAAATCAACACTATAATGCACTCAGAAGGATATTATTTGTTGAAGCTTGTACCGTTTGTCATTGAGCACGTTTAAAAAAAGCCCTTGTTGTCGATGTTTAATTTACAAAAAGCAAGGATACTTCATTGATTTATTTTTAGTTGCGGAACTACGGACCAAATAATCCGTAATCTGTGGGTAAACTATGCGTCTATATAAATTATTTTCGTTGTTTCGGCGAAGTAAGGCAGTAGACCTTGAAACACTTGAAAATCGTGAACCACCAGAATAAAACGATTTTCAGCCAATAAATGTCCATGCTTAAGTGGTCAATGTACCTGGACGATTAACTCTTCAATGTGCATTCACCCTATTACAGACATTAAAAGTCATTTGCCCTAGCTCTAGTACATATCTTAATCTGAAGTTTTTCATTTGTACATAGAATCTCTGGTTGTTAGTTTGATTTTGGTACTCTTCGATCTATATCCTATACCTTCTTTCGGTTGGACCGATACGGACTTGAAGTGTTGTCGACGCATATTTTTCCAAAAAATCAAATTGGAAAGCAACCTTGTGAATCATTCTAAAAATATAATTTTTTCAGTTCAGCGTGCATTGTACCCACTTCTAGACAATCGATTATAATTGTGAAACTGTTATAGACGCTAAGTTCTTGGTTTATCAATTGATATCGAGTATAATGTAAACTGGGTTTGAATATATATCTATATATATAAAAATCAATGCCACTTTTCGTTGTAATGTTATAACTCAACAATGCCTTTACCGATTTGGATAATTTTGGTCTTGAATTATTCGTGGAAGTCCAGAGAAGGTTTGTACGTAGAGAAAATTTGGAAAAAAAATCTTGAAAAGGTGTTAAATCAACATCTTTCTATACTCTCATATACAAACAATTTGTACTAATACTTAAAAGCCAATTTGAGGCTTTGGCAAAACAATAGAAGATAAAAAAGTGACGTTAGTTCTGTCAAACAAATTTAATGTCATCATATGTCATTTCATTTTATCAGCGATAATTATTGCTTTGTTATGTTTATATTTTCCAAAATATTGCTGAGTTATTGCTTTGTGTTTATATTTTCCAAAATATTGTTGAGTGAAGGTAAAATGCCAGGAGCAAGACGACCAAACATAGGCCGGCGAACGCGTAATGCAAATCAAGTGGCAAGACTACAGATGAACGCGCACAAGCTAATGCATCGCAGCGTGAACGTACTCCACAGAATAGATCTGTTGACTCTGTACCTGTACTTGGTCTTGCACAGGGAACACGAATACATCGTGCTGTTTTGGATGAAATGCTGCTTGCTGCTTTTAATTACAATAGTCAGATTGATTAAAGTATGTACGGATACATTGGAATGATGGACGCAATATGTCCACATTGTGATGCGGCTAACTTTCAAGGTGAAAGCCCGGCATGTGTTGTGCTAATGTGCTAAATGTGAGATTGCCAAAAACATTAACAATACCAAATGTAAACAGAGCCGCATAGTAAAACTTTCATTGATACATTATACGAGTACCATAGTATTGAATCATAATTTTGTTGTTTCCTTTGACCAACAAAATTGAGTGCAATGACATCGCTTGGTGACGATGCATTATGAGTGGCATAGAATGTATTTTATTGCATTGCTCCAGAATGCAAAGTAATGAGTAATAAAATTGTTACAAACAATTTTGTATACCTAATAGAAGAATTTAAGATATATTAATAATCATAAGTGGGGATAGCCCAAATAATTTGTAAAAGAATTTAGGTATAAATAGCTGTAAGAATTGTAAATAAAATTAATTCCTAACTTGAACATCTTTGTAGAAAGATCTAATTATTTAATTGCGGCTCTCTAGCCACTGTTTAAAGCGAGCTGCGCTTAATACAGCAATATAAAGCGTGCTACGCAATATAGCTTAGGTATACATTACATGGCGATCCTGCTAGACCTGTTAGGGTACACAACAAAATATATATACAAAAGTAACCAACAGGCAAAACGGACCAAATAGATGTCGTACGACAAAGAACAACTGGATACTCTCTTTGAGGAGCTGGAAAAACCTCATGCACCATATATCCCGGAAGCTCCTAACTTGAAATTCAACCATCCGAAGAAGCGCCAAAGAAGAATAGGAGACCTAGAGCAGGGAAAGCAGTAAAGGCACGACAGATGCGAGCAGAATTGCATAGAATAATCGCAATAACCACCGACAGAGCTTCAAAAAACAAATTGATAGCAGAACTAAAAAAATGGGGCAACCACAATCAAAAGAAGTAATCAACAATAATCTGAGCAGCAACCAAACTAACCAAATTTTTAATAGTAACAATATAAATATGTATACATTTTTGATAATTATAATTTTATTAATTGCAAAAATTCATTCTTTCTATAAACAATATGTAAGAAAGCAAATTATAAGAAACAGAATAAACAATGTATAAAAAAAAAAAAATCAAGCCTCTAAATAACTTTGAATAAATTGTTGATAAATAATTATATATATAGGTATATAAAAAGAAAATGGAATTTACTTTCGATGGATAAAATAGAAGAATTAAAATTTGTATTGAAAAATTTAAAGAAAAATCCAAGCAGACAATACTCAGAAGAGTATATTTCAAAAACAAAAAAAGTAACAGAAGATATTTGGAATAACATTTTAGAAACTTGTAAAGAAGATGAAGTAAAAGAGATACAAATTTTATACTTAGAAATAAGAAATAAAATAATAGAGCTATTAACCCCGAAACTATAGAAAAGACAATTTCAAAAGAAATGGCAAAATTCGAAATATCAATAGCTGCAAAGCTAATTACAGAATTCAATGGTGAGTCAAAGAATTTATCAAATTTTTTAGGATTAATTGAATTCTATAATGATACATTAGGTGAGGAAATAGAAAAGAAAAAATTGATCAAATTTGTAATAGCAACAAAAGTTTGTGACAAAGTAAGAAACAGACTTCTTACACTAGAAAATCATCCAGAAGTTTTTCCTGATTTTAAAAAGGCTTTGACAGAAATTTACAAACCAAAAACAAATCCATTGAAAATACATAGTGAGTTAGCCAGATTACACCAAGGAAGCCAAGAAATAAATAGATTTGCTGAGAAAATAGAGTTACTTATATCTCAATTAAATGAGATACAAATAGCTGAACAAGGTGAATCAAATAGAAAAGTTATAATAAATTTAAATGATCAGTTAGGGTTAAATGCTTTCAAAAACGGATTGAACGAAGCTACAAGACAAGTCGTACAAGCATCTAGAATTACAACATTCAATGAAGCTATAAGGATAGCCACTGAAGTTGAAGTTTCTTCGCGACAAAACAACGTCATGCAATTTAGAACAAACTCTAGAGGTAGACTCCAATATAACAATTATCACTCTAGATTTGATAATAATAATAATATATACAACAATAATAATAGACATTACAATAAAAATAGTTATAGCAATAGCTATGAAAGAAACAACAATAATAATAGAGGTAGTGCTAGAGGTAGAGGTAGTGCAAGAGGATACCATAACAACAATACTAGGTCGGAAAACATAGGTATCCCCGGTCAACAGAATCGGGGAAATCAAAGAAGGTATTAAATTTCCATGGCATAGCAAATAAAACAATATTTTCGAAAGGAACAACAGATCTAGAACTCATGTTTGGAGAAACAAATATAAAACAACAATTCCACATGGTTAGTGAGGAAATAAATATATCAACAGATGCAATACTAGGAAGGGATTTCTTCAAAACTTATAATTGCAAGATTGATTATGAAACTTGTGTTCTGATAATTTTAGTACAAGAAGAGGAAATTGTGCTACCACTAAATATGGTTTTGAAAAATATTGGAAAATTAAAAATTCCACCGAGATCAGAAGTAATAAAAAGTATAAATTTAGATTTAAATGAAGACAATTTTGTCATAGGGAATGAGATTAAAAAGGGAATCTTCTTAGCAAATTCAATAGTACCATCAAAAGGCATAAAACATATAAAAATATTAAATAGCACAGATAAAGAGGAAACGATAGAAAATGTTATGATAGCAATAGAACCGTTAAGTAAATACAGAGTATTAACAAACAACACAAAATTCAAAGACAAACAAAAATTTCAAAAACTAATGAAAAACATTCAAGGAGACAACTTGGACACATTTGCTGCACAGTCAGTATTAAAAATCTGTGAAGAATTTCAAGATGTTTTCCATGATGAAGATAAGGAACTGACCACAAATAATTTTTATGAACAACATATCACTCTATCAGACAAAAATCCAGTTTATATAAAAAATTATAGACTACCAAATGCACAATTAGATGAGATTCAAAACCAAGTGTCTGAGTTACTTAAGAATGACATAATAGAAGAGTCTATCAGTCCATATAATTCACCGTTACTTATAGTTCCAAAGAAAACCCAAAACGGACAAACTAAATGGAGATTAGTAGTAGATTTTAGATCACTGAATAAAAAAGTTGTAGATGATAAATTTCCACTCACGAGATTAGAAGATGTATTAGATAAACTAGGTAATGCTAAATATTTTTCCACTCTAGATATGACGAGCTCTTTTCATCAAATTCCACTTAACAAACATTCTAGGCCAATAACGGCGTTTTCAACAAATGAAGGTCATTACCAATTCAAGAGACTACCTTTCGGGTTGAAAATATCAACAAATAGTTTTCAGAGGATGCTGTCGATCGCTCTTAGTGGTTTACAAGCCTCAGCTTTTCTATATGTTGATGATGTAATAGTTTTTGGCAAGAATTTGAAAGATCACAACGAAAGTTTAATCAAAGTTTTAGGAAGGCTTCGTAAATATAATTTGAAACTGAACTTAGAAAAATGTAATTTCTTGAAACCAGAAATAATTTATTTGGGTCATCTGATAACATCAAATGGAGTAAAGCCAGATCCAACGAAGTATGAAACAATTAAAAATTATCCACTGCCTAAAAACGCAGATGATGTAAGAAGATTTATAGCATTTTGTAACTATTATAGAAAATTTATAAAAGATTTTGCAGAAATAGCTAAACCTCTGAACCAGTTACTGAAAAAGAAACAGATATTCTCTTGGACAGAAGATTGTGAAAAATCTTTTAACACACTTCAGCAAAATTTAATGACTCCTCCCATACTTAGTTATCCAGATTTCAAAAAACCTTTCATACTAACAACAGACGCTTCCAATTTCGCGTTAGGAGCAGTCTTGTCACAGGGAGATATTGGAACCGATAAGCCAATAGCATATACTAGTAGATCCTTAAATAAACACGAATTGAACAAACCCATTATAGAAAAAGAATTGTTAGCGATACACTGGGGAATAAATTATTTCAGGCCTTATCTTTTTGGTAGAAAATTCATAGTTTACACAGACCACAGACCATTAGTTAGTTTATTCACGCATTAAAATCCATCATCGAAATTAACAAGAATTCGAGTTGATCTAATGGATTATGATTTCGAAATAATTTTTAAAAAGGGCAAGATGAACACAAATGCAGATGCTTTATCAAGAATTAAAATTGAATCCGACGAATTAAAAGAAATGATACCCAAATATAAAATAGATGTTTTAACAAGAACGATGAAGAAGAATAAAAACAAAATACTAAACGAAGACAAAAACTGTGCAAAAGCCTTGGACTCAAATACGAAGACTAGCTACCTTCATATTTGGGACTGTACATCAATATCGGACATTAGGCGAATAAAAAAGATAGAATTCAAAGAAAGTAACGTTACAAAGAGGAAAATAAATGGAATAATAATAGCAGCGAACACTGTAGTTGTAGAATATAGCGATAAATCTTTATCAGAGATAAAATTGATTCTGAGGAAGCTAATATTCAAAATGAACAATGCAGGTGTTAAAAGACTAGCGCTAGCAAGAAATAGTCTAATATTTAATGAAGTATGCATACAAGAATTTAAAGAAATATTTAATAAGCTGCAAGAAAATATAAATGAGGATAAATGTCTAGACATAATATTATTTGAACCTCCAAAGCAGATAATAGATGAGAAAGAAATGCACAAATTGATAGAAGAATATCATAATTCCAAAACAGGAGGACATTGCGGTATCAGAAGATGCGTCAATAAGTTAAAACAAAGATATGTTTGGAAGAATATGAATAAAATGGTTAAGAAATTTGTTAACAACTGCAAAACATGCAATGAAACAAAGATAACTAGATACACCAAAGAAAATATTGTAATTACAGATACACCCAGTACGTCATTTGAAAAAATAACAATTGATACTGTAGGAACTTTTAGACCATCAAATGGTTATAGATACATATTAACGGTACAATGTGATTTAACGAAATTTGTAGAAGCATTCCCGATAGAAACTAAAGAAGCGAATACTGTAGCAAAAGCAATAGTCGAAAAATTTATTCTTAAATATGGATGCTTTAAGAAACTAAAAACAGACAAAGGAACAGATTTTATTAATGAATTGCTAAAGAATATTTGTACACTTTTAAAGATAGAAAAGATAGTTTCCACACCTTTTCACCATGAAACAATGGGATCAATAGAAAGAAATCATAGGGTATTTAATGAATATATTATGAGCGAAGGAGATAAAAATAACTGGGAAGCATGGTTACCATATTATACTTATTGTTATAACTCAACACCACACAGTAGCACTTTATTTTCACCATTTGAATTAGTATTTGGAAAGTTATGCACACTTCCATGTGAAGTAATAGAAAACAAAGATACAGTTTATAATATTGATAATTACTTGAATGAATTTAAATGTAAATTAAGACATGCTCATAAGCAAAAAACAACTTAATTAATGATAAATATAAAAAACAAAATTTTCAAAAAAATGTTAATAGATCAAATTTTATAGCAGGTGATTATGTATATCTAAAAAATCAAAGCAAAAGAAAATTTGACAAACCCTTTAGAGGACCATATAAAATTATATCACAAAACGGTGTAAACAGTACTATTCTGTTAAATGATAAGAATTATGAAATACATAATAATAATTTAATTAAAGCTAGAAATACGATCTTACAATAAATACCACATAATAATCCAAATGTTATAGACTTAACAAGGGAAATGATATTTATTTAAATTTTAGAAATGTAAGCAAATATCATTTTTTTTAAAGGGAAGGGATGTAATGTAATAACATTCATTCTTAAAGAGCCACAATCAAAACATTAACAATACCAAATGTAAACAGAGCCGCATAGTAAAACTTTCATTGATACATTATACGAGTACCATAGTATTGAATCATAATTTTGACCAACAAAATTGAGTGCAATGACATCGCTTGGTGACGATGCATTATGAGTGGCATAGAATGTATTTTATTGCATTGCTCCAGAATGCAAAGTAATGAGTAATAAAATTGTTACAAACAATTGGCACTATCAGTTGAGGGACGTCAATTTAAATGCAACAAGGATGGTATTATCACTTCATTTAATGAAGCCGATAAGGCTTACTTGGTTAATCTATTAAGCAAAACCAACCTGGACTATCCTGTCAATGTGTCAGTATCTAAAATTCAACAAAACAATATTAATAATTAGCAACGCATTGCCTGTCAGGTTTTGTTCTACAATATAGCTGGTCTTGTAAACAAATCTTTTTTATGTGATTTTTTTAAATATATTTGTGAATTTAAAATTTTCTTTTTATTTGAAACTTTTGTTTTATCTGAGAATTTTGAAAACTATGAGAAATACTTCGTAGGTTATAAACTTAAATGGATATCTGCTACAAAAATGCTCAAATTTGGAAGAGCCAGTGGGTATAAGAAAAGTATTGAACCCAACTATCAACTAAAGTTTGTAACAACGAATTATATGATTATGCTGCAAGGATGTTTCGCCGGAGAACGACTAAATTTAATACCTTTTTACTTGAATAGTAGTCATTGGAACAGAGACTTTACACTTCTCAAAAACTTCTTTTCTGTGTTCGCATCCACCAATTTCATTCTCGGAGGGGATTTCAATGTGAGAACAGGCACAAGAGGAATAGTGGACTGCAACTTGATTCCTACATCGTCGATTATGGAAAGAAGATACTCAAAAGATTCTAACTGCGACGGTAACTGCACCAAATTTATTTAATTTCTTGATGATATTAGTGCATTTATTCTCAATGGTAGAATGTTTAGTGACAAAAATGATGAATATACTTTTGTAAGCATTAGAGGTTCTTCAGTGATTGACTACTGTTGCCCTTCTTACGCAATCTCTAAATTGGTTGAAGATTTTAGTGTAGATTGTGTAACCTTCTCAGATCACATGCCATTAATTTGTTCCCTAAAATCTCTAGAATAAAATGGTATTACCAAAGAGGTGTTGCTTTTAAAAATAAACTCGAGTCACTTGTACCCACCATCATAATACCAACAGATTCAATTGAAGAACGCTGCAAAGCAATCAAAAGCTGTATTTATGAAGTAAAGGGAGCTCCCATGCAACAAAATATTAAGTTTTAGCCAAAAAAAACTTGGTTTGATTTTGCTTTTTTTATGGCCAGGAAAATGCTCTTAAACACCTCAAAACCTTCAGGAAACTAAACCTGGAAATATGTCGAAAGAACTTCTACAAAAAAATATAGGATTTTATGAAAACTAAAAAACAAGCTTATTTCGTAAGCCTTATTAGGAGTCTTGAATCCCTTTCTTCAGCCAGAGAGTGGGGGAAGATTGCTAAGCAAATACGCGGACAGTCGATTAAAACCACAACGTCAGTAAAAGTAATTAAATTTAAAATGCATTTTGAAAGTTTACTCTCGCAAAAAAATGATTCAGTTACTATCCCATACGCTCTTCCTCAGCAACATGTTCTAGAGTTAGATTACCCCATTGAGCTGCACGAGATCTTGGTCTTGATGGAATACCGTATGAATTTTATAAAAATGCATGTCCATATCTTATTGTAGAAATACAGAAGTTATTCACTGAGATTCTTGAAACTGCAACGCTATCTTTCAGAGAATCCATTATATACCCACTGTTCAAGAAAGGACATACAAATGTTGTGTCAAACTATAGAGGACACTCTTTTCTTGATACGCTCTATAAGCTGTTTCAAGCTGCATATAGAACCAACTATTCTACTGTGGACCAAGTTTATAATCTTTCATGCATAATTCAACTTCAACTCTGCCAAAAGAAGAAACTCTACGCTTTTTTATCGATCTTAAGGTTGCTTTTGATAGCATTGACAGGAATGCTCTTATTTATAAGCTATCGACACTGGGAATATCTTAGAAGATACTGGCTACTATAAAGTCTCTTTATAAGGATACTGCTGCAGCTGTTTGGGATGGTTCGTGTTTGTCAGACTTCTTTCCCACTAAGAAAGTTGTTCGTCAAGGATGTGTGCTAAGGTCTCTTTTTTTCGTTTTGTTTTTAAATGATCTTCATGCGGAACTTCCAATTGGTATTGTTTTAGATGATCTTCAAATTAACGCCCTCTTATATGCGGACGATATTGTACTGTTGTCAGATAATCCTTCCAATTTGCAACAGCTAATTGAGGGTTTTGAGACTTACTTACTTTTGAGACTTGAAATAAATCTTGATAAGTCGGAAATAGTAATATTTCGCAATGGTGGAAGAAAAGCAGCGTGCGAAAAATGGTTTCACAATAATTCTGAAATAAAGGTGTTTAATCAATACAAATATCTTGGCGTAGTGTTTACAATATGTCTTGGAATGAGCATCTAACAAACAGATTGGGAGCATCTAAAAATTCCATCAATGCAACGTGGTCGAGACTGCTGCGAGACAATACCGTCCAACACTCAACAAAGTTTAAAATATACAATGCCGCCTCAAAAGCTATTATGTTGTACTGTGCTTAAGTTTGGGGATACCGCGGATACAACCAACTCGAAAAATTGCAACGTTTCTTCATGAAAAGATGCTTTTTACTGCCCGATAACACGCCTATTTATGCTCTGGCATTGAATCAGGGGCCCTACTATGTAACTCGATTCTACTTTTGATTCTATTCGAAACTCGTTTCCGATTCTACTTTCAAATCGTACTACGTATGAAAGTAGAATCGAATGCCGGTTATACCAACTTCTTTTCAAAAAAATTTCTACTTTCGAACGAGTATCGAGTCGTTTGATAGTTTTAAAAACAAAAAAAAAACAAAAAAAAAAACAAAAAAAAACATCAAATTTTTGGACAAGTATAATTATAACAAAAATGGACACCGTTGAAATTTGGTTTAATTTGAAAGGAAATGAAGAACAGTACAAGCAAATTGAACGCAGAAGAATAAGATAATTCCAAAATAATGGAGCTGAGTGAGAAAACTTTTGCACATAAAAGGTCCGCCATCGAACGTTTTTTTTCAACTAGTGCTTATTTCGTGAATGGTTACACTTAGCTCATGTCTGATTTCGGCTGAACGAATATGGTTATGTAAACGCTTCATCATCTTTTCAAGCAAAATTGTCGCATTTGGGGCACAGAATACCCGTACGCATACATTGAATAGCCGATACACCCAAAACGAGTCACTGTTTGGTGCGGATTTTGGTCCAGAGGTATAATTGGGCCATTTTTCTTCGAAAATGAGTAAGGAGTGGCCGTTACAGTCAATGGCGATGGTTATCGGGCCATGTTGAACGAATTTTTTTTCACAAAAGGAGGAGGATATTGGCAAAATTTGATTTCAACAGGACGGCGCTACGTGCCACACAGCCCTTTATATATACGGTAGAATATTTGAACGCATTCTTAATGAAATATATATACTTTTGTTAAGAACTATCGTCTTTCTAAAGACGGATTTATGTTCTTACTTAACACCATATCATCCGACATGACTACTCGCAGAAGACAAAATGATGTTCCGATTATCATTAAGTTATCAGCAGCATTTAAGTTTTTGACAACAAGAGGTTACCAAAACCAAATCGGTGGTGACAAGAACGCTGGACGTGCACAGCAAACCATGTCAAAAATACCTGCCGAAGTTTTGACTTCAATCGAAAGAGTCATGTGCCCGCTGATGATGAATTTTGAAATGAATGAGGAAGAGAAACGAAAGTGCAAACGCTAATTTTGGCAAAAATCACGAATTCCCGGTGTAATTGGGGTGGTAAAATAATAAAACACAAAAAGTTGAATGAAAAACTTTCAAATTCAAATTGTAGAGTGATTATTTTCGGTTTTGCCTTGTTTTGAATTCTACTTTCGAGTTACGTAGTTCCTCGTTTATTCGAAAGTTCATAAGAATATAGTTGGCACTACTAGAACTATTCGATTCTCGTTTGTTCGAAAGTAGTCAAATAGATACATAGTACCAATTTTTCGAACAACATTTTATCGAAAGCCATTATAAACAAGAAAATCTTCTGGGCTAAGGAATGGTTGGATCTTTTTCATGGATGTTCGTTGGATTTTTCCTTTGACATGAACCTACTTGAATGGCCCAGCTTACATAACATTCTCTTACTGAAACTGAAAGAAAAACACTGGACTGAATTTACAGTTAGTGCGACACAGTCTCAATTTCATGATGAATATAGCAATTTTAAGTACTTTGGCATACCGAACACTTTGATGACTCCAATTCACGTGATATGATTTCCATCATTTGTAAAGCTCGCTGCTTATGTAACTTAATCTACTTACTAAGCTTATATATTTTTTAATTTCCAGACAACTTAAAGTTATTGTCAAAATTAATTTGAAACCAGCATTACTCTTTCTTTTGTAAAGTCTTTTTGAAAATAAAATTATATATCTATATATGTATGTACATATCTATCTAAATAGCTTATTCATTAATAACGCAACTAACTTTTAAATGAAGGGCGCACTATATCATCTTAGTGCTAAGATAGTTTAAATTGATTTTTAATTTATTGGTAAGACATTTCTTATCCCTAATAACTTCGAGGTTCACACATATCCATACCTGTACTCAAACATACTACTTGATAAGCACACAATTTGAAAATTCAATTATATGAGCGTAATTTTGAACGTTACGACTACGAGTATCTTAAAATAGGTGATTAATGCTTCTTGGGTATATAAAGTTACATATATATAGGGGAGAGTACGATAACTCAGGCGACAAAGTTTAATGGCGGATTTGTATAGAACAGAAACTATGCATAGTTTTGACTTGATTTAAAAACAAGCTAATAGACAAAAGTTTTGGCTTTAAAAAAATTTAAAAAACTTAGTTGTAAGTATTACCAATATTTTTTAATTATTTTTTTCCTTTTAACGTATGTACATATTTTTTAAATTGCCCCTCCCGCCTAAACGGAGGGAAATAGACACCCAATAGTAAAAAATGATTGTTTTTAACTGTTCTTAAAAAATCCGTTATAATATCTTGTCGCCTGAGTTGTCGTACTCTTGCCTATATATATATACAAAATTGTTCTTCCTTATGGGTCTATCTTTAATTTAAATATCCTTTATCGGATCTTTAAGGAAAGTGTTACCATGGTGTGTCGTGTGCTTTCCCAAGAATATAATTATAAATTTGATACTTCGACCCCGTCTTAAGTAATTCACTTTATAGCTAGTTCCTATAATTTTTTTAAATTTTTTGTCAATTTTCTTCAAAAAATGCGTTTGCACATTTTTTTTTCTATTATTAGATTTATTGATGAGAGCTGCAGTTTCACTTTTATTGACTATTAAAAAAAAAACATTCTTCTATAAAAATTAATCTATAGTAAAGTACAGTCTTAATAATTGGTATCTCTTCCATCAATTGTTTTGAAAATTGTTGCTCAAAATCTTTGAGGGTTCAATTCATATTTCCATTTAAGCATGTCCAAATATTATATAATTGAATAATTGGTATCTCTTTCATCAATTGTTTTGAAAATTGTTGCTCTTTGAGGGGTCAATTCATATGTTTCCATTTAGCCTGAATCTAAATTCATATGTTTTTAAAATATCATTATATCATTATTTCAGCAAAAACCGGTGTTGCTTCTTCATATAACTAAACTGAAACTCGCCACAGTGATTTTTTAATATTACAGGTAAATAATCAGAGCTTAGTTATTTATAACTCCAATATGAGGGTAATCACAGGAATTTAGCTGACTTATAATTTTATAGGTATACTTAGTTATTTATTATTATTAGTTTAATTAAAAGTAGTTTCACTCAAAATGACCGACGCGACGCCCGCCGCGCCGCCGCACAGTGGTGCGAGAGCGGAAAAAAGTCTTTTTAAAAAGTCATATTTATCCTTTTAAACTTTATGTTTAAGTACTCTTAGATAACCCGAGCGTATGATTTAAAAGTATTTTTTAACATATATATTGTATGTTCTGATTTACAAGCCCTCAAAGTTGAAAAATAATTTTACTCAAATCGCGAACCGTATTTTCAACAAATTTTGAGATGATTCTTTCCGAAGTTCTTTTAAATAAATTCTCTAGCTTCTTAAATAATTTAATTGGTCTATTTTCGATTATCTAAAAAAAGAAAAAAAAAATGATTATTTATAAAAGATACCTTTACTATGAAAAAATGCGTTTTTTTTAAACTTTTTGATTTAAAAAAAAAGCGCCAAAAGATACCAAGAAAGTAAGTATGCCAGCATATGCTCCATACATTCATGTTAAAGCACAGAAAAAATCAGCTGCAGATAAGTGCAGATGTGGAAGTTATGGTCAAAAATGTTTCACTGAAAAGGATTTCAAAAAACTGCGATTTGACGGTGGTGTTTACCAAAAAGTTTGATTTCTTCGGTATTAATTGTCAGAATGAACTGGTTAAACCCATTATTTTAAGCAAAAATGTCAAACTATATTTTAAAAATAAAACAAAATTAATACATTGATCCAGGTCTGAGAATTTCGATTTTTGCGAAACCATTTATTTCTGCCTGGAAAATTTGTTCAACTTTGAAATCAATTTTCTTGAAAACAACACACGAAAAACAATATAGTTTTATGATATTTTAAATTAAATGATAGGGCTTAATACAAAATAAAAAAAAGAACTAGGGATAGTCCTTTATTTTTTTAATTTTTCGCTAAAAGTAGGGCAGGTAGAAATAAAAAAGGTGTTATTTTTAAAGTTTTATTGCTTTGTTTTTGTTTTGTATTGCGTAATTTTTTATAACCTGGCTTATTAGAATAAAATATCTTATTTAAATCTATATATATAAAGGATTAATTAAAAAAAAAAAACAGTATTGAGTTATTGAGCATTTGTGCAAGGTGTTTAAGAAGAAAATACTTCCAATCAGCACTGACGCTAAAAACCTCATTTTAGCGCTATAAAATTACTACTTCATAATTGTTTTTTATTTATTTTTTGTATGTATTTACCTATTTATTTATTTAATTTTATAATATACATAATTAATAATAATATTTTGTTCACAATAAAAAGTTAAGATTTCACAAAAAAAAATTATTTAAATATAACACCAAAAGCCTCAAATTTTATAAAAATGTCAATAACTTTTTTTCTAATAATTTTTTCTTGACCAAATGTTGACCAAGCGTGTATAAGACTAATCTTAATATGTGTGTAAAATTTCATTAAAATTCCTTTAATAGTTCAGATTTTACAGACTTTTTTTCGCTCTTCCATACAAAAATCAAAAACCCTCAAATTTTAGAAAAATGTCAATAACTTTTTTTCTAATAATTTTTTCTTGACCAAATTTTGCCCAAGCATGTATAAGACTAATTTTAACATGTGTTTCAAATTTCATTAAAATTCGTTTAATAGTTCAGATTAAACAGACTTTTTTCCGCTCTCCCATACAAAAATCAAAAACCCTCAAATTTGAGAAAAATGTCAATAACTTTGTTTATAATTATTTTTTTTCAACCAAATTTTGACCAAATATGTATAAGTCTAATCTTAACATGCTTGCCAAATTTCATTTAAATCCGTTGAACCGTTCAGATTAAACAGACTTTTTTCCGCTCTCCCATACAAACCGAACCACTGTGCGGCGGCGGCGGTTGGGTTTGTATGGGAGAGCGGAAAAAAGTCTGTAAAATCTGAACGGTTCAACGGATTTAAATAAAATTTGGCATACATGTTAAGATTAGTCTTATACATATTTGGTCAAAATTTGGTTGAAAAAAAAAAATTATAAACAAAGTTATTGACATTTTTCTAAAATTTGAGGGTTTTTGATTTTTGTATGGGAGAGCGGAAAAATGTTTGTAAAATCTGAACTATTAAACGAATTTTAATGAAATTTTTAAATCATTTTAAGATTAGTCTTATACATGCTTGATCAAAATTTGGTCAAGAAAAAATTATTAGAAAAAAAGTTATTGGCATTTTTCTAAAATTTGAGGATTTTTGATTTTTGTATGGGAGAGCGGAAAAAAGTCTGTAAAATCTGAACTTCTAAACGAATTTTAATGAAATTTTAAACACATGTTGAGATTAGTCTTATACATGCTTGGTCAAAATTTGGTCAAGAAAAAATTATTAGAAAAAAAGTTATTGACATTTTTCTAAAATTTGAGGCTTTTGATGTTATATTTAAATAAAAGTTTTTTTTTAGTAAAATCTTAACTTTTTATTTTGAACAAAATATTATTACTAACTATGTATATTATAAAATTAAATAAATAAATAGATAAATACATACAAAAAATAAATAAAAAACAATTATGAAGTAGTAATTTTATGACGCTAAAATGAGGTTTTTAGCGTCTGCGCTGATTGGAAGTATTTTCTTTTTTGCCTGTGGCCTTAAACCTGTTATTATTGGATCTGAGGATATGAGTATGTGATGCATCACATCTTCATTCGTCGCAATTCGGCTGCATTTTCTCGAATGAAACCTGCGGTAGGCTTTATAATCCTTATTTCGGCATTCTCTCGTTTCCTCGGAGAGCGATCCAACAGGAAATGCACAGCTTTTAATTATTTCTTCTCCATGGATCAAAATCTTATGTACGGTTGCTGGCATATTGTACCATTTATATTTCTCAACAAACAGTTCAGCAGTTTCCCACATGTAAGCTGCACTTTTTTTTAAATCTAATTTTTCATTCGACGTTATTACTTCAAGGACAACAGCAAACCGCCGAATTAGGGATTCACTAACTCCAGTGATTTCTGAAGTCATGGTTGGATTTGATCAGAGTAAAATTTTTTCTTAAACACCTTGCACAAATGGTCAATAACTCAATACTGACTTTTTTTTAATTTACCCTTTATATATATAGATTTAAGTAAGAGATTTTATTCTAATAAGTCAGGTAATAAAAAATTACGCAATACACAACAAAAACAAAGCAATACAACTTTAAAAATAACACCTTTTTTATTTCTAACTGCCCTACTTTTAGCGAAAATTTAAAAAAATAAAGGATTATCCCTAATCCTTTTCTTTATTTTTTATTAAGCTCTATCATATAATTTAAAATATCATAAAACTATATTGCTTTTCGTGTATTGTTTCCAAGAAAATTGAGTTCAAAGTTGAAAAAATTTTCCGGGCAGAAATAAATGGTTTCGCAAAAATCGAAATTCTCAGACCTGTGTCAATGTATTAATTTTGTTTTATTTTTAAAATAAAGTTTGACATTTTTTCTTAAAATAATGGGCTTAACCAGTTCATTCTGACAATTAATAACGAAGAAATCAAACTTTTTGGTAAACACCACCGTCAAAACGCAGTTTTTTGAAATCCGATTCAGTGAAACATTTTTGATCATAACTTCCACATCTGCACGTATCTGCAGCTGATTTTTTCTGTGCTTTTACATAAATGCATGGAGCATATGCTGGCATACTTACTTTCTTGGAGTCTTTTGGAGCTTTTTTTTGAAATCAAAAAGTTTAAAAAAAACACATTTTTTCCTAGTACTTAAGCTTCAGACTACTTATAGAAGGTATCTTTTATAAATAATCATTTTTTTTTTTTTATTTTAGATAATCGAAAATAGACCAATTAAATTATTTAAGAAGCTAGAGAATTTATTTAAAGGAACTTCGGAAAAAAACATCTCAAAATTTGTTGAAAATACGGTTCGCGATTTGAGTAAAATTATTTTTCAACTTTGAGGGCTTGTAAATCAGAACATACAATATATATGTTGAAAAATACTTTTAAATCATACGCTCGGGTTATATAAGAGTACTTAAACATAAAATTTAAAAGGATAAATATAACTTCTTAAAAAGACTTTTTTCCGCTCTCGCACCACTGTGCGCCGTGGCCATTGACCTTATCTGTTTCTATTGTTAGTTTTGATACTGCTTCCGTTAACTCTATCTTAAGAATTTAACAATTCCTTTGAGAAGTCACGCTCTCTAATTCTGACCACAAAAATTAATCTTAAGGATTAAAAGATGGGCACGAGTACGATAACTTTGGCGCCGAGATATAATAACGGTTTTTGGTAGAGGGTCTTAATACAAGCATTTTTTACTATGGGAGGGGGGGGGGGTGTCTATCTCCCCCCGTTTAGGCGGGAGGGGCAATTTAAAAAAGTCATTATTTAAAATGGAAAAAAATAATTAAAAAATAACGGTGATACTTACAATTAAGTTGTATACATTTTTTTAAAGCCAACACTCTGTTCTATTAGCCAGTTTTTAAATCAAGTCAAAACTATGCGTAGTTTTTGAAAAATTTAATTTTAAACTCAAAATTTGAGTAAAAAAAGTTAAAAAAAGGTTTAAAGTGTAACTTTTTCAATACTTCAAGATTATCTACCATTGTTTTTATTTCAGAACTTATTGCTCTTATTTGTTTTTGATCAAAAACTGAAAACTAGATGATTTTATGTCTTTTAGTTTTTGAGAAAATTAAAAATAAAAATTTAATTTTAAACTCAAAATTTGAGTAAAAAAAGTTAAAAAAAGGTTTAAAGTGTAACTTTTTCAATACTTCAAGATTATCTACCATTGTTTTTATTTCAGAATTTATTGCTTTTATTTGTTTTTGATCAAAAACTGAAAACTAGATGATTTTATGTCTTTTAGTTTTTGAGAAAGTTTAAAATAAAAATTTAATTTTAAACTCAAAATTTGAGTAAAAAAAGTTAAAAAAAGGTTTAAAGTGTAACTTTTTCAATACTTCAAGATTATCTACCATTGTTTTTATTTCAGAATTTATTGCTCTTATTTGTTTTTGATCAAAAACTGAAAACTAGATGATTGTATGTCTTTTAGTTTTTGAGAAAATTGAAAATAACCACAACTACTAATTTAATTTAATTCTTTTTTTTTTGCTTGAGTGGTCTTATTTTGATAGTAATAATGGTATTTGCGTATGCGTAATGCGTGTTTGGGTGTATGCAACAGTAAGGTGTGCGCGAGTGTGGGTGTATGCAACAGTGGCATCTGTAAGGGGAGGCATGCTGCCCCCTTGCAACCCCCCTGCTTGGGCACACTATAGGATTTGGGGTGGGTGCAAGTTGGTGTGTGTGCAAGGTGGGGAGGGTGCAAGGTGCGGTGGGTGCAAGATGGGGTGCATGCAAAGTTTCTTTTGCATTTAAATAAGCTGGATTTAAGAAAAATTAATTTACCCTAGGTGTATCTTAATCCATATTCGATTATTACTATCAAAATAAGACTACGTTAGCAAGGAAAAAGTAATTTAATTAAAATATTTTTTTTGGTAACTTTCAATTTTCTCAAGAACTAGAAGACATAAAGTCATCTAGTTTTCAGTTTTCGATCAAAAATAAATAAGAGCAATGTATTCTAAAAAAAAAAATTGTAGATAATCTAAAAGTTTTGAAATATTACACTCTAAACCATATTTTTAACTTTTTTTTTGACCAAATTTTAAGTTTAAAACAGTTTTTTTCGAAAACTATGCATAGTTTTGACTTGATTTAAAAACAAGCTACTAGACACAAGTGTTGGCTTTAAAAAAAGGTATAATACTTAATTGTAAGTATTACCGTTATTTTTTAATTATTTTTTTTCCATTTAAAGTACATGTTTTTTTAAATTGCCCCTACCGCCTAAACGGGGGGAGATAGACCCCCCCTCCCATAGTAAAAAATGCTTGTATTAAGCCCCTCTACCAAAAACCGTTATTATATCTCGGCGCCAAAGTTATCGTACTCTCCCCAAAAGATGAACTGACTTAGGCGCCAGTTATGGCTATTATTGAAATCGATCCGGACAAAATTTTTTGGAAATCACCCAAAGAATTTTTTTGAGAAAAAAAATGCAATTACGCATTTATTTTTCTTTAAAAATGTATTTTTCTATTTTCCGGACGGACATTCATTTTGCTGAAAGCCGATACTTTTATGTTCAAAAGTTAAACGAATCGTTCCACTGATTTGTGTTCCAATTTCACACAATTCCAATGACAGATTTGTGTCAGTAAAAAATGTTCGGTGGCTTTCAATCAGGAAATTTTTTTCAATGACAAAAATTTGTAATAATAGCTATAAACGACCACCTGTCAAAAAAATTCCAATGTTTGTTTTCAATGATGAAAACCAATGATAGCTATAACTGGAGCCTTAAAGGTACTTTTGTTTTGTCTTAGCTTTGTTTGTCTCACCAGAACCATCAAGAGGAATCCATCTATATCTATTGAAAATGATATTTGTTAAACCTTTTACCAAATCCTCTACCACATGTATATAATATACATATATATATATATTGTGATAAGTGGAAATATAGTTTTCCTTCGGCTTTTTTGGTCGCTGTAATTTTTGCAATGAAACAATTAAGTTACATCAACTTTCCCAACGTTTCGGCAGGGATTGCTGCCTTCTTCAAGGTAACTTTATTAACACAAAAATAAACATAATCTTAGTTAGATTAATGGGATACAAAAACAATAAAGTTAACTCACTCAAGCAAAATAGGAAAAATAGTCAAAACATTTATGAAAATTAAAAATAAAATAAATGTTATTAGCACTTCGAAGAATGAAGTTAAGTCTGAATTGAATAGAGCACAAATAACATTTGAGAAGAAAGAAGAAAGCAATAGACAGCAGAGATGTTTTGTGTGTCTTGTTTTCGGTTTATGTTGTTTTTGTTATTGAGAATATGTAATGTTTCTAACGTGTATCGTGTCGAAACATGTTTCTCTGTCTGCAGAACTTCGACGTCTTCAAAGTTTGGAGAATGACCGCTTTCAATGCTATGACTGGCCAGGGGTGTCATTTCAGAATTTTTTTAGTTTTATGTCGGATACAAAATTCTGAAAAGACAGCCCTGACCACCATTAAAGAAGCGTGGTGATGCGTTTGACCCTTAGAACCACAGTTTTAATTGTATTTTTTTTATTATAAACTTCTTTGACGGTTAAAATCTTTACATTCCAAAAAGAAATACATATGTATTTAATTCTCATTTCTCGCGTGCCACAGCCCACAGTAGAAGCCCTTTGATTTTTTCTAAAAACAAATGATTTCTAGAGCACCGATAGCCCTTTAAGTGTAGATGCTCTCTAATTAACATTGAAATGGAAGTGGACAGGACATGATACGAGTATATACGAGTATATAATTCTCTGGATATTATCTTTCTCTTCAAAAGCGGTTTTAGTGATAACAAACGACTGTTTTTTGAGCTGTCGTCTATTCTTAAAGTTATAGCAAACTGGTGAAGAATTTTATTCCCAAACATTATTGCTGCTCCCAATAGTTTTTAAAATAAGAAAATTACGGTGGAACTCATTCCTTATGTATGTCAGGCAATTATATTGCGATTCTATTTTCTTTAGCGCCTCACTTCATCGTAAATGAAGCGAAACTAAAACCAAATTGACATTTATTCATTGCTTACTAATGTTAATATTTATAAAAATAAGATAACCATTTTATATATTAAATGGATGTTTTGAGCAACAAGGTCTTGAAGTTTTGTTACAGAATGCGTGGCACGACAAGGTAAGCCCAGCTAAATTAAGAATCTGGAAATTTTGTCAATTCCCGGATACTTTCAAAAGGTAGTAATGGAAAACAGACCTATGATTAGTATTAATTTTCCGTTTCTCAGTAAAAAGTTTTCTACACATAATTGTTTCAAATTTCCTTCTAAAAAATAAATAGTAACAAATAATACATCATCACTCTATAAAGTTACATCACCCTAGCCATATAAAGCTCAAAACAAATTTTCCATATAAATTTCCTTATCACATCTTTAAGTCACATTGCAATGCATGGGTTATTTATCTTCCATTTTTACAATGCATAAATCCAAAACTTCGCCAAGAAACATTTAGATGTACATATACATATAAGCTATTTTCTTACGGTTTCCTTTTTTAAAGATCGAGTAAACGTGATTGCTGATGATATCCTAATGATAATGGTAAAGCTATGCACGGTAATCCACATGTGCAATTGTAGAGGATTGGTTTTTGTTGTCGTTACGTTGCTTTGACTTTATAGAAAGAACTTGTCTCTTTTTTCTTTTAAGGAAATTTTGTATGTTATACATATATGTATGTAGGTACTCACAGACTTATACTCAATTATTTTAAAAGAACAAAAAATAACAAATTAAGGAATTTCACTTCCGTATAATGGAAAATTCTAGACAATTAACTCTCTCCCTCTCTCTTTGTGTATCTAAACCATTCTTTTAAAGTTGTTTTTGTACTCTTTCTTCCAACTAAATGTGAATGACATATACATGAGGTGATTGGACGAATTAAGATGATACGAAGGTAATATTAGGCCTTACACTTCTTAAATCCACAATCAAACAAGATACAAGAGAGACTAGCAGACCGTTTCACACTTTTTAATTTTACTTAACCAAAAAAAAAACATAAGTCGACCAAAGTGAAACCACACCACCATACTTTCCGCCTGAGTTCAAATTTAATGGACCGTTTTAAGTCTTGAAAATGCTGACAACCAAATTCTACTTTAGATATAGCGTAGCATGTACATACATACATAAGTGTACTTAGTTTCTTTTGTTTATAAATTAAACTTAAAAACCGCTCGTATTAATTCATTTATTATTATTTTTATCAACAAATTTCATATTTTTTAGTTCCGAACGTTTGCTTTAAATTTAAATTGCGCACTAATTTCCGATTGAAAAGTTCTATAACAATCCCGTTTGTAGAGACGAGTATCTCTCTGTGTGACACCACCAGAGCACAGTGCTTTGCGATGAGTCAAAGTATGAACTTTATACAAGTTTACACACACATATACATATAGTATGTGTGCACATACATACATCCATATAAATAATGTATTATATGACTTACTCGTAAACACGACATTCTAAGGAAGGTTTTTCTCTCCACTACTTTCTCTTCCTGACCGTCTGCAAAATATTAGAAAAAACACTAAAACTACGTTTTAGTGGAATTGGCTGTCAAAAAAGTAAGCATTGTCCATCTTTCCTTTCATGTGTAAGCATGACGTACGGAATGTAAGAGGTGGAATCTATACTATTGTTTTGTTTGCATTGGCAACACTGCTTTTAGGTGCTACGGCCTTTTGGCTCTGCAGCACATTACACAAGCCGAAGAGGGTGACATTTCAAGTACTTTGAAATCCAAGCAACAACTAGCAGGTCCAGTTCCTACTTACCCACCATTACTTTCATAATACCACATGACTTTTCCTATAAACACCTAAAACTTTGTGCTCCTTTTTCTTTCTCAGCTGTGTGAAAATTACTTCAAGCTCCTTCATAACGAGAGGATAAAATTTCTCTTGGCCCACCTAAAAAATGAGAATTCGAACAACTTGTTCTCTTTCTCTCTTTTATTTT
The DNA here is from genome assembly GCA_920104205.1 of Eupeodes latifasciatus. Classification (NCBI taxonomy): domain Eukaryota; kingdom Metazoa; phylum Arthropoda; class Insecta; order Diptera; family Syrphidae; genus Eupeodes; species Eupeodes latifasciatus. The sequence goes on along the minus strand of OV049926.1, from coordinate 98,305,467 downwards.
TTCAATTCTCTCTGAATTGTAAGATAAGACAGGGTGCATCCAGATGAAGCGGGGGCGTATGAGTAATTTTTATTCGTCTTTTTGTTAATATTAAGTACCGGCGATGAAGGTATTGCTTTTTTACATCTTTGTTGATGAACAAATTTCTTTCCGCTGTTGCTTTTGGAAGCGCTGAGTGTTGCCATTGTAGATAGTAGATGGAATTCAAAATTAATTTGCTTGTTTGCAATTGAGCCGTTTATTTTGAAAGTGGCATAAGTCACTTTTTCAAAAAAATCGAGTTAATGGCAACACTAAATACAATTGGACGGTATCTTTTCATTTTTAAAAAAATTGCACTCAATTTGAGAACTATTGAGATTTCTTCGAGAGAAGTATTGGTAATTAACGGTATAACAAACATGTTTATTTTGAAAGTGGCGTAGGTCGTTTTATTTAGGAAATTAATTACGGGGCTTAGTGTGAAAGAAATAGAAACATGCGATAATTATGTGTGAAGTATTGTTTTGAATTATTTTCAGTATTTTAAAAAAAGTTGTGATCATTGGACTTATTTTTATAAGTGCGAAAGAATAGTGCAGTTTTGTAAATTATATTATAGTGACATCTAATATAGTACACATAATTAGCATTATTTTATTAAAATTACTTTTATATGATGTTATCAGACAGCGAATCAGGTAAAACATACTTATTTTAGTTATGGAATTAGGTGGCTTTCAATGCGTATTATTATTTTATAGAAATATTTTCTAAAATGAGAAAAAGCGTTAACCCCAGAAAGAGACATATGAGAGTGATTTCATCAGATGAAGAATCAACTTCTACGGAGTCATCAGAAAAGGAAAACAACATAACGGAAGGAACAGAAACTCATCGTGTACGAAAAAGGGGATGCAGAAATGAAAAAAAAATATACTCAAAACATTATTAAGGATAAAAGAAATAGTGGTAAAAAATATGTAACAGCAAACTCCAAAATTATTTTTACCAAAAGAATTGCAGTTAAACCTTGTTGTTCAAAAAATTGTAAAGAAAAAATAAGTTCTTTTAATCGACAACTTATCTTTGATAAATTTTGGAAGTTAGCAAACTTTACGAAGCAAAATTTGTTTTTACAATAGTATAGTTAAACGAGAAACACCCAAAAAGAGAAGACCAAGAAACTACAATTCAAAGCCAAGACAATGCCAATTAAGTATTATTTGACACATGAAAATGTAAGTGTGTTGGTTTGTAAAACATTCTTTCTGGATACTTTCAATATCTCAGAAGGACGTCTAGCTCGTGCTCTTAAAAAGGATGTTCCTGGAGAAGATTTGCGTGGAAAATCTTAAAATTCCGGAAGAAAAATTGAAGAATCTCTCATAATTGCGGTCAAAGAGCACATTCAAAGCTTCCCTGCCTTTAGTAGTAGAAAATATTTAAGTCCAGATCTAAATATTAGGAAAATGTACAATCTCTATCTTGAAAAGTGTAAAAATGATAAACAACAACATGTTAACGAGTGGATATACAGGAAATCCTTCAAAAATGACTAATTTGCACTTTCATCAACCTAGAAAAGACACATGTCAAAAATGCGATTTTTTAAAAATACAGATTCAAGCTTGTGAGGATGAAGGTGAAAAAAGGCAATTAAACCTTCAACACGATTTACATTTGAGATCGGCAGAAATGGCCAGAAAGTGTCTACAAGAAGATCAGAAAAAAGCAGCTGAAAATCCAGATGAATATTTTGGATTTTCATTTGACTTTCACAAAGCATTGCCTTTTCCCAAACTTACGACTTCCATATCGTATTACAAAAGGAATATGTACGTTCTAAAATTTGGGATTCCATAATTTTCATAACAATAATATTGACATGTATCTTTGGGATGAAACCATAGCATCAAGAGTTTCTCAGGAAATTGCTTCGTGTTGTATAAAACATCTTAAGAATGTCACAACTCAAAAGCATGTTATTGCATATAGTGGCTCATGTACATACAGGACAAAATCGTAACATAAAACTGGCCTTAACTTGGATGAAAATTGTTCAGTCTTCAGAAAACGATATTGAAATTCTGGATCACAAATTTTTAATTTCGGGCCATTCATACTTACCAAATGATCGTGACTTTGGTGTAATAGAAACGGCCTTGAAAAAACAAATGTTTTATACATTCCAAATGATTACTATAGCGTGATAGCCGCCTGCCGAAAAAAATCCTTCACAGTACACAACATGGCGGAAAAAGATTTTATTTCAACACAATCATTGGAAAAATCTGTTTCAAAAAGAATAGTAAATACAGACCAAAACAAAGTGAATTGGCTACAAATTCAATGGATACGATTTTACCATGATATTCCCTATAAAATGTTTTATAAACTAACTTTAGATGAAAAAGATGAATTTTTAACTTTGGATTTGTCACCAAAAAGAGGAAGACCTAGGAGTTATTCACAAATAGAGATGGATCCGTTATACGTTGGATCTCATCCTGTTTCTTCAGCAAAATATAAAGACATAATGGACTTGCTTAATTATATACCCCCAATATACCACAGTTATTTTAAAAATTTGAAACAAAACACGATTTCCGAGGATTTAATCACTCCTATTGATGACGAAAATTAAATTGAACTACTGTATTTTCATATAAATTACTTATACTTACATTATGTTTCAAAATGAACTAATTATTTTTGTTTTTTATGAATATTAAAATAAAAAATACTTAAATCAAACCCTTATATTAAATATGTTGATGGTATGAATTATTATTATATATGTATGTAATTTATTCAACAATTTTAGTAGGTAAATCACTGCCCTTTCCAAACATCACTTCAGTAAAATACGTCGGACAAAATTAATATACAAGTCAGTCATTTATCTAAACTATTTATTTTGAAAGTGGCTTAAGTCACTTTACCGTTTTGAAAAGTGGTGATTTTTTTAATGTTTATACAAAATTATTTATACTGAGAAAAATGTCAGTATCATTAGATAACAAATAAAAGTAAATCTTCTCGAAAGTTAGCATCCATATTTTTAAACGTGTTAAAACGCAAACCCTTAAATATCTCGACTTAACAAAAAAGTGACTTATGCCACTTTCAAAATAAACGGCTCAATTATGTCAGCTAATTATGTTTCATAAACAATTGTGCAATTTACAACGAAAACAAATCATTTTAGCTGTTAACTAGTCTAAATTTTTCTCATTAGCTGAGTGGATTTGGGATTTGTTCAAACAATATACATACATATGTATGTATATGGGTGATTATACAAAAGTTGGGTGACTTTTGAGGATATTTTGTTTACGATAGTTTTTTAATCAAACTTCTAAAAATTCGGGTGTATAATATGATCGCTAATCTAATTAATATATTGTTCCTAATCGGGCCAGTCACTTTTTTTGAGTACATTGTAAGATATTTAAAAATTTCAGAATTTGAGTGCCAGGGGACTGACGAGGTAACATAGTACTGATACATGTTATACACAGTTTTGAAAGTATTATGATGAAATTTAATACAAATTAGTAAAAATCTATTAGGATTTAATAATGATCACTTAAAATCACTCAGTAACAATTAAAAATAGTTATTAATATGTAATACTGGGAGAAAATACGATATCAGTTTTCAAAACAGAATTTTGACATTTAACATAACGTTATTCACTTATCTTTTACTACTTTCACATAGTTTTACTAAATATTTCTAGGTAATCAACAAACAATATAAACAAAATCTAACAATGTTCATCTTAAAAGTATTAATGATCATGAAATGAAGAACAATAACAATATACCTGACACAGGACTAACGCCATGGGACTGACGAAAAAGACGAAATTTGAGATTATAATCAGGACTAATGTTTTTTTTTGTAATTTCGAATATCAACAAACTACATTTTAACAAATCAACAAATATGAATAAACTTTAGATTAACAAAAAAAATAACGACTCACCATAGGAGTGACATGTTAACTGGCTTAGCACGTTTACAAACAACAAACATAACCCAAACTCTGGTACAGTTAGAACCCCCGCATATTGCAGACTTTTTATCGGCCGATAGTTTGAAATGAAAATCCTAAAAAAAAAGTTCGCTGCTCAACTCTTTTGATAAAATTAACTTCAATTTCCTTGCTAAAACTTTTCCATTTATTTGGTTTTCATGTTTAATTCATAGATTTAGGTTTAAAAAGACGTCCCAATGCAACTTTTCGTGATTTCAATAACTTAAACAAAAGATATGAATTTTGCCGATTTCCCCATACATTCGTCCCACTGTGCGTCGGTGTTGTAAGTCCTTTCTTGACGACAGCATGTACTTTGTTTTGCCCTCATTAACCGTTAAACCCATTTTTGTCGCCTCTGCCTCAATACTCACAAAAGCCCCATTGACATCACGCTGAGTTCTTCCGATTATGTTAATGTCATCAGCATATGCTAGTAATTGGACAGACTTTTGAAAGATAGTGCCTCTAGTGTTGACGTGTGAGCTTTGCACTATTCTTTCAAGTACGATGTTAAAAAAATCACATGACAGCGCATCACCTTCTCTAAAACCTTTTTTGACATCGAAAGGTTCTGTTAAGTTGTTTCCAACCTTTATGGAGCAGCGTGAATTCTCCATGGTCATCCTGCACAAACGGACGAGTTTGGCAGGGATGCCAAAACTAGACATAGCTCTATACAGTTCGTCCCTGTAGATACTGTCATATGCGGCCTTGAAATCGATGAAAAGATGGTGGGTGTCGATTTGATGTTCTTGAGTTTTTTTCCAGGATTTGCCGTAATGTGAATATTTGATCGACTGTGGACTTTCCTGGTCTAAAACCACACTGATAAGGACCTATCAGGTTGTTCACGATAAGCTTTAGGCGTTCACATATTACGGCAGAGAAGATTTTGTAAGCGATATAAGTAGACTGGTTAATCTATAGTTGGTACATTTTAGAGGGTCTCCTTTTTTCAGAATGGGGCAAACAACCAAATTATCTCCAGCTGCTTTGAAGCTTTGAAGAGCTCGGCATTCAAGCCATCTGCTCCAGCGGCTTTGTTAGATATTTTTTTTTTTTTTTAAATAGTATCTGCGAAGCCGAAGCTTGTCTGCAGAAGGTTATTTATCTTTATAATGTTTTAATTTGGTAAGCAAAGTTAAAAATTAATTTTAATAATACATACTACATAGAAACAATTTTTTTTTATTCTCTTCAGGTTTAATAAAGAATTTGCAATTTTAATTAATACTATTGAGAAAATACTTCTTTAGTTCTTTTTTTCTTTTTTTAAAGTTATGAATATTGATTATTTCTCTAGGGAGTTCGTTTGTTGTACTTGGAACAGAATATTCAAGTTTGCGTCTACCATAATTGTTTGAGTTTTGTGGTGTATGTAGCATTCCTTGGGCCCTTCTTCTGGTGTTGATTTGGTGTTGAATTGGTTTCGTGAATCGGTTGTCCTCAAAATATTCAATAATGGTCGTCATTTTAAAAATATGTTCAACGTGCATTGATTTAAAATGTGTGTCCATCCTTTGACTGTTATTGCAGTTAATTACTTTAACAGCTGCGTTTTGTAGTCTCTGAATTTTTTCGATGTGAGTTTTTGCTGCACTCCCCCAAGCAAGTATCCCGTACCTTATTTTGGACTCCATAAGGGCATAATAAACTTGCCTTAAGACGTCCTCTGGAGCATAGTATTTTAAATGTGAGATTGCAAATAATGCTCTCTTTAAATCGTTTCTTAATTTGTTTATTAATGTTTAATTATTACTCCCAGATATTTGTACTGATCAACTAATTCGATGCATTTGTCTTCAGTTTTTGGACAAGCGTCATTTTTGAAGTAGATCCTTTGGTCTGTTTGCTTAAATTGTGGACTTCGGATATGCATCATTTTAGTTTTGGAGGCGTTTATAACCAATCCATTGTCGTGACACCACCTCACTGCTAAATTAAATTCTTCTTGCATTATACTAAGTGCTGTGTCTAAAGAGCGATGACTCACAACAATAGCAGTATCGTCCGCAAAGGCGAAGGGTGTACTTTGCTTAAATATTCTAAGAAGTTCGTAGGTGTATAAAATAAATAATATTGGTCCTAGTTTCAAACCCTGGGGAACTCCATATTTCATTATCTTTTTGTCACTTATATCGTCATTAATTTTCACACAAAAAGTTCTGTTTTTCAGGTAGTCAGTAAGCCAATCAGCCATTGTCCCACGAATTCCTATTCTTCTTAATGCGTCTATGAGATGCGAATGACTTAGTGTGTCAAAGGCTTTGCTAAAGACCATATATATAACTAACACATGATGACATCTATCCAAACTCTCGTTCACACAATAAGCGAATTCCCCTAGTAATTGTCCAGCATTTTTGTTTTTTTGGTATCCGTATATGTAGAGTAAATGCGGCAAATGTGGCCTACGTGGTTAATATGGCCTATAGCGGTATATCCCAAACCGGAAGCCGGAGCAAAAAAAAAATGTTGCAATACGAACACGTTCAAACCGGTTTAGCCTCAGTCTTTCGTGCTTAATGTGGCGCGAAGGTTGTGAAAGATATACTTTGGTGGTAATTTTTTGGTAAGTTTTCTTAAGTGTTTTGACATTCAATTTTGAGTTAAATTAGCAACTTCTTTTTTAAATTAAATTGTGTTTAATATTTTCTTAACATGTGTGGTATCATGATTTTAAAAAAAAGTTTATAAAGTTTATATATATGGCCCACCCTGGGCCATATTTAACACCAGGTGGGCCATATTTGCCGCAATTTTTTTTAATATCATTTATGAAGTTCCTTTAAGTTTTTGTTTTTAACTTTTTGTTATGTTTCTTTTTTTAGTTAAAGTTTTTAAAAGCTGAATTAAAAATGTTTTGTTAGACTTTTTACAAAAAAAAAATAAATGAATTAGACTTAAATTTATGGTTTTATTTAAAAAAATGTTAAGGGTGGGCCATATTTGCCGCATTTACTCTATCAACGCTTCTTTTTTAATGAATCCATGTAGTCTGTTAGCTATAACACCTTCCATACACTTTTCTATCACTGGTAGAATTGAAATAGGCCTATAGTTGATTATTTGGTTTTTAACTCCACCCTTGTAGATTGGTCTTACAACTCCTATCTTTAAATTCGAAGGGATTTTTGCTTGACTGAGACTCAGATTTATCAATTTGCAGAGAATGGAAGCAAAAACATCGGCATGTGTTTTTATATCTGTGTTTTTATATTTGTCTGATCCAATAGTTCTTATTATGTTTTTTATCTCAGTGACGTTTGTATAGTACGCAAATATAGTATTTGCAATCGCTGCCTTGTCATTAGTTGAGATGCATAAAACTCAGCAAAATCTTTGACAAGTGATTTAATTTCTGTTTTAAAGTTTTTTTCAATTGTTTCGTCGATACAAGTTTTCTTTCTTCCTAGTGCTTCTTTAATTAGTCCCCATGTTTTTCTTGAATCATTTTTCAGTAGAATGAACTTATTTTTAAAATAGTTTGATTTCTGTGCATTTATGTTTTTGTTGACTTTATTACGCATCATCTTGTACTCTTTTTCGTATGTCCGATTTCTACTGTTGTTTTACCATCTTCTATATAGAACATCTCTTTGCTTGGTATCTGCAATTAGATTCTGCGTTATTCAAGGGCTGTTTTGTCTTTTATTTGTTGGTTTTCGCACGATTGTTGATTTTTTACATATGTTTTCCATTTTAAAGAGTAATATGGCAATCTTTACTTCGTCTAAGTCGGGAAGACGGGATTGTTGGCTTTCGTCGTCTATGTTGAATGGATCATCCTGCCTGACAGCGGAATTCGGTCCGTCGTCGCCGTTATACAGTCTGCAGAAGTGGTTTTCCATATCCTCAGCATTGAATGCGGTTCCACTATGATGTTTCCACTTTCGTCTTTGCAGCCTTCTATTCGAGGTTTATGTCCTTGCGAATTTCGTTTCACCTGCTCATAAAACTTTCAAACTTCATTCTTGCTTTTGAACCTCTCAACATCTTTGACCGCACGCTTCTCATGCCCTCTCTTTTTCCTTCTGAGAAGTCGGTGTTCCTCTCGCCTCTTCTGCTCGTAGAGCTCGTGAGCAGCTCTCGTTCTTCTATGCAGCACCGCTTTGCGTGCCTGTTGTTTGGCTGTATTTGCCTGCCGACATTCCTCATCAAACCAGGGGTTCCTTGTTGGTGTCTGCTTGAAACCCAGCACGTCAGAGGCGGCTTCTCTGATTGCCTCTTGGCAATGTTGCCACTGGTTCTCGATACATTGTGTGGGCGGCAGAGAACGTCGAGAGAGGTTACTTGTAACTCTGGCGATTGTAGCCGTTCGACGTTGTACCTTCTCCCATCATTTCCCTGTTTTGTGTTGGGTTTAGAAACCCGAAGTACTTCCTTGGCTACAACGAGGTAGTGGTCCGAGTCGATGTTAGCTCCTAGGAAAGCGTGTCTAGCCTTGATCGCAATATGGTCAATCTGGTTGACGGTAGATTGATCTGGAGAACTCCAAGTTCCTTTGTGGATGTTGAGGTGTGGAAAACGCGTGCTGGCCATCATAACATTTCGCCCCGCAGCAAAGTCGATGAGCCTGAAACCGTTGTCGGCAGTGTTGTTGTGCAGGCTGCTTTTCCCGATTATTCCACCAAAGATGTCTTCCCTTCCTGGCTTGGCATTAAAATAGCCCAGGACAATTTTAATATCGTAGCAAGAACTCTGCTCATATGTTTTGTCTAAGAGCTCTAAGAACATATCTTTGGTGCTGTCATCCTTTTCTTCTGTGGAGGCGTTCGCGCATATCAGGTTAATATTGCCGAATTCAGCCTTGATGCGAATGGTCATGAGGCGCTCGTTCATGCACCTATAGCTCAAGGCTTCTTGCCTAAGTCTGGCTCCAATGACAAAGCCGCATCCAAATAAGCGCTGTTGGTTTTTTCGTTAGCAGTCGCCATAGTAAATGTCGCAGTTTTTCATCCGCTTTTTGGCCGGCCCATCCCATCGTATTTCATGGATGGCGGTGATGTCTGCTTTATAGCAGTCTAGGGCCTCCGCTAATTCTTCGGCCGCACGTGGTCTGTTAACGGACTTAACATTCCACGTGCATATCCCGAAGTTCGTTGTACTTAATTCGTTTGCGTAGGTTGTCAACAGTAAACCCGTCCCTATCCGGGGCTTGTTGGTGCTTCGCAACTATATGATTTTTTTACGTGGCCAGGAAGTCACCCCGACGGCACAACCCCCAACCTGGAGGGCCAGATCCTTAGTATAACTACAAAGAGATATTGGTGAATTAAAAAAGGATGTTCGTGTAAGCGAAAAAATGAAGAGCCAAACTCTCTTCATTAAAAAATTGTAATATGTCTGCGCGTATCTATCTATGTTAGCTGCCAGTTAGGGTCAGTTGATATAGAACCTTCTAACGAGTAAGACCTATTGTTATATTGTATTATTAAAGTTAATTGTTTTAAATAAAAATAAGAAAAATAAAGAGTGACTTAAAAATCAGAAGTGCGATTATAACCCACTCGCGAAAAAAAATATTAAGAAAATAGAAAACCCACGAATTGTGAGAAATTCGCGAAAATATATACACACTGACAAAATAGAACGCCCCATTTTTGTTGCTGTTGTCTGCTCTAGATCATGTCTGAACAATATAACAAATACACAGCAGTACAGCTGCGCTCATGGCTATCGCAGCTAAAACAAAAAACTTCAGGCAACAAGCCTGAACTCATCCAACGGTTGCTATCGATGTCGGATGCAGAACATGGTGAGATACCACCACTACAAAAAGAAACTGCGCAGCTGGATGACGACGAAAACGCGCGTATATTGGTTTGTTGCCGGTTAACTGGCAACGCACTTAAGTGGTTTCACTCAAAAAGCGACTTGGCACAAATGTTTATTGAGCAGTGTTGAAAGAGATGGGAGAAATGTTCGTTTCAAATGAAAGACGTTTGACACTGAAGAGAACATTTGAATGTCGAATCTGGCAAACAGCCGAAACGTTTCAGGCCTATTATCACGACAAAACGATTATGGCCAATAAGTTGGGTTTGGACGACGAGGAGGAGATCGTCGAAAACCTCATCGACGGGATACCAGACACCCGACTACGGGCACAAGCACGAATGCAATGTTTCACTACTAGACAACAGCTGGCAGAGGCATTCAAGCAAATCGAATTGCCTAAATTAAAACCCACATCAATGCAAGCATCAGGTTCCGGCCTGACAGTGGCACGCCGAAACGTAGTTCCAGTGAAACAAGAACGGAAGCAGCAAATCAGGTGCTACAATTGCAACTCCATCGGGCACTTTAAATCAGAATGCCGAAAACCAAGACGCGCTCTGGGAGCATGTCATGTTTGCGCTGAGGTGGGACATTTAGCAGCAGCATGTCCAAACAAGAAGGCGTTGGTTGCCCATCACGTGGATCATAATAATGACGAAGATGAATATGTAAGGTCTTTTTATTGTACTTTTAAAATCAATTATTTAAGTTATAAAATATTCTTGACAGCCCTATTAGATACTGGCAGCCCCTTTAGCATCATACGAGAGCAATATGTTCCATTTAATTTTATAACAAGCAACATAAAATGTATTAAACTAAATGGTATTAATAAAAGCCCAGTAAAAATAACTGGTTGCGTTGATAGTATAATTTATTTTGAAGAAATAGAAATAAAAATAAAATTATTTGTGGTAAGCAATAACACTATGAATCATTCGGTTATTCTAGGTAGAGATTTTCTAAAAATGGCTAACATAAAATTGTATAAATGCATTGAATTTAAAGAATCTAAAGAAAATGAGATGTTAATTAAATCAAATGAGAGCCATACAAACGAGCGTCTTAATGAAAATGAAAGTTATACAAACGAATGTTTTAAGCTAATGAATGTAGAAAATATAGATAATATAAATGAAGTAGAATTCAATAATAAATGCAAACAACTATTAAAAATAAAAAATCATTTAATGAAATGTACCGGGATTTCATGAACCGCAAGCTTCCCGAGTGTCCCGAAACCGATCTACAGATGAGGATTAGGATATCAAATGACAAACCTTTCAATTGTGCACCCAGAAGATTATCTTATTTAGAAAAGGCGAAAGTTCAAGAAATATTAGATGAGTTATTAGAGAAAGGCGTAATCAGGGCTAGCAAATCGGAGTATGCCTCCCCCATAGTGTTAGTAAGAAAAAAGACAGGCGATATAAGATTATGTGTCGATTACAGAACCTTGAATAAAATCACACTAAAAGATAACTACCCCCTTCCGCTAATAGACGACCTGTTGGATAGACTAGCAAATAAAAAAATATTTTCATTATTAGATTTGAAAAGCGCTTTTTACCATATCAAAATGGAGGAAGAGTCAGTCAAATATACATCGTTTGTGACTCCAATAGGACAGTATGAGTTCCTCAAAATGACATTTGGCCTAAGGAACGCGCCCTCGACTTTTCAACGGTTCATTAACGAGGTTTTTGGAGATTTAATACGAGCTGGTAAAGTTGCCATCTACTTACTTAGATGACATTATGGTAGCGACTGAAATGGTGGAAGAACATCTGGAAATACTGCATAAGGATTTTGAGAGGTTAGTTGCGAATAAGTTGGAGTTACGTCAGGATAAATGTATGTAGGTTTCTAGAATCAGAAATCCATTACTTAGGGTATGTAATATCAGAGGAAGGTATTAGACCTGATGAAAAGGGAATAGAGTCGGTGAAGAATTTTCCTATCCCACGGAATGCTTAGGAGGTACATAGTTTTTTGGGATTATGTTCCTACTTTAGGAGGTTCGTTAAGGGATTCTCTCTGTTAGCTGAGCCGTTATATAAATTAATAAAGAAAGATACAGTGTTTAAATTTGAAGAAAAAGAGGTTGATGCTTTCCGAGTGCTCCAGCGGAAATTACTCGAGTCACCAATACTAGCGATTTACGATCCGCGGGACGAAACTGAGTTACATTGCGATGCTAGCGCGTTGGGTTTTGGAGCAATTCTTTTACAGAAGAAAAAAGATGGGATTTTCCACCCAGTCTTTTATTTTTCGAAACGTACAACAGAGTGCGAATCACGGTATCATAGCTTCGAATTGGAGACACTAGCAATCATCAATGCGCTGAAAAGATTCAGGATTTATTTACACGGGTTGAAGTTTAAAATCGTTACAGATTGTAACTCTTTGACGCTAACATTGAATAAAAAGGAAATAAATCCTAGAATCGCTAGATGGGCTTTCGAGCAACAAGACTACGATTACGTTTTGGAGCATCGAAGTGGTGGTAAGATGCAGCATGTGGATGCGTTGAGTCGTATACCCGCTATATTGGTACTCGAAGATAATACATTCGAACAAACGTTGTCGATTTGCCAAAATAAGGATGAGAGCATACAAAAAATTAGGGAAAAGTTACAGGTGCAAGAGGATAGGAAGTACGAGTTGAAGAACGGGTTAGTCTATAGGAAAATGGGAAAGAACATACTGTTTGTAGTGCCATCGTGCATGGAACGAAATATTTTGCAAAAATATCACGATGAGTTAGGACATGTAGAATCCGAAAAAGTGGTAGACAACATTCTGAAATCCTATTGGTTTCCAGAATGAAATAAGAAGGTGAAGGACCACATTAGTAACTGTCTTAAATGTTTAGTATTTTCAACAAAGATGGGCAAGCATGAAGGTCTCATGCACAACATCCCGAAGGGTGACGTACCATTCGACACTGTGCATATCGACCACTTTGGTCCGGTGACACTTAGAACTTGCAAGAAAAGATATGTTTTCTTGGTAATAGACGGATTTTCAAAATTCACTAGGTTGTATGCGGTAAGTTCTACAAGCACAAGAGAGGTGATTTCTTGTTTAAAATCGTACTTCAATGCTTACAGTAGACCTAGTCATTGTGTCTGATAGGGGTAATGCGTTTACTTCTGCTGCATTTAGTGAATTTTTAGGTGAAAACAACGTCAAGCACGTGAAAATTGCCACAGCATCACCTCAGGCCAATGGACAGGTCGAGAGGGTAAACAGGAGTTTGGCGCATATGCTTACGAAAATCACAAACGGTGGCTTGGAACTGTCACTTGACAAGGCGTTAGTAAAGATTGAGTTCGTCATGAATAATACTTTACACAAAGGAGTAGGAACTCATCCGAGTCAGTTGCTTTTTGGGGTAGGTCAGAGAGGAGATGTTGTTGATCCATTAAAGGAGGTATTAGAGGAATTGGTGAATGAGAGTAATAGGGATTTAAAGAAAATACGAACGAGAGCAGCTGAGAAGATAATGAAAGTACAGGAGTATAGTAAACAAAAGAAAGATCAGATGAGAGTGAATAAGAAATATCAAGTAGGAGATTATGTATTGGTTAAAAATTTTGTTAACCAACCAAATGTCTGTAAGAAAATAATACCCAAGTTTAAAGGGCCCTACGAATTAAGACAAGTATTACCTAATGACAGATATGTGCTGGGTGACGTTCAGCCAAATACCCTATAGTGGAGTATGGGAGGTGGCAAATCTTAAGCCATACATTAACCAAGGTCGGTCAACGGAAGACAATCGGGACGATTGTGGGTCAGGAAGGCCGAATTGTAAACGAAAAAATGAAGAGAGCCAAACTCTCTTCATTAAAAAATTGTAATATGTCTGTGCGTATCTATCTACGTTGGCTGCCAGTTAGGGTCAGTTGATGTAGAACCTTCTAACGAGTAAGACCTATTGTTATTATTGTTAAAGTTAATTTTTTTAAATACAAATAAGAAAAATAAAGAATGACTTAAATTCGTGATTTTTTGTATTTTCCATTTTCATTGGTTTGAAGTATGTACATATAATTCATATAAAATAAAATAAATAAATAGTACTGTATTTTAATTTATTTGTTTCAATTTATTCTTTTTTTGAAACTAATAGTATTATTTTCCCTAAAAGTGATTAAACATTTAGTAGTACCTGTGGGTAATGGTTAGTGCGCAGGACCGTCATGCCAGAGGTATTGGGTTTAATCCCTGCCTGTGCCTCCAAGTGCCATGAAAAGTGCTTTCTCAAATTAAAATAAATAAATTAGGTGGCGCAACAGTCCATGAAGGACCAGGGCCTAGTGACTTACAACTCTCAACCATCCCTGTGTGCGAGTAATGTTGTCAGAGATGGAAGGGACCTACAGTTTATATGCCGAATCCGAACGGCTAATTTGAGAAAGCACTTTTCATGACAAGAATTACTCTTGGAGGATTTGTCAATTCCTTGCAAGAGGCAGTACCCGGAAAAAGTTAGGTGGCACAGGCAGGGATTGAACCCAAGACCCCTTGCATGACAGTCCAACGCACTAACCATCACGTTACGGGTACTAGCTTTCTCAAATTAGCCGTTCGTATTCGGCTTAAAACTGTAGGTCCCCTCTATCCCTGTCAAAATTACTCGCACACAAGAATGGTTGAGAGTTGTAAGTCACTAGGCCCCAGTTCTGAACGGACTGTTGCGCCACTTAATTTATTTTATTTGTTAATTTATTATGATTGAACATTTTATGCCTTATGCTTGAGCAGAAAAAAATATGTTCTTGAATGACAAAAAATAGATGTGTCCAAGTTCAAGTGAAACAAAACGTCACCATCGACAGACGTAACTTTGAGGTACGAGTAGTTAGGGGCTTTGAATAACTTGGTCCTGCTATGAACGCAAGAATCAACACCACTAAGAAAGTATGTAATTGAGTAGTAAAGCCCTCTCTCGAGCAACCAAGTGTCGCTATATAAGACGCTTATCATGCCTCTCCTGCTATACGGTGCAGCATGATGAAAGGACCTTGGGTCGGAGAGAATAGTTCTCCGTGTGATCTACGGCCCGTGAAGGTGAGTGGAGGAGAAGATGAAACGACAAGTTGTTCAGCGACGTAGACTTAGTCATAAGGATGAAAGCTCAACGATTGAGATGCGGTCACGTCAGTAGTTTTAAACATGTTCCAAAATTCAAATCAATGGCTACGGCTCTTAGTTTCTTGAAATTGACATATTCAAAAATAAATAATCGTGTACTTGTTTAAAACAACTAAAATCAATTATTATTAAAAACATTTTCGAGTATGGGTTCGCACATAAACGTGTGTATTAGAAAAAAAACGTCTTGGAGTTGATAGCATAGAAAAATATTGTTTTTATAAATAGGATGATACTTTTTGAAGCCCATAAACAATAAAAGGTGTTTTGTAAATAAATATTCTATGCTTAAAGATAATACATTTAAATTTACACCCTAGCATTTTGGATTCGATTTAAAATTATACTTGCCTAAAGCATAATATGTAATTCATTTGAACATCATATACATAGGTAGTTTGTGTGTTATAACTTGAAGGATTTCTAAAAATTTTATCACGCGCTTTGAACAGCATTAACATGCTTTCGAGATTCAAGGCATAATTTCTAAAGTGCGGTTGGGCATTTTAAGTAAGTGGAGCTAGAAAATAAAAAGTCAGTTGCATCTTCTTATTCTTATAATTCCTAAAACATGTCATCTCTTTTAACCCTCCAATTATCGATCAATTACTTTGAAATAAGTTCTTTTCAAGCCCTTCTGCTAATCAATTCTCAGATCTTAAAATTGTTGCAAGAATAATTTTTGCTGCAACAGATTCACTTTTGATTTTCATCTGCACTGACAGACACTAGCCTGATAGGGCTATCAACACGACAGCAACATCCTTTATACTTGTCCAACAATATGGAGATTGAACAATATTGAGTGTAACACTAACCTCCATGTCACTCTTATTTGGAGTTGCAGTTCATATTGGCATAGAGCTACGTGTACCGCCTGATGAGTTTTTAAGAAAAGCACACATCCGTACAAGATCTAACTGACCCAGGAGCTCAAAGTTCATGACCATATACAACGCCGTTTGTTCGCTGACAGGGCTCCGAATCGTTTGGAAGAGAACTCCAAACTAAAATCATCTTTAGTGACAAGGCTCATTTTTGAATGAATGGCTGTTAACAAGCAAAATTGCCGTATATGGGACGATACCAACCCACGCGAGGTTCACCAGGTGATAATGCATCCTCAAAAAGTTACCGTTTGGTGTAGATTTTGGGACGGCGCGGCGGCGTAATTGGTCCGTACCTTTTTGAAAACGACGTTAGTGAGGCGGTCACCGTCAACAGCGAGCGATACATAACGATGATAACTAATGTCTTATGACCCAAGTTGAACCATATGGACCTAGACGACATGTGGTTCCAGCAGTACGGCGGCGCTACGTGCAACACAGCAAATGCCACGATTGACATTTTGCATGAACGATTTTAGGGTAAGGTTATCTTTCGCAGGGGTGATGTGAATTGGCCACTAAGAACATGCGATTTGACCCCGCTATACTTTTTCCTGTGGGGATTCTTAAAGTCGCAGGCCTATGCAAATAAACAACAATCGACCTATGCCCTAAAGGTGAACATAACACAGGCCATCGCTCAAATTCAGCCGGATCTATGGGGAAGAGTCATTGAAAATTGGACCACTCGGATCCGTGCCACTGTAAGAAGCCGAGGCGGGCATTGCAATGATGTCATATTCCACACTTAATGGCATACATGCGCCTTTCAAATACAAACATAATTTTGATAACACCTCACACACAGCTTGTTTTATTTCATTTCAACATCTACTCGCCCTTATTGAAAAACCCTTTATAACGGAAACTCCATTAAGTCTAATATAGATCAAAGCTAAGGATAACTCGTCCAATAAGAGCCAAAACTACTCCTGTCATCAACATCTCCCACTTAAACCGCAACCACTTGTGCTAGCTTTTAGAATCAATGAGTAATCAAGTGTGCACACACACTTTATATACCTACATATGTGTATACACATAAATATAAGCAAAATTGAGGGTACCAGCTTTTTCACATATGTACAATGTACATTCAACAATATATGTACGTTCAGAAGTAAAGCTGAATTATAAAGTATGAAATCCATTTAAGAAACTATTTATTAAATAATTAAAAAAAAAAGCAAGACGCGGAAACTTTAAAACTATTGTGATAAAGATTTTTTTTTATTGAAAAGTCTTACGACTCTCATTAAAATTTGCATATTAAACAAATTAGAAAATCAAAAGTAAAGTATTAGATACGTACATACATATGTCTGTATTTATGAAAATTAACAACTTCACCCTCGGAAATTTTATAAGTTGGCAAAATATTAAAACAACTTTCAGCAGTCACAAAAAGGAGACAAACATTTAGATTTCTATATCAAAAATGATTGTTTAATAAAGCATACAAATTAGAAATCAAATTTCTGGTCATACAGATTCAACTATATGTTGAATCAGCTGTTCCGTCAGGTACCCACAAATACCACAAATTCTTGGATACTTTTAGATTTGGATTCCTTTTTGACTTCCTAGCTGAAAAAAAGTTTAGAAGGTTATAAGAAATAAAATTCACGATTGGTTGTACTATTTTAGAGCTCATTAATATACGTTTTAAATTTAATTTTCGTACAAAGTTACGACCCATTCTCGAGATATTGAATTTTGAAAAACAAAAATTTAATATTTTGTTTTAATCCGAAAAAAAACAATGGCATTACCTATTTTAGAAACGACCAGCGTTTCTTACCTCTAAAGTGCTGCGAACTTTGTAACTCTCCACCAGTGACTCTTATTTATATGTCGATAACTAGAACCAACATACATTAAATTATACCTATATATATATATATATATAATATATACTGCACAGTGTATATAGGTGTATACAAAAAGAAACAATATTTGTACTTACCGCTCATGTCATGATGTTGCTGTTGCTGCAAATTCGGTGGTGCACAAAATGCACTTGAACCACCTCCAGCTGTTATGGATAAAGTAGGATGCTGCGCCTGATAAACACCGCCATAGCGCACGGGTGACTCGCATCGTCCCTGTGCCGAAGCCGAAGATGGTTGTGCAGATTGTTGCGGTGTATGATAGTGATGGGCGCTGAGCGCCTGTGGAGCAGGGTCTGGTCCTGGTTGATGGTCACCGTAGTGGTGCATCTGTGATGTATGATCTGCAGGATGAGGATGCAGTGACAATGGTGATGGGGACATGTGATGATGAAACGAATAATGTGAATGCTCTGATGGGTCGTGATGGCTCGAGTCATTGGGCTGGTAAATGATCGGATGATTAATTGATTCGGCTATTGGTGGACCAGAGTCGGCAGATATTGGTGGTGTTGAGCGTTCTAAAAGTTAAATTAGGAATACACATTTGAATGTAATACGTTATTAATTTTGTATTTTTTTTTTGTTAATTTTTGCTTATTTCCAAATTATTACTACACATAACGTGCTGTTCGTATAACAGGTTCTTCGCCTACTTAATCTACTTGGTATCAATTAGAATGGCGTTTTGTAGACCGTTAACGCTTTAAGAAAAAAATTGAAATCTTGAAACTTATCATTTATGAGGCGAGGTCATTACTCATATAAGAACATTACATGATACTCGTAGTGCGTAGGGATGTCATGCCAGAGAAATGGTTTTTTTTACGGTTACTGCCTCTTGCGAGGAATTGACAAATCCTCCAAGAGTATTTCTTGTCATGAATGGGTGAGAGTTGTAGGCCCTGGTTCTCTACGGACTGTTGCGCCACATAATTTTTTATATGTATACATAGTCCAGTAAAATAACTGCCTTGTAACCAATGCCGAAAAAATTCTTTTCAATCCTTAAACGTTTTCATACGCTCAACCGTTTCAGAGATAGTTGAGAGACAATGCGAAACGCTCAGCAATTGTGTTAGATTCAATTAATAGTGAATAGGTACTCTCTCTTTCGCATGTGTAAGCTTAACTTGTTATCTAAACTAAACCGTATCTTTGATCAAAAAAGAATTGTAAGGACATGATTTAGACCCCCAGTAATGGGATTTGGTGCCTAAAATGGGTTTCTAGAGTAAATTTCAAAAACGTTATCTCTTGCTTCAAATGAATGTCTTAGATGTGGTCAAGGCTTTGGTTGCAGAAACAATAATTTGAAATGCATGTAAGGTATTTAAGAATTCGCCCTGGGGCGAATACGGTTTGGATACTGATAAGATGTTATTTTTATCGGCGAAAGAGTGGGCGACCAGTTTAAGGATTACACATTTAACAAAAAATGTTTTTTTATTAACTTATTTTACCGGATAAATATAATTGGACACTTTGAACATGACCCTGCTACAACTACGTTTATATATCTTATCTGATGATACTTGAAATTGTTGTTTAAAATGATAAAAAGATTTTTATAATTTTTAAAGCTTGAATAATTTCTACAAGCCAACCAAAATTAAAAAAAAAAACTTCAAAACTCACCATCAGTTCCTGTTGCCGCCCCAGGCGGCTTCATACTTGACAATGCACCCAACGGAGTATATGACTTTGGTGGTTCAACCGATCCTGGCCTCAAAACACGTTCCTCTGTAACACTCGATTGTACACGATATTGCATTTTACAATAAGCTTCTTGACTAGATCCCGTCGTGGGATTAACATAGACTCCAGTTATAGTTACATCCGTATCCTGTACAATAACCAAACTTGATGTGGGACGTGTTGTTTCTTTTGTATCTTGCAGAGAATCCTTGAAAGAATCCTTCGTGTCCGAACATTCAGAACGATCAATTTTAATTTCTTTCACTTCTTTCAAGTCTTTAGTATCCAATTTGACTTGAGTGGGTTGCGATGCTGGTGGTGGAGGTGGTTGTGATGTAACAGCTACTTGTTTTTTTGACTTTTTACTTATATGCTTCTCTTCTTCGGGGAAACTTTCAAAACTACTACAATCTGATGCGAAATTTCTATCAAGATGTCGCTCCACTTCATAGGTGGCAGCAACTATTGCACTTGCATTAAGACTAGCCATACGCTTGCGCGCTAAAATGCCCTTATAATCGCCTATAAGTTCTTCTTTTAGCTCTCGTTTGCGTTTCTTCTTCACTTCAGATGATGATTTTTCTGCAGGGGCATTCAAAGGTTTCTTTTTATCTTCATATTCACTGGACTCTGAGCTGCCATCGTCTGAAGAAGCTATTTTCACCTTAAGATGTTTCTTAGGCGGTTTTATTGTTTTTTTCGGTTTAATGAATTTTTCTTCAGACTTTTCATTATCCTTATCTTTTTCCTTTTTTTCTTTCTTCGCTTGCAGAGCTTTCAGTTTTTGTAATTTTTTCTTCTTCAGTCGAAGTTTTTCAATAAATATAGCTTCATTGTCGGTGTCACTTTCAAACTCCCAGTGCTTCCCCATTCCTCGACCTGGTACGTTTCGTAATTCTCGCTTAGTTTTAACTTCAACTGCTTCTTTTTCGTCCTCGGCAGCTTCTTCCACTGGCTCTGTTTTGAGTATTTCGACTTTCTTTGCCACAATTGCCTCTTTTTTAATTGTGGGATTCGTTTCATGTTCGTCTTCAGAACTACTGCCAGAATTGATGTTACGAATTTTCGGTACAATTTGAACCGTTTTAGATAGGCCCAGTTCATACGCCGTTCGAGATTCATTTTCGTATAGACATTGCACTTTTGCAGCGGCATTCAGCGAAGCCATGCGATGACGTTTTTGTCCAAACGTGCTGAGTTTTTGTTCATCTTCAGAATCAGTAGTGGTGCTAGATTTCTCATCGCTACTCGACTCGGTTGGAGGTCGCTTAATTTTAGCTACTGGTTTTCGTCCCACTTTTGATGCTGACTTCTTTTCGGCAATAGGATGTTTAGGGGCAGTTTTTATATTGCTCTTTTCTATTTTAGAAGTTTCTCCCTTCGGTTCAGGTTTTTTAGATATAGCTTCGGCGACTTTTTCGTCTTCTTTCACTTTCTTTTTGGCCACCTGAAGTGGTTTGTCATCATCATCAGAAAATTCTCGAAGTTTCTTAAGAGTTGGAAGCTCCATCTTAATGTTCTCCTCACTTTCCGAACCCGATTTGAAATCATAAATATCATTGGTTTTCTGTTCTTCAGCAGATATTATGTGTAGTTTCTTTGTTGAACTTTTAGTTTCACCTTTCTTTGTAGGCTTAACTGGGCCTAAAGGCTTACTCTTCACTGGTGACATTTTATATTTGTTTTGCAAGCGCTGAAGAATAGTAAGTGATTTTGCTTTCTTCGGAGTCTCTTTCAGAGAAGAGCTTTCAGTGTCGTCGAAGGTTACTGACGGAACCTTTATATTTGATTCTTTAGTTGATGAAACTTGATCGGTTTTTACTTGGGATAATTTAATTCCATCGTCATTGCACTTTCCTTTTAATAATTTATTCTTCTTGGGTGAAGTAAATATTTTTGAAGACGGTTTTGAGGAAACACTAACCACGGCTACTTCCTTTTCAACTTCAGTATTTTGTTGGCTGCACTTTCCAGCTTTTATTTGTCTTTCCTTGTTCTCTTCTGTTTCTTCTTTATTTTGTTCTAAACTCTCTTTTTTGTTAAATTTTGAAAATTCCGCGGTCTTTTTTTTGTCCTGAATTTCTTCATACTTTCCTTGTTCTGAGCTTTCTCTCTCGACGTTAGTATTTTGAGATAATCGTGAAGACTTTATTTGCTTCTTTTTCATAGTGGAGTCTTCATCTTTTCTTTGTGCTGAATTATCTCTCCCTTTTTCCTGAATAGACTTCATGTGTTTTGTCTTGTTTTCATCCGCCTCATCTTTCACTTGTTCTGTGATATTCTTTTCTATAGGGTCTTCAAATCCAGCCAAAGTTTTTGTATTATTTTTTTTCAATTGACTGGCTTCATCTTTTGTTATTACTGTGGACTCTTTATCGCAATATTTAGCTGGTTTCATATGTCTACTGGCCTCAATTTCAGTTTGACCCTCTCTGTCTTCTGAAATCTCTCCTTCAGTAGCTAATTGACTGCTCTTTGGCTTTACGTGTTTTTTTTTATCCTGTTCTGTTTTATATTTCGTTTGATCTGGGTGGATATAAACTATGTTTAATGGTTTATGGAGCTCTTGAGGTTGGCTCAATTTATCTTCTTCTTTCCGCTCTTCTTGTGTCTTTTTATTGCGATTTGCTTCTAATTTAGCTTTTTTAGCTGCTATTTTCTTCTTTGTTTCTATTATAGGCTCTTCTAATTCCTCAGAAGTTTCTTTAAATGCTTTATCCTCGGTTGATGCAACTGTTTCGCTCATAGAACCAACAGAAACTTCTTTTTTACTTGCAGCACCATCTTTTGTACTCTGTTCGAAAGATGCATGTGGTGAACTGGAATTTGAAGAAAGTTGACCAGCTTTTTTCTCCACTTCCTCCTTTTTAGCTGCACATTTATTTATTGCACTGGTATTGCTTAACTTAAACGCTGAAGCTCTTGATTTGGTCTTAACATTCTCCGATATCGAGGATTTCAAAACTTCAATAATCTTTTCCTCTGGCGGAAGTATATTGTCGAAGCCACTGATTTGTATATCTAAACTCTTTAGCATTTTGCTAATGGCTTTTGTTTTCCCATCTTTAACAGTAAGCTTAGTATCAACTTCGGTTTCATTATTGCACTCGGACAGCTTTAGATTGATTGTCACCTCTGTGGATGATGACGTGCATGGTTCGCTTTCCACTTTTTTAGATTTTATTGTTAACCTTGGGTTTGAATCTTGACTTAGTTCTTCATTCCCAGGTTTTTCTTTTGGGATTCGTTTTTTGATAGGAAGAGATTTTTTGGAAGCCGCTTTTGCAGCCTGTTTTTGTGGCTTTGCAGGTGTAGATACAGCCCCTGTCTTGTTGCCTGTTAAACGTGTTTTTACATTTACCAAACGTGGTTGTCGATCGACAGCAGCATTACGTTTCTTTGCACCCATTTTATCTGTAAATACAAAAGAAAAAGATATGAATGCATATTTTGTGGAATATTAGTATTAATAGCAGAATTGAGTATTTATGTATGAATAGAAAACGGAAAAAATATTCAAATATCCAAATTCAAAACCAAACAGCAATCAACACGGAGCGTTCAAGGGTATTTTACTTATTTTTCCTAATTTTTAACTGGATTCCGTTTTTTGGCTGCGGAATTCAAAGATCTTAACGTTCTCAGAAAGTGAGTATAAATACTTTCAAAGATAATAAATTAAACATTCATTGTATCAAATAAAATAAAAAAACATGAATGAAGGTAATACAAGGCCTTTTTTCATTACACTCACATCAATACATTTTTGATAAATATTTTATTTCATTATATTGTTTGTACTTTTCTATTAATCTTGAAAAGCAGTATAATTCAAATGGCTGGATCGGGACGATTCGCAACATCGATTTCATTTTCAACCAGTTTTTCCCAAATTTCAACCGTATCTAGGGGATTAATCGCCTAAATACAGCACTTGTGTACAAAAATCTAAGAATGTCAAATCACACGATCAATTTGGTAACTTGTCTCTGTCGATTTAAGTTACGGATGTCTTTTCTTCCAAAAACACATACTTTCATTCAGTTTTTTACTCAATTCATTTGCAAATGATTTTTTTGATAAAAACTAAAGTATACTTTGAAATTCAAATCAAACATTGTACTTCAATGTTCAATCGTTTAAGTAACATTACATATACACCTCGTTAGTAACACTACTTTAGTTTTCTCCGTGGCCAGAGACAGTCCTACATACATACATACATTATGTTCATACTTGTATCATATACATACACAATTCATATTTTCTTATTCAGATTTTTGGCTTGGAGCATTATCCAACAATGCTTGGAATTGTACGTACATATGTATGTATGTACATGTATGTATTATTTTACTTTATCTTACTTCCCTTTTTACATGTAATGTTTTGGCGACAAATTAAATTAATTAATTTACATCTATGTATGTATGTACATACATACAATATAGTAATGAAATGACAATGTTTTAATTGAACGCAAAACTTCCTCTAAATAAAATTTGATGAGGTAAGGGAAGACTAACTCATTTAAGAGCAAATGTATCTAAACTTTGTGTATAAGTATAAATATGTTTGTTTTAAGTATGATTATGTAAGTACAATTTGAAACAGATTGTATGTATTAGAACCTACAGTTAAAGTTTAAGCAAACAAATAATAGCAATAACTAAATAATATTGATGCAGATGCACAAATTCGTTTGTTATTAAACATTAAATAATGTGCCTGACCTACTTACATATACATATATTTTAAAATATTAATCGATTCAACAAACCTTAACTTCATGGTCTCTATCGTTAAGAATATATGATTGTATTTCTTCGAATCCTACACAAACTTTCACGTTTCTTATAACATGAATTTAAAAAAATACTTAGTTGCCCTAGTTCTGTGCAATTAGAGATAATTGATGCTAAACTTTGTTTTTACGCAAATAGGTGCTTAGGTAGAAGGCACTTTAAACCATACCTCTTCTTAAAGAGCAGAGATTTTTCTTACATTAATATGTACAATAAATTTACAACAATGTAATAACAATAAGTATCAAAAAGTCATATATGTACATTGAACCAATTTTCAGTAATACAATCTTTTTATTTAGAAAAAGTGTGAACCAAAATTAAAGCAACTTAATTTAACGTTCTTATTTTCGGTATATAATTTCTTAGGTGAAAATGGAAAAAACAAGAGCAACCTTTCAGAAAAAATGTATTTTCAATATACTCACTTTTTATTTTAAAATATTGCATCAGACAACTTAAATATTCTAGGCTTCCTCTCAACCAAAACAAAAAATCTATTGAATTTGACTCGCAATGTTAATTTTGATAATTTTGATACAAACCTTTTTTCCAATAAGAAATAAGTTCTAGTTAGAATAAGATGTCATTAATCGGTGATTGTGTTGGACAAATAATTTAAATAAAACAAAAGAGGATAACGTTGTAAGCTTATGCTTATTTATAAAATCAATTGAATTTTCAAAAGTAGTTGTATTCTACCGTCTTACAAAAGGTAAATAATATTTAATGATAAAATTATAAAAAAAGTACAGGTGATAACAACATAAACAAGTCGGGGAGAGTACGATAACTTTGGCGACAAAGTTTAATGACGGATTTGTATAGAACAGTTAAAAACAAGCATTTTTTACTATGGGAGGGGGGTCTATCTCCCCCCGTTTAGGCGGTAGGGGCAGTTTAAAAAAATATGTACATTAAATGGAAAAAAAATAATTAAAAAATAACGGTAATACTTATAAATAAGTATTATACCTTTTTTTAAAGCCAACACTTTTGTCTATTAGCTTGTTTTTAAATCAAATCAAAACTATGCATAGTTTTTGAAAAAAATTGTTTTAAAGTCAAAATTTGTGCAAAAAAAAGTTAAAAAAAAGGTTTAAAGTGTAATTTTTCAAAGCTTTCAGATTATCTACTATTTTTTTTTTATAATTCATTGCTCTTATTTGTTTTTGATCAAAAACTGAAAACTAGATGACTTGATGTCTTCTAGTTCTTGAGAAAATTGAAAATTACCAAAACAAAATATTTTAATTAAATTACTTTTTCCTTGCTTAAGTATTAACGTAGTCTTATTTTGATAGTAATAATCGATAAGATATACCTAGGGTAAATTAATTTTTCTTAAATCCAGCTTATTTAAATGCAAAAGAAACTTTGCATGCACCCCATCTAGCACCCACCGCACCTTGCACCCTCCCCACCTTGCACGCACTCCAACTTGCACCCAGCCCAAATCCTATAGTGTGCCCAAGCAGGGGGGTTGCAGGGGGGCAGCATGCCTCCCCTTACAGATGCCACTGTTGCATACACCCAAACTCGCGCACACCTTACTGTTGCATACACCCAAACACGCATTACGCATACGCAAATACCATTATTACTATCAAAATAAGACCACTCAAGCAAAAAAAAAGAATTAAATTAAAATAGTAGTTGTGGTTATTTTCAATTTTCTCAAAAACTAAAAGACATAAAATCATCTAGTTTTCAGTTTTTGATCAAAAACAAATAAGAGCAATAAATTCTGAAATAAAAACAATTGTAGATAATCTTGAAGTATTGAAAAAGTTACACTTTAAACCTTTTTTTAACTTGTTTTACTCAAATTTTGAGTTTAAAATTAAATTTTTATTTTCAATTTTCTCAAAAACTAAAAGACATAAAATCATCTAGTTTTCAGTTTTTGATCAAAAACAAATAAGAGCAATAAATTCTGAAATAAAAACAATGGTAGATAATCTTGAAGTATTGAAAAAGTTACACTTTAAACCTTTTTTTAACTTTTTTTACTCAAATGTTGAGTTTAAAATTAAATTTTTAATTTCAATTTTCTCAAAAACTAAAAGACATAAAATCATCTAGTTTTCAGTTTTTGATCAAAAACAAATAAGAGCAATAAATTCTGAAATAAAAACAATGGTAGATAATCTTGAAGTATTGAAAAAGTTACACTTTAAACCTTTTTTTAACTTTTTTTACTCAAATTTTGAGTTTAAAATTAAATTTTTATTTTCAATTTTCTCAAAAACTAAAAGACATAAAATCATCTAGTTTTCAGTTTTTGATCAAAACAAATAAGAGCAATAAATTCTGAAATAAAAACAATGGTAGATAATCTTGAAGTATTGAAAAAGTTACACTTTAAACCTTTTTTAAACTTTTTTTACTCAAATTTTGAGTTTAAAATTAAATTTTTCAAAAACTACGGATAGTTTTGACTTGATTTAAAAACTGATTAATAGAATAGAATGTTGCCTAAACGGGGGGAGATAGACCCCCCCTCCCATAGTAAAAAATGCTTGTATTAAGACCCTCTACCAAAAACCGTTATTATATCTTGGCGCCAAAGTTATCGTACTCGTGTCAACAAGTCATTTGCGCGATACCAGAAATTGCTTTAGCGACATTGCAAAAACACAGGAATGTCCCTTACTGGTCTCACTTTCTTCTAATTCTTTTCGATGACATCACAAAGTCCTCAACCTTCCTTCTTTTAGTGCAACATGTTCTTTACGATTAGAACAAACTGAAAAGCAATGCAATAAAGTTTACACTTTCGAATATGTAAAGCATTCAGTCTTTATATCTACTCTACACATAATGTTTATACAGGACGTGGGTATGTATGCATACATAAATTACAATAAATAACAGCATAACCATATTCTACTGATGGTTCCCCTGAGTAAAACTTCT
The DNA here is from genome assembly GCA_920104205.1 of Eupeodes latifasciatus. Taxonomy (NCBI): domain Eukaryota; kingdom Metazoa; phylum Arthropoda; class Insecta; order Diptera; family Syrphidae; genus Eupeodes; species Eupeodes latifasciatus. The sequence continues at coordinate 98,278,295 of OV049926.1, read as the reverse complement.
GGCTCTTTACCACTATAGGGTAGATTCACAAACGTCAAATTTGTTGGTAGTGATTAGGCATCACTGCTTTTTTTGCGATGCTGATCGTTGCTCAGCTGATAACGATGCGATGCGGATTGACAAAAAGTTTTACGTTTAAAAACAACTTTTGCTTTATGATGGATGTGATACTAATAAAAACTCTCATAGTAATTCAAATCTTGAGCCATACATTTTATCTCCTCTAGAACTTTTCTCCACAATACTGACTTTGATTTTCTGCCGGCAATAAATTCAGCTTCATATTTTAATCTGGTTTCTATTAGTAGTTTAATTTGTGCGCTGGTAAAATATTCCCTGAAATTCATCAAATTAATTAAACAATTTAGAATTTTATTAAATACTTTTGTCTTTTTCCGCCATTTTTGCTCCAAATCGCGTCGGCATCAACAACTTATCAAGAAAATTCTTGATGCTTTTTTTGTTTATGTTTGCGCATCAGTTTATCGAACTTTGCAATAATGAACAGTTGACATTTTAAGTGATGCCAATTATTTGCGTTTATGAACGTGCTACAAGGATGATCGCAAATCATCTCTGCAGTGATGCGTTTTTGAATTTACACATAATATCAAATGTTGCAGGTTTTATGTGCATTTAGTATCTGGCAAACGTTGTATCAGTGACCCGAGCTGCATATTACGAATTGGTTGAATGGCGTATAAATAACCCACACAGTGTCAGGATTTGTTCTCTTCTTAAAGCTTTTCATTTCTGTTGATATACCTATATCATAAGTGTACAGTAAAGACATCCAGAGTTAGCAAGTAGGGTTTCCATCCCAGGACTAGAAAAATGCAATACGAATGTTGAAAGCACGTGCGTTAGGATTACATAATTTTTCTAAAAAACTTGCAAAATGCACCACGATTTATAGATGCAAAAAAATTAAAGTAAAAAAAATCATTAAGCCAACTAAATCTTTAGTTAGCTCTTCACAATATAAGACGTGTTTCTATTTTGCTCTTTCAAAATGTCGAATATTTGTGCTAAATTTAATCAAAAAATAAAGCGCGCAGATTTAAGTGATGGTGTAGTCCGCGGTTTATTTTGCGGACGATTATTTCATAAAAACTGTGCCAATATTAACCAAGAAAACCTTAACATTCTTACAAATCCTAATTTCTTTTGGAAGTGTGATTTGTGCTCCCAATCAAATCTTGTTAATTTCATTTTGCGCTTTACGGAACTTTCTGATAGTGTCATCGGCTTAAAAAGAGAAATCTCTTACTTAAGAGAGCAATTAAATAAAAGTGCTAAATGTATGGATGAAATTAAAAATGGTATATCAACAATAATTGTTTCAAAAAACGGAATTAATATTCCTGATGATTCATCTAAAAATAATCAACAAATAAATTCTAATGATACTAATATCCCAGTGAATTCTAATGCATGTTTTCATAATATATTGCATTTAACAAGTGATAACACATTGCCAGCAAATACAAACAATAATAGTGAATCCCCTTTAAACCACCCTCCCCATAATATAACGCCTGTAATATATGACAATTTATTGTCTACAATATCAAACAATAGCGAATCTCTCCCAAATCTTCCACCGCTCAGAGAAAATTCAAACTCAGTAACTGAAATCGTAAGGAATAAGTATCAAAATTCTCTTCCTAATATACGTAACAGACCTAATAAGGTTTTTGGTTCTGACTATGCATCGTCTCTCAATGTTTTACCCCCAATCAAGTGGCTCCATATATCTAGATTTCGTACTGAAACTGAACCTAGTGATGTTCTACAACACATTTCAAATAAAACTGGAATCCCCATAAACGTTATGAAGTGATATAAACTTACAAAAAAAGATGCTGACTTATCATTTTAAGCTAAGCATTCCGTCTAACAAAGTAGACAGTGTTATGAACGCTTCAGTGTGGCCTTGCTTCGTACAGATTAAATTCTTTGTCTCACATCCAAAAAACCTCGAAAAAGGCAATAGCAATTCGATATAGGTACTAATTTTCTTTCACATGATAGCAGGGCTGCCGAAGTGAGTACTAAGGGAGTATTTGTACTCCCCTAGCATTCACTGTACTCCCGTACTCCCCTCACCTTGATTGTACTCCCCTCGAAAATGTTCAAAACTTTTTTAAAAAATTCATTAATAATTGTGTTAATAAAAAAAATTAAGTGGCATCAACGATTGCAACTGATTCGTTCAAAGCTTAAAAACACTGAATGTTTTGATTTTGTAGTAACTTAAACTGGAATAAATGTCATACTTCACTCCTGTCAGTTGTCACTCCTTGTCAGTTGCATAAAAGAAATAAATTGTCTGTTGTTGTCTGGGAAATTTACAATCAAAATTATTTCACAAAGCGTAAGATCTAAGATGATTCAACATGGAAAAGTTAGTAAACAACACAAAATAAAGTTTTTTCATTATTTTACCACACAAATCCTATTTGTCAAAATAAAGGTACCTAATTAAATATAAAAAGAATTCTCTTGCGACGCTTCCTACAGTGGAAAGTTCATGTGCATCATCAACGTCGGCGCGGCTGGCGGTGCCGCAGAAACAGAAACTGTTTGTCTATTGCCACAGTCAATGCCATTTTAATGGCAAAGTCACTTATTCAAAATTGCCATGCATCGCAATTGGTTCCTTCCTTGCAAATAGGTCATATTTATAAAAAAAATGTCACACTGTAAAAATCGAAAGCCTGATTATATGTATTTTATTTTTTCACATTGAATATGAATTAAGTTACTTTTATTTAATAAATGTTGTTTTTTATTAGTTAAAGTTATTTATATATTGTTAAGTTTTTTTTTGTTAAATTAAACATGAATTCATGAACCTTTGTATGTGTATTTGAAACGAAGTACAAATAAAAAAAAAGGAATTAATAATTGTTAATATTAAGAGTACATATTTCTTTTTTTTTTTTTGCGTACTCCCCAGAAACACGAAACACTCCCCTCTAATCCTCTGAAATACTCCCTTTCGAATTTTCAAAACGGCAGCCCTGGATGGCATCTAAAATACTAAAGGAAATGGAGACTCTCAAAACAACAGCATCGTAACTTAAATCAATCACAAAATGTCTCTTCTGCTCGCTCTTCTTCAAATGACTTTCTGATGTACTATCAAAACACCACCGGTGGACTTCGTACCAAACTTCAACAAGTTCTTCTCTTTTCAACTCAGTATGACATAATTGCTCTCACGGAGACTTGTAGTCTGGTCAATTTAGACATTTGACCCACGACAAATTCAGGGGAAGCTGAAAATTCTTAAAATTGTTTAAATTATAATTATAAACATTGTCTTAAAAGTCCCAACCGATCCCATGTAAGGAAAAAATTTTAGCGGGGTAATAAGGTCCAAAAAATGAGTTTTTCGCGATTTTCTTGAAAACGGTAAGTTTTATCGCAAAATTACCCCAGACATAATTTGTAGATCAGGGAATTTCCTATAAAAAAGGTATCAATAATTTTTTCCCTAAAAGCCACCGCTTCTGAGATATAACGATGCAAAAAATTGCGAGCGTCATAATATGCCTAAGTACCTCCCCATATACTTTCTGTAGCTGTAATGTAAGTAAGAATATGTTTCTGTCGGTGATTTTAAGTTACATTTAAAATATAAAATACTCATGAGTATTATTCTGAGAATATCAGGTATAATGAAACTCGATCCCTTAATACATACAATAGTGTAACCTTGAGGCAACATCTGTCTCTCTGTTCAGTTGTGTGCGTGGCTACGGTCGTATACCTGTTTTGTCTAAATACTCAATACATAAAATAATGTTAGTCTTGAGCGTCACTCTGAAGTGAAAACACGTGTTCATTCTAACCTATTTCGAGTTTTTTTATGTTTTATAATAAAAATGTCCGAATATTGTTTTATTTGTGCTAAACTTTTGACTGAAAGTGAAACTGTTACTGTTGAACGTGGTCTAAAGACATTAATCGATGCAAGTATCGAACGAGCTGATGAATTTTCCGAATATCTTAAAAAACAGAAATCTGTGACAATACACGTAAGTTGTCGTAAAAATTATACTCGGAAGCATTCTATTGGGTCAGCTAAAAAAAGGCAACGTGATGAACAAGAAGCCAGTACATCGGCAGCAATCCCTCCTCGTACTAGATCACGTGTAAGTGCATCAGATTTTTGTTTTAAAGAATTATGCTTATTTTGCGGTGAGGCAGCAAAAAAAGAGAGCGAGAGGAGAAAATCTCCGGGATATCGCCGTAAAATTCTCCATGCAAGCACACTTAAGTTGAAAGATTCAATTCTGGCAGCAGCTCGGACTCGTTCCGATGCTACAGCAGAAACTGTGTTTACGCGAGTCAACTTTGTACATGATCTAGTTGCTGCTGAAGCGAAGTATCATGATGATTGTTATAAGTCATTCATGCAACCTTCCACTGGTGGTAAAGTCGGTCGTCCTAAAGACGAAACTACAAATTTGGCAATGGAAGAGATATTTACTTACATGGAAAATAGTAATGACTGCCAGTTCACTTTAAATGAGCTAAGAAATGTTTGTAAAATTACAACTTTAGATTACAAGACGATTAAGATGCGATTAAAAGTAAAGTATGGTGAAAAGCTCATTATCACTGAAAAATCAGGATCATTAACATTTATATGCTTAATAGACAATCATCATGATATTTTGAATCAAAGCTGGTATGAAAAAAAGAAAATGGATCAAAAAGAAGATTCCGAATCCGACGAATAAACTATTAATTTCTAAATCTAATCACAACAGACCCGTGGAATAGGCCTATTGGGGAAACCACGTTAAAAAAACGCGCTAAGTACACTACCTCAGAGGTGGCGTGGAAACGTGTGCGTTTATGACGCTTGCAATTTTTTGCATCGTTATATCTCAGAAGCGGTGGCTTTTAGGGAAAAAATTATTGATACCTTTTGGTATAACTGGGGTAATTTTGCGATAAAACTTACCGTTTTCAAGAAAATCGCGAAAAACTCATTTTTTGGACCTTATTACCCCGCTAAAATTTTTTCCTTACATGGGATCGGTTGGGACTTTTAAGACAATGTTTATAATTATAATTTAAACAATTTTAAGAATTTTCAGCTTCCCCTGAATTTGTCGTGGGTTTACTGATTTTTTGGTCTAATTTGACCGGACTATTGGCTGAATGATAAACACCACGATGCCGAGATGTTTAATGATGATTAGTATGCTGTTTTTCGCAAAGATCGTAATTATGAATTACTTGGTTGTAAAAGAGGAGGTGGTGTGCTTGTAGCTGTGCATATCTCACTTCATTGCACTAAAGTTGAATTGCCTTCTCAACATGATTCTCTCGATGTCGACCAACTAGTGCTGAATATTAAATTTGATTGTATTAATGAAATTGTTCTTATTATCTCTTACATTCCATCAAGTAGCTCTCTTGAATTGTACAAAGCTCATGTAGAAAATTGTAGTTTAATATTAAAAAATCGTAAAGATAATCGAAAAAATAATAATTTTAGGAGATAATAATAATAAATGGATATACGATGAAGAAGAAAAAATATTAATTCCTTTTAACGTTATATTTAATCATGATTGTGAAGTTGTGGATACCTTCGCACAATTTGACATGAGGCAAATCAATCATTTTCAGAATTCTTTTAATAATATACTTGATTTGGTTTTCGTTGATACTGAATTGTGCGTAGGCATAAACGACTCTATTGTTCCCCTTTCCACCAATACAATACATCATGTTGCACTCAGTTTGCATTTAGAATTTTATAATTATTTTTCACCTGAGACTTCAGATTTAAATTTTAATTACAATTTTGCTGAAGCTAATTTGAATGCAATTTATGATTTTCTGGATGGTAAAAATTGGCAAACATTGTTCACCAATATAGATTTAAATGAGTGCTATAATTTATTCACAAACGTTCTTAATATTACGATGGACTTATATATACCCAAAATTAAGAAAAACAATAACCAAAGACCTGTGTGGTTCAATAAAAGAATCATAAATCTTAATAACTTAAAAAATAAGGTTTACAAGCAATTTCGCAAGTCTAATAATGATCGTGAATTATATAAACAATATCGAATTTTGCAAAAAGAATTCGATACTTTAAATAAATTTCTATACAATCAATATCTGTTTTGTGTTGTGTGATTTAAAAACAAATAGCAAAAGTTTTTGGAGGTTTATAAATAATAAAAAACAATCAAATGGCATTCCCAAACGTATGCGCCATGACGGCATTACATCATCTGACATCTCCGTTGTATGTAACTTGTTTGCTAAACATTTTCAGTCAGTTTATTTAGACAGTTGTCCTAATATACCTAATGCTACAAACATAAACTCTTCAAATACTCCTATTAATATAGGCAGTTTAAGTTTTTCCACTTCTGAGATTGAGTTAGCGTTGTCTAAGCTTAAGGGTGATAAGCGACGTGATATTGATGGAATTTCACCAATCATTTTACGAACGTGTGCGAATGCATTGGCTGTTCCTAAAAATTATTTTTAATCGTTCACTTGCAAATGGCGAGTTTCTAAATACTTGGGAACGTTCAACAATCACACCTATTTACAAATCAGGTGGTAGGCAAGATGTTTCAAACTATCGTCCAATTTGTAAAATTGCTACGATTCCCAAATTTTTTGAAAAGTTAGTCTATGACAAATTAACTCCTTCTCTTAAAGCAATGATTTCACCATACCAACATAGTTTTGTACCTGGTAGATCCACTGCAACTAACCTCACTATTTTTAGTAATTTTTATCAGTATGATGTTGTCTATACTGACTTTTCTAAAGCTTTTGACAGAGTCAATTATGATGCTTTACTTATGAAGATAAATAAAGTAGGTTTTCACTCAAACTTTTTAAAATGGCTAAATTCATACTTAAGGGATCGTATTCAGTACGTTCGTATAAATAACATTACTTCTGCACCGGTATATGTTACGTCGGGTGTCCCGCAAGGAAGCCATCTTGGTCCTCTTCTTTTTTTGTTGTTTATAAACGACATTTCTGATATGTTTTTAAATTCAAAGTGCTTGATGTACGCAGATGATCTTAAAGTATTTCGTTGTATAAAATCTGAACATGATTGTTTTCTTCTGCAACAAGATCTTGATCTTTTATCAGACTGGTGTTTAGCTAACTGTTTACATTTGAATATTTCCAAATGCCAAAGCCTAACGTTTTCTCGAAACCGTTGTCCAATTAATTTTATCTATAAAATCAATCATATGCCATTGTCCGTTATAACCCTTAAAAAAGATCTTGGTGTGATTTTTGACAAAAAACTTGACTTTGTAAAGCATATAGATTTTTTAGTTGCTAAAGGCAGTTCAATGTTAGGTTTCATATTGCGAAACTCAAAGGAGTTTTCCGATCCACACACCTTAAAGTGTTTATATTTTGCGTTTGTAAGGTCTAATTTTGAATACTGCAGTGTAATCTGGAATCCTTCATATTTTCTTCATTCATTTAGAATCGAAAAGATCCAAAAACGATTTACGAGAGTTGTAGTGAAAAGACTTCAATGGGACATAGATCTTCCTACCTATGAAACGAGGTGTAAACTACTTGGTATTTTGCCTCTTAACATTCGTAGAAAGTTCACAGAGGTTATGTTCATTCGTGACATAGTAGCAGATCATATTGATTGTTCACAGATTTTAGCTCTAATTGGGATTAATGTTCCTACGAGATTGCTTCGAAACCAACCGTTTTTTAATGTTCCATATCATAGAACTGTGTATGCTTCAAATGAACCAATATCCAGGAGTTTAAGAGAAACAAATACTGTTTGCGACATGATTGATTTCAATGTTAGTAGATATTTATTTAAATCGAACTTATTGTTAATTCTAAATAACTTTACTGGTGGTAATGTGTAAAATTTTATATTGTATGTATTATAATTATTATCTAGTAATCACTAAAGTACCTACTGTAACTTTGTTTGATGAATAAACTAAACTAAACTAAACTAAACTAAACTAAACTTTTTTTTCATTACAAAATTCTTCAGTAGAAAAAAAAAATGTTTTGTTTTCTGTTACCTACTATTTTTATTTTACTTACCTTTCATTAAATTATATTTGTTTTAAGAAATTCGTTTGCTTTTAAATTCTTTTTTAGATTTCTTATTTAACATAATTGTAAGAAGCTAAATGTTAATTATGTATAAACCTTAATATTCTCATTATGTTTCCACCTTGGATAATGGACTTTGGCATGAAAACAAACAACTCTTTTTCTAGAATAAGTATATTGAACCGCATCTAACTTAACTGAGCGGATATAGATACGATATTGTTTTTTAGTAATTGAAAGAAGAACACGTTTTTGCAAAACACTTTTTGTAAATTTACATAATAATAAAAGATATACTTTTAAAAAATTTGCATTATTTTACCTCAGAGGTGGGATAATAAATAAAAGAATAAATTCTTAAAAATCAAGACATTAATCTAAAATGACTCGATGTGTTACTTGAAGCGAGATGGTACGTGCGCTCATGGATGCGGGAATACAATTCCCATAAACAGCGAGCATCGCACAACTTCGTCCGCTCTATGAAGATTTAGGAGCATATTCGCTGGAAGGCGATGATGAAACCACCACCGCTGAACATGAAAAAACAGAAGCAGGTGTTGTGATCGCCCAAGAACAAACTAGCGCTTTGGATTCGGTAGTCACTTCAGCCATAACTATGTGCAATGCTGGAGTCCCCATTACAACCGTATCTGCACTTACCACAGACGCTGATGTTGCTACTGCGGCCAAAACTTCTGCTCGTGCTACAAAAACTTATGTACCTGCTGTTATTCCAACCGATGCTAACCAAACTTCTGCTTACAAATATTCTGATGTCACTCTAATCGATGATCCTCGTGCCACCCAGATGAATGATGCATTGTTCACTTATGTTTCTCCACCATCAGAGTTTGTGCCCACTGCTGCAGTGCCCACTGCAGCAGCTCCTGCTAATATAAGCATTGAACACGAGATTTGTTTGCTACACAAAAAGAAAGAATTGTTGCTACTGCAACGAGAGGTAGGCCTTCTTCACGGTCAGATCCAACAGAATTTACCTATCGACTCTTCCGTCATCGACTCGATGGTTAATCGTTCCACTGGAGGCGATTCATACGACGTAAAAAAATTGTTTCGCGACTTTGAAATGCTGAAGTGCAGCGAACGCACCAAATTTGTGTGTGCGCGTCGCTTATTGGACGGTACGGCAAAGCTGTTTGTCAAAACTGTTGGTACTGATGAGTACAGTGACTTAAAACGTGTCCTACTTGAGGAATTTGGACGAACACATTCGCTGCTTGAAGTCTATGAAGAACTGAAGGCCCGGAAGCTGAAGCCCAGTGAAACAAATCAAAGGTACGTCATTGAAGCGAGGAACAATGAGCATAACCTATATAATATACCGAAGTCCCCTATTCCTTTTGACACGATTCATATCGACCACTTCGGCCCTTTGCCTTCCGTACGTTCGGTGAGAAAGCATGTGTTAGTTGTTGTGGATGGTTTCACAAAGCATGTAAAGCTGTATGCCGTTAACACTACTAGTGCCAAGGAAGTGTGCGCTTCTTTACAAAAATGTTTTGATTATTTTAGTCGACCACGGCGAATAGTCAGTGATAGAGGAACTTGCTTCACATATAATGGATTCATTGAAATCATGGAATGGAACAATATAAAACATGTGAAGGTTGCTGTAGCTTCTCCTCAGGCTAATGGACAGTTGGAGAGGGTGAATCGAGTGTTAAAATCAATGTTGGCAAAACTCACTGAACCTCTTGACCACTCTGATTAAATTGCCCCTACCGCCTGAACGGGGGGAGATAGACCCCCTCCCTCCCATAGTAAAAAATGCTTGTATTAAGCCCCTCTACCAAAAACCGTTATTATATCTTGTCGCCTAAGTTATCGTACTCTTGCCATTATTTCATAAAAACTGTGCCAATATTAACCAAGAAAACCTTAACATTCTTACAAATCCTAATTTCTTTTGGAAGTGTGATTTGTGCTCCCAATCAAATCTTGCTAATTTCATTTTGCGCTTTACGGAACTTTCTGATAGTGTCATTGGCTTAAAAAGAGAAATCTCTTACTTAAGAGAGCAATTAAATAAAAGCTAAATGTATGGATGAAATTAAAAATGATATCTCAACAATAATTGTTTCAAAAAACGGATTAAATATTCCTGATGATTCATCTAAAAATAATCAACAAATACATTCTAATGATACTAATGGGTGATTTTTTTAAGGTTAGGATTTTCATGCATTAGTATTTGACAGATCACGCGGGATTTCAGACATGGTGTCAAAGAGAAAGATGCTCAGTATGCTTTGACATTTCATCATGAATAGACTTACTAACGAGCAACGCTTGCAAATCATTGAATTTTATTACCAAAATCAGTGTTCGGTTCGAAATGTGTGTGTGCTTTTTTATCGACAAATTTTGTTCAGCGATGAGGCTCATTTCTGGTTGAATGGCTACGTAAATAAGCAAAATTGCCGCATTTGGAATGAAGAGCAACCAGAAGCCGTTCAAGAACTGCCCATGCATCCCGAAAAATGCACTGTTTGGTGTGGTTTGTACGCTGGTGGAATCATTGGACCGTATTTTTTCAAAGATGCTGTTGGACGCAACGTTACGGTGAATGGCGATCGCTATCGTTCAATGCTAACAAACTTTTTGTTGCCAAAAATGGAAGAACTGAACTTGGTTGACATGTGGTTTCAACAAGATGGCGCTACATGCCACACAGCTCGCGATTCTATGGCCATTTTGAGGGAAAACTTCGGAGAACAATTCATCTCAAGGAATGGACCGGTAAGTTGGCCACCAAGATCATGCGATTTGACGCCTTTAGACTATTTTTTGTGGGGCTACGTCAAGTCTAAAGTCTACACAAATAAGCCAGCAACTATTCCAGCTTTGGAAGACAACATTTCCGAAGAAATTCGGGCTATTCCGACCGAAATGCTCGAAAAAGTTACCCAAAATTGGACTTTCCGAATGGACCACCTAAGACGCAGCCGCGGTCAACATTTAAATGAAATTATCTTCAAAAAGTAAATGTCATGGACCAATCTAACGTTTCAAATAAAGAATCGATGAGATTTTGCAAATTTTATGCGTTTTTTTTTTTTTTAAAAAGTTCTCAAGCTCTTAAAAAATCACCCGATAATATCCCAGTGAATTCTAATGCGTGTCTGCATAATATATTGCATTTAACAAGTGATAACCCATTGCCATCAAATTCAAACAATAATAGTGAACCCCCCTTAAACCACCCTCCCATAATATAACGCCTGTAATATATGACAATTTATTGTCTACAATATCAAACAATAGTGAATCTCTCCCAAACCTTCCACCGCTCAGAGAAAATTCAAACTCAGTAACTGAAATCGTAAGAAGAAGAAGAAAAAATATTAATTCCTTTTAACGTTATATTTAATCATGATTGTGAAGTTGTGGATAGCTTCGCACAATTTGACCTGAGGCAAATCAATCATTTTCAGAATTCTTTTAATAATATACTTGATTTGGTTTTCGTTGATGCTGAATTGTGCGTAGGCATAAACGACTCTATTGTTCCCCTTTTCACCAATACAATACATCATGTTGCACTCAGTTTGCATTTAGAATTTTATAATTATTTTTCACCTGAGACTTCAGACTTAAATTTTAATTACAATTTTGCTGAAGCTAACTTGAATGCAATTTATGATTTTCTGGATGGTACAAATTGGCAAACATTGTTCACCAATATAGATTTAAATGAGTGCTATAATTTATTCACAAACGTTCTTAATATTACGATGGACTTATATATACCCAAAATTAAGAAAAACAATAACCAAAGACCTGTGTGGTTCAATAAAAGAATCATAAATCTTAATAACTTAAAAAATAAGGTTTACAAGCAATTTCGCAAGTCTAATAATGATCGTGAATTATATAAACAATATCGAATTTTGCAAAAAGAATTCGATACTTTAAATAAATTTCTATACAATCAATATCTGTTTTGTGTTGAGTGTGATTTAAAAACAAATAGCAAAAGTTTTTGGAGGTTTATAAATAATAAAAAACAATCAAATGGCATTCCCAAACGTATGCGCCATGACGGCATTACATCATCTGACATCTCCGTTGTATGTAACTTGTTTGCTAAACATTTTCAGTCAGTTTATTTAGACAGTTGTCCTAATATACCTAATGCTACAAACATAAACTCTTCAAATACTCCTATTAATATAGGCAGTTTAAGTTTTTCCACTTCTGAGATTGAGTTAGCGTTGTCTAAGCTTAAGGGTGATAAGCGACGTGATATTGATGGAATTTCACCAATCATTTTACGAACGTGTGCGAATGCATTGGCTGTTCCTAAAAATTATTTTTAATCGTTCACTTGCAAATGGCGAGTTTCTAAATACTTGGGAACGTTCAACAATCACACCTATTTACAAATCAGGTGGTAGGCAAGATGTTTCAAACTATCGTCCAATTTGTAAAATTGCTACGATTCCCAAATTTTTTGAAAAGTTAGTCTATGACAAATTAACTCCTTCTCTTAAAGCAATGATTTCACCATACCAACATAGTTTTGTACCTGGTAGATCCACTGCAACTAACCTCACTATTTTTAGTAATTTTTATCAGTATGATGTTGTCTATACTGACTTTTCTAAAGCTTTTGACAGAGTCAATTATGATGCTTTACTTATGAAGATAAATAAAGTAGGTTTTCACTCAAACTTTTTAAAATGGCTAAATTCATACTTAAGGGATCGTATTCAGTACGTTCGTATAAATAACATTACTTCTGCACCGGTATATGTTACGTCGGGTGTCCCGCAAGGAAGCCATCTTGGTCCTCTTCTTTTTTTGTTGTTTATAAACGACATTTCTGATATGTTTTTAAATTCAAAGTGCTTGATGTACGCAGATGATCTTAAAGTATTTCGTTGTATAAAATCTGAACATGATTGTTTTCTTCTGCAACAAGATCTTGATCTTTTATCAGACTGGTGTTTAGCTAACTGTTTACATTTGAATATTTCCAAATGCCAAAGCCTAACGTTTTCTCGAAACCGTTGTCCA
>OV049926.1:97543151-97664934 GCA_920104205.1 Eupeodes latifasciatus | reverse complement strand
AGTGGGATTTGACGTTGAGTCGGCGATATTTCGCACGAATTTTAAATTTAAATAACACACAAGAAACTGACGAATAAAACTTATTTTTTTTAATAAAGTGGAGAACACTGCATTATGAAAGTTGTAGTATATATTAAACTATATACATCGCAGATTGTATTAATTTAATAAGTTTTCTCAAATCGATGATAACGTTTAATAGACAGTCACTTAATGGTTGGTTTTCAGGGTTGTGACATGCCAGAGGACTGACGTTTTAAGAACTAATTGTGTTTTTTTAATAACTTTTATTCAAAATGAAGAACTGAAATTGGGTGACTAAATAAAGGTCTTTCCATTGTTTTAAAATAAATTGTAATCTCAATAAAATATAATCAGACTTTGTATATATTGGTTGATGACATCGAGTTACCAAACTTTTGTATAATCACCCATAAGTAGGTATGAAAATAATATTTAAAATGCCACTTCTTAGGACTGGGTTGTGAAATTAGATCGGATACTAGTGATGTGATGTAGGAGTACTAAATGTTTGTTTGAACTACTTATACTACAGACGTAGTACCTGGCCTAGCTAGACTGGTTACTAGGACCGCTTAGGACGAAAGTGAAGAAATTAGGCGTTAGTACTCTAAAGTTTTGCGTTTAAAAGATAAAAATCAAATAGTATTTAAAAAGCAAATAACCAATACTTAAAAGGTAATTGATATCATAAGACTTGCATATGCATATATTATGTATCTCTATAAAAAAAATATTTGATGCATAAATCGAGCAGATCCCTCAAGTACTTACGGAGAAAAGTGAACTTGAAGGTACAGAATATTACTTTAATGTTTGTCTTACGACCAAAATGTCTGTTGTCCTTTGTGATTCAATTTAAGTTATCTAAATAAGATTCGTGTTTTTCGTCTGAAGAGATCTGGGTTGGGACCATTGTATAAGATAACGATTATGATTAAGTTTACATTCCATAAACGCGGTAGCTTTCATTCTATAATTACAGAAGCGCTGTTTGTTCACCTATATTAGCTGGCGAGATAGTAAAACCATGTATTCCTCAATGGATATACATATGTTACAACTAACCCATTAAAAATTATTTAATTAAGTAATTTAAATGAAGAGAGAAATTAAAATTCAAACTGGAAAAAAAATAAAATTGTAGAATATAATGTATGTATGTAGCTCCTGAATCAAATAATTATAAAATGAGTGAAAAATTTGTCTATTCTCACAGATAATGATAAACAAATTCTAGTTTAATCAAGTTTCCTGAACAATACAAATTCATTTATAGATATTATTATTTCACTGATTTATTTTTTTCAGGTCGACTTCGATGAATGGGAAGAAATTGGACCGAATCCAATTGCTGACAACAATTGCATATTTTGTGACGAACACAGCGAAGATTTGGTTGACAACTTAAAACATATGTCTATAGCACACTCCTTCTTTATTCCTGACGCTGAATATTGCACAGACTTAGAAGGTCTTCTCATTTACTTGGGTGACAAAGTATGCAATCATTTCATTTGTTTGTGGTGCAATGACCGAGGTAAAACGTTCTATACCTTGGATGCAGTACGAAAGCACATGATCGATAAAGGTCATTGCCAAATGTGGCACGAAGGCATTGCTTTAGCTGAGTATACAGAGTTTTACGACTACAGTTCTAGTTATCCAGATAATGTAAGGTTTACAAAAAGAAATTATTCGCAAAATGCAATCACTTTCATTAATTGCGCTAATTTTAGAAAGAAGATATGGATATCGATGAAGAATTCGTTCCCGATTTGCTTGAAGGTGATGAATATCAATTAGTCCTTCCATCCGGGGCTGTAATTGGACATCGATCTTTGTTGCGTTATTATAAACAAAGATTAAATCCCAATCGAACTGTTACGGTCCATAAGTCCGATCGTAAGTTACATAAAGTTCTCTCGCAATACAGATCATTGGGATGGACAGCGACGGAACAAAAAGCTGCCGCTCGTAAAGCTCGTGATATTCATCTGATAAAGCGGGTTCAAGCTAAATGGCAAATGAAATTGGGTGTGAAAGCAAATAAACTACAATCGCATTTCCGTCAACAGGTCTTGTTTTAAATTAAAAAAAAAGATTTTTTTTTTAATTAAGTTTAGGAGTACGTTCCAAAATAAAATGTATATTCAACTTTTTTATTATGAAATAAAAATGTCCTATTGTGCATGTTCTTGGGTACAAAATTTAAATATACATATGTATTGAACTTATATATGTTAATGTTTATTTTCTATTTTTTCTTAACCTCGATTATAAGCTGCTATATTGAGCTCAAATGCAAAACGAAAACCCTATAAAATTTTGAAACAAAAGTTTTGTATTCGTGTTTTTAGGCTAGATTTCCCAAAAAATTATTGTTATAAGCCAGATTCTGTATTTTACTTTCAACTTAAAACGATTGAATTATCTTCTTCAATGAATTTGAGAAGTTTTTTAGTTACATTATTACGGTAAATTTTTACCGCAACAAAAACCAGCCTTTGGCTGTTTCATTTTTCCTTAGTTGTGGCTGCAAAATATCGGCAAAGTTGAGGGCAACCATGGTCTCATCAACCACAGGTGTACCTAGCCTTTATTTTGCAAAAGCAACAAAAAGCAGGTGATCGAGTTCCAGAACGAGTTCTTTCGACAAGGTCGAAAATGCCGGCGGATGAGCCGAAGAAGTTTGAGGTCAGGCGGACCCTTACTTAAACAACAACAACAACAACAACATAGCTATTGTGTTTTAAAATTTCTAATTCTTAACGTAGATTCTCTTAACTATTAATGTACAAAATGGGTTTTTAACACCGCGTTTTTAATTTAATTTAACTTAATGTTTGGTACGAAATTCACACCTCGAACCTCGCGCGTAATTAATAGTAATAGGAAAATGCCTAGTTGAGACTTCTTCTCGATTTTTGTTTTTCTTTGAACTTTCTCGAAAAATAGGAATAGTTGGGAAGGGGTCTGAACTCGCCATTATGTTTCGGCAAGTTTTGGAAACTCATCCAACAACTTGTCGAAACCGTGTTTGTGTGTGTGAAAGCAAAGTTTCGCTGAGAGTCAACAACGGTGGCTTTCCTGATGAGCGTAAAGCTTCCAGGAAGCCGCGATACCGTGACCGACAATCACGAAAACGGATGCTTGTGTTGGATGAATGTGTGTGTGACTGAAATGGTCGAGGGAGGAAGAATTAGTTTGGAATTAACTTGGAAGGCACTCTTGATAGAGCCTTACAAGTGATAAGATAAATTAAGAAAGAAAGAGTTCGAGGGAGTGTTTTAAGGAAAAAGAAAGATTGAGAAGGAGGATATAGAAAAAGTTCGAGGAAATTAAAAAGGAAAATTGAAGATTTGAGGATCGAGGTGTGAGGATCGTGGGAAAAGAGGAAATTAGGAAGGGAGACAAAGGAAAAGATAAGTAGTGTATTTCTTTTGTTTACTTGTTCTGTTCGTCTATATATATGCATATATATTTCGATCGCGTTCGGTGTTAAGAGCCCATTTTCTTTTGTTATTTGCCTTTTTTTTATTATTTTATTTCATTTGTAATTTTAACTTTTAATTTGAAAACATTTTGGGTTTTAGTCCAGGGATCTTCAATCCCACGGTTTCCCAAAGAATAAATATTAAATTTAAAAACCAAACGGTCGTTGTGTTGTCTTCTTATTTTCGCTTCACTCAACTTAAAGAGTTTTGGAATTTTCTTTTTCGGTTTTACAAAAAAAATTCCTGGCGCCCATTTTTATTGCAACGTACCCCACTGTAGGTACTTGCAATAACATATTTCCAAATTGTAACAATTTGATTGATTTTACAAATCAATCAACATTGTTATAATTTATATAAACAAATTCTTCCAAAAGAACCCAGCCCAGCTGAGCAGCCGCGGGTACAGCTTCGTCAACGAGCTGTATTGTTACACTTTTTGTATTCTCTTTTGTGTCGCATTCGTACTCGATTGAGTGCGAGTTGATAAGTTCGTCGCTACGCAGCCGCCGTCGTCGGTTTAGTTTGTTTTGGTGATAATTTCGTTTTAAATAATAATAAGTTAGTTAATATAAAACCCCCTCGCGATTAATCATAAAAAGAATATTACTAGTGTGAAAAAGTGTAACAAATTGGCGCCCAACGTGGGGCCAAAGAAATTGGAAGAATTTTCGTGGTTATTCGTATCGTGTTTAATTTTAAATATAGAACATTTCATTCGTCTTGTTTTTTTATAGGTGATTTTTTTGGAGGTGTTTTATACAAGGTGTATAATTGGAGGTTTTGTGTTCCTGATAAGAAGAAAGAAGGAGTTGACCGTGTTTTTTGTTTGTGGGAAAAAAATCGATCGAGGGAGAAAACGAAGTTTGTTTTGGCTGTGTGAAATTTCATCGAGGGAGTTTTTAAAAGTGGAAAAAAATAGCAAGTATTTTTGTGAATTTGTGTAGTGTAAACTTGTTTTTTTTTACTGTGTGTTGTTAGTTTAAATTGTTTTTTTTTCTTTTCTTATTTATTATTTATATTCAAGTTATATTTTTTCTCGGTCGACATTTTGTCTTCTTAATTTGTTTGTTGTTCTCTCTCTTTTTTTTGTGTGAGAGAGAATTTTATCGCTAGCGATTTCCAATTTTCGAGTGAATTATTATTTGCATGATAGATTTTATTTCAGAGTGTTTTCTATTTTCTTTGAGTGATAGTTGATTTTAGAATTTTCAAATAGTTTGAGTGAACTTAGTTAGAGTAGGGGATTGGTGTGAGCATCCAATATTTTTTGATAACATTTAAAATTTGATAGGAAATAATTTTGTGTTTTTTTTTATTTTTAACTTTTTTTAATTATTAAAAATAAATTAATTCAATAGTTCGAATTATTAGTTTAGGGTTGCCAAGTAGTTTTTTTAAAATATTTTTTTTATACATTTTTTTTTTAAAGTTTTTTTTTGTGTTAGTAAAATGAATATTGGTAGGTTAGCGCAGGATGAACTGGCCTACGAGATGAAGGTCAGAGGTTTAAAAGTAGGGACAGTTGAGGAAATGCGAAAGGCATTGAGGTCGTCGAGGTTACTCGTTAAGAGGAACTCGATGGAAGTTAGCTTAGTTTACCCCTTCACTTATGAAGAGGATGTCGAGGCAATAGAAGCCAAAATTGAGGAGATTAGGGTCCTTCTTAAAGTACCTCCGAAGAATCTAAAGTCATCGGAGTTCATTAAGATAGTGACAAAGATTGAGTGGTGTATAGGCAGGTTAGCTAGGACACCTTGTGAGGCCGAAGATGAAGAAGATGAAGTTAGTTCACTTCGGAACAAGGTTTTGTGTTTGCTAGGAGATCTCACTGGTGATAGTGAGAATAGCGATAGGGAAGAGGAAGTGGAGAAAACAAAGACTCCACTTAAGATTCAAACCCAACTTCGGGTACAAGTTGGTCAGACTCCCTGTAGTGGACGGTCTGCGTTAGGTCCTACTACAGAGACGTTGGCTGAGCCAAGAGTTGGTGTCAGTAGTCCTGCAGTAGGGAACATGTCAGTTAGGGTTCCGTCAGAACGTAGGCTGGATAGGGCCGATGGGTTTTCTGAACGAATGGTCGTTCAGCAAAAACCCATCGAACGTATTGGGAAGTGGGAGGTGAAGTTTACTGGTGACTCAGGTGGAGCATCAGTAAATTCATTCCTAGAAAGAGTGGAGGAACTTCGTTTGGCTAACGATGTTCCTGAAAACCACCTTTTTAAATCCGCTTCGGAGCTTTTGGCTGGTAGGGCGCTTATGTGGTTTAGGACGGTTAGGGAAGATTTAGAGGATTGGCAGGAGCTCGTCAAGGAACTCAAAGCGGAGTTCCTTCCTGCGAATTACGATGATCTCTTGTTGGAGGAGATTAATCGGCGTTCGCAGGGAAAGGAAGAAACTTTCGGCGCGTATCTGACCACGATGAGGACATTGTTTCGAAGATTATCGGAACCTTTGTCAGAGGGAAGGATGCTTTCGATTTTGAGGAAAAACGTAGATCCCTTTTATCAGGTTCAGATAGCTAGTGCCAAACCAAAGACGGTTAAGGAACTTGCTATCTTAGGTAGGGAGTTAGATACCCTTAAGGTGAATGTAGATAGTTTTACCCCACCTTCTAGAAGCAAAAATTTGTTGGAACCGGAGTGCGGTTATCAACCTAGTTCGTCTGGACAACACCGAGTAGCGGCTGTTGCTCCAGTTTCTGAAAATCCGTTTAGGTCGGTTAGGTGTTATAATTGTAACAAGGAAGTGTTAGGAGTCAGGTCTCCACGGGGGAATGCTTTGGAGTACTGGAAGATGCTACGGCACGCTTGTGGTCGCACGGCTCAGCTCGTCACGTGGGGTGGTTCTTGTCACCTTCCAGTACACCTCCTGCTCGACTAAACATTATTTTTATTCGTGCCTAAGGTATCTACAAGGTGTAGAATGACACAAACCTGTGAACTTTGACGATATCTAAGAGAAATCAGAATTCGGTGCTTCGAATTAAGTTTATACAAAAAAAATCCTAAAAAAAATAATCTGTCTAACCTAATAAAATAATAATAAAAAAAAATAAAATAAAACCCTTCACCAAAAATAATAATAATATTAATAATTAATAAAAAGAAATTATAAAAAAAATTAAGTACAAAGAAATAAAAAAAAAAAACTAAACCCTAACTAAATCTAAGTATATAAAAAAAATCTAAAAGTTTAAACTTATTCTTCCTAAAGCACCTCTTTCTTACCCCCCTAAATATCGCCACACTGAATCCCAAACGTTCGTCTGATGTTATTGACGAAAGTCTGGCCGACCCGCCCAAGTATCATGAAGATACTTCCTTCGCTATTTCCATGGCCAAATGTAGCGGAAATAGCCCCTAAAATGACTCAACCAGTCACAAATTAGTCTGTTGAGAAAAGTTAGTCTGTCATGTCCAAAACTCAGAAAAACATCTGGACGGCCTTACCAAGCCTCCACACACCACTAGCTTTTAAATTAGAACACCATTTTTTGTTATTTCAATATCACTTCAAATTACAATTTTGTTTATTAATTTCCAATTCATTGATCAAAACCAACTCAATTGAGTTCTCTCCCTTTTCTTCTCTTGTAAAAAAAATTAAAATAATAAAAATATATAAAAAAAAACTAAAAAGGTTTAAATCTAAATTCATAAAAAAAATTGATCTTAGAGGCTTTTTGATTTTGTTTGGTCTTTTATCCACAAAAGAAAGTGTTTTTACTCACGATTTCCTGGTCCCTCGTCGTTCTGCCGGCAGCACGTAGAGAAACTGGGGTAGCCTTTCGCCACCACTGAGTTTACTATATTTGGGGTATTAGGATACAAGCCTTAAAATCACTTTTTTTTTTTTTTTTGTAAATTTAAACTCACTTCAAATTTAAACAAAAAAAAATTAATTAATCAAAAAAATTTATAGAGAACTGAATTTCACAAATTAGATTTTTACTTCACTTAAGTTAATCAAAATGGTATATATATAAAAAAAAAATTTTAAAAGTTCTTCTTTCTTATTTTCTTTCACTTTATTTCTCTTCCTCCTTTCTTAACTTCTCTTTTTCCGGGCACCCTTTCTTTCTTGTACTTATACAAATCCCTTTCTTTCTTCGAAGGATATCTATATATATCTATCGGTATATAGATATATAGTACCCTCTTAGACTATGTATGTTGATTTGCCTTGGAAGCTGTTTCCTTTGTACTGGACAAAGGAATACTTCCTCTGTACAGAATATCCTTCTTCAAAGTTAAAATTTTAAAATCCGAAGGAGGTAACAAAAAAACTTGGCAGAGGCTCAGGCTTCTGCTACTAATTTTGATGTTCTTTGGAGAACTTGACCTGAACCTCTGCTTGCTAAATATATATATATATATATCACCACCAACTTTCTAGGACTTTTGCTTCTAAATCCTCTGTCTAACTCCGCGACAACAAAGAAATCTTGTATATTTTTAAGAATTCACTTATTTCCTTTTAAAACAATAACTCCTTACTTTTGAAATAATTGTTTTTCTATTTTCACTTCTATATTTAAATTCAATTTTAAATTCAAAAAACTGTTGGTCACCAAAAGGAATGGCCGTTATCACTTCTAATTCTCAGTCTATCAAACGTAAGAATCACCATAAAATCCCTAAGGCTAGTTCCTAGCCTTCTTCTATTAACTTAAGTAAATAGTTACCACTACCTCTGAGTGAGATCACTATTTTCCACCCACAATTGTTTTGCATCCTTATCACAGATAATTACCCCCCTTATCCAAGTCCAAAAAAAATCGTACCCACACATATATACTACTAACACAATCTTATAACTCTATATCAGTCTATTTCCTCTTCTATTACTCTAATATCTATCTAATTTCTAAATTCCTAAATAATCCTATTATTTATTTTAACTAATTAATCTAATCTTTATCGTATCTTTTTAATCTCGTAAATTATTTATTTAAATAAATTTTCATCTCATCCTGTATATATCTTATACTTAAACCATTAGCAATTCATTTAGGTTCATTCAGTGGATGAACAATCTTGTATAATACATTCCTGCGCATGCGCTAGTATTAATTTGTCTACCCCCTTGTCCCTTGGGTGAAAACAAGACAAAGCTACTATTGCATGCGCAGAACGAAACGACTAGATAGGATACCTATGTGGTAATTGTCAAAACAAAATCAAAACAAACATGGACGAGTCTAGAGGCACATAAATTATTTTGGTAAGTATTATTTATTAAATTAAACTGATTCCTATTAATAATAATGATATTTTTATTATTCTCATTTCTTTTTCAGGTGTTGCTCAATACTTTTCCATATAATTAAGGTAAGTGATAGCTATGCAGAGTGGTGAATTTGTGTTGTAAAGATTCGAATGCGAAAGCAATCGAATCCTGGCAAAACAACTTCATCACTTTGCATTGGTAATATTATTCTTATTATTTTCTTGACTGAATTTATCTTTTCTTTTCAGAATATAATTAAATCGGAGGTCTATCGACTTCTTTTGTCGATGACCCTGATAAGCCACCGGGATGGATTAGGCCCTCAGCCAAATAACAATTCTTCATCGTTGGAATGGTGGACGGTGTCGTCGCCGTCGAGCAGCCGCGCCGCCGCGCCGGCTATAGGTATATTTATATACATTAATTTATATGGCCCGTAACAGGCTCGATGGAAGTGGCTGAGTGGTCGTGAGGCCACTTACATCGTAAAAAAAAGGTGGACATAATGGGTTAGTATTTATGTTTTTATTTAAATGGTCTCGTAGTGTGGCTGAGCCCATTACCTGAGATCCCATGCTCTATTATTTCAATTGTCGAGCAGTTCTATAATTTTTGTTTGTTTTCTTTCAGATAATACCTACATAAACTCTTTGGTAGCAGCCTACTTTCTAACGTATCAACAAAGAATAATGATCACAGCTTCTGTTAAGATAAACAATTAATAGTTTAAACTAGCTATATATCTAATATCACAGGTAAAAAAAATGAGTCTTTATTCTACTAAAAAAAATCAGGTACTTCCGCTTACTAACTAAAGAAAAATATCACAAATTATAAAAAGCTAAGCTAACTTACTAAACTAAAGAAAAATATCACAGATTATAAAAACTAAGCTAACTAAACTAAACTAAAGAAAAATATCACAGATTATAAAAAGCTAAGCTAACTAAACTAAACTAATATCACAGACTATCAATGTAAATATAAAATGACCTATAAGAATAAACTACAAAAAAAACTAAAGTATCTTTATCTAACTCTAATATCACAGTGGGCAACATCATCTGAGTGCGTCAATTTGGTTTTTATTTTTAAACATGCAAGTCTTTCGCATGATAAACTCCTATTTTATCACCTTTTAGATTTCCTATTTCATAAAGGGAATTTCCTACCGGTTTTAAAATTATGGATTTTATAAATTTTGGACCGAGTTTCGCGTTATAATTTTCAATTGCATTGCTTTGTTTAAAGTTTCGTCTGTAAACTATTTGGCCAGTTTTATACTGGATTTCTCGACTTCGAGTATTATATATTTTGGTAGCTTTTTGATGTGCTAATTTTAGATTTTCGAAAATCTTCGTTCTAATTAATGCTAGTCGGTCATCTTTGTTTAGAATTTCGATTTTTGACTCTTTTACTACTCCTAACTTTCGGAGTAGTTCATAGGTTTTGCCGTTCTGAACCATTGGTGTTCCAAAAATTGCGTAGTACGGTTCAACATCAATAGCATCATGTACAACGCTTCGCAATGAGAACGCCACATTGCTAACGTGCTGATCCCAATGTTTTTGGTCACTACCGAGATAGGACCGAATCTTCGATAAAACAGATTGGTTTACCCTTTCAGACGCGTTAGCTTGTGGTGAATAAATTGCAGTTCGTACATGTTTGACACCATATCTCGTCAAGAAGCTGGAAAACAATTCCGAAACGAATTGTTTTCCGTTGTCTGAATGAACAAATTCTGGAACACCAAACACATGGAAAACACTTTCTTCTAGGAATTTAACTACCTCAGATGATGTTGCTTTTCGTATTGCTTTCAGAAAGACATATTTGCTAAAGTGATCTAGGACGATGAATATGTGAGTGTTTCCGTTTCTTGTTCTTGGATAAGGGCCCAAAAAGTCTATAAATAACCTGTTGAAAAGGTCGTTCAGTCAGTCTTTGTTGTCCCATCGGCGGTCGAGTAGTAATATTGATCGACTTACTACATTTACAAATTTCACACGATCTCACCCAGTTCTGTACATCGGCAGCCATTCCAAGCCAGAAATATTTTTGTCTTAATTTTGACAGTGTTTTGTTTATGCCACCGTGTCCGGACACTGGGGAATCGTGTGCAGCTTTCAAAAGACCCTCGCACAACTCTTTCGGAACCCAAAGTTTCCACGCTCGGTCGTCCTGTACTGCGTCACCCGTTCTAATGTCCGTTCGTTTATAAACGAATCCGTCTGATATGCAAATATCTGGTAATTTGTTCTTTTCTTGTTCTATTGTCTTCTTTAGTTCAACATATTCTTCTGACGAAAAATATGGTGAACTAAAGTCAACCTCTGGTGCCAAATCGTGATCTCCTCCATATGGACTCGTGAGAGAGTATCAGGGACTACATTTTGGACACCCTTCCTATGTTCGATCACGAAGTCGAAACCTTGGAGTTTGAAACTCCATCTGGCCAATCGTCCAGTTAAATCTTTCTGCGTCATCAACCATTTCAGACTTGCGTGATCGGTGATTATAGTAAAGGGCAAACCTTCCACGTAGGCCCTGAACTTTTTCACCGACAATATGGCCGCATAGCATTCAAGTTCTGTAACGCTGTAATTCCTTTGAGCAGAATTCAGCTTCTGGGACATGAATGCTATCGGTCGTTCATTTTTCTCCTCATCCATCTGGAAGATCACACTCCCCACTCCAGAGGTTGAAGCGTCGCATTGTATGTAAAAATGTTTAGAAAAGTCTGGATTCGTGAGTATGGGAGCGGTAACTAAACTCGTTTTGAGTAGTTGAAATGCTGTTGTTGCTTCGTCGGTCATCTTAAAAGTTTGTCCTTTCTTCAAACAGTCTGTCATTGGAGCTGCTATAGTAGCGTAGTTTGGTATGAAACGTCTATACCATCCGGTCATGCCTAGGAACCTACGGAGTTGCTTGGGGGTCTTCGGTATCGGAAAGTCCTCGACCGCCGATACTTTGTCCTTGTCAGTTCGTATACATCCGTCACCAACTACATACCCTAAATATTTTATCTCCTTGAAACAAAATTTACTTTTTTCTACATTTATTGTTAATCCTGCTTGGCGTAAAGCTATAGCAACTTCCTCCAGTACCGTCATATGTGTTTTGAAATCTGGAGAACAAATCAAGAGGTCATCGAGATAGACAAAGACATTTTGTCGAAGGCGACCAGGAATGACTTTGTCCATTAGCTTAGACATTCTCTGGGCGGCGTTACACAACCCGAATGGCATAACCGTAAATTGGTATAACGGTCGCCCAGGGACTGTAAAAGCTGTCTTCTCTCTTGACTTGATCTCCAGAGGAATTTGCCAAAAGGCATCTTTCAAGTCGATACTGGAGATAAACTTCGTATCTTGAAGTCTGCTTATGATTCCCTCTATATGTGGAAGAGGATAAGCAAACTTCTTCGTTCTGGCGTTAACTTTTCTTGAATACAGACACAGCCTATTTTTCCCACTCTTTCTCACCAAAACAACCGGAGAACTCCAAGCACTGTTACTCTCCTCTATCACTCCCATCTCCAGCATTCTGTCAAGTTCAGCGTACATCAGTTTCTGTACCACTGGAGAAATGGGATAGTGCCTCTGTTTAATGGGAATTTGTTCGTCATCCACTTCTATCACATGTTCCTCAAGATTGGTTTTACCCAATCCGAGTATGGCAAAGGAGGGGAACAATAACTTGATGCTCTCCAACTGCTTAGCTTGTTCTGGTGAGAGATCGCGAAAATTTGGCTGTTCTTTCGTCATTACTGGAGCGTTAAGCTCACTAATTATATTTGGAGCAACATTAAAAGAACTCCAGAAATCTACACCCAGATATAGTGGTTGTAAAAGGCTAGGAACAACCAGAATCTCCAACTCTTCTGTTCTACCATCCCATGAAACATTCGCTCTAAAACATCCTACTATCTTCTGTTGATTTCCATCAGCTGTTCTTATATCATTATTCATTTTTGAAATTTTGATATTTTTCCTACTTATAAATTCTATTGCTCCTTTCCCTAAACACGTAACGGACGCTCCACTATCTAACAGTCCTTCAAAATCCTCTCCCTCTAATTGCACTTTTGCGTATGGCCTATTGTCATTTGTCATTGTCAGTATTGTCGCTTCAATTTTATTTTTAGTCAGTCTTTTAATTGCACTTTTCTCCCTTAGCCTCCTAATCTTCAAATAATTCCTACTCTTCAATTTTATAAAATCTATTTCTTCACCAAAAATTCTCTTTCTAGCATCGTCATATTCTCTCATTCTCTGGTGAAGACTTTTAAAATGGTTCTTTTCTTCAATCCGGTGAGTACCTTCGTTATTATTTTTATTTTCAGTTTTTCTTTTCAAAATTTCTATTCTTTTAGGTTGTTCGACTTCTCCGGGAGGGGTTTTGTCGTCGCCGGTTGACTCCCGGATGTACTGCCGACTATCGGGTTTCCCTGACATGCAGCACATCGGAAGGAAACACTACCCTGTCCACAACAAAAACACGTTAAGGTATGAAAAGAGGACGGACAATCGCCAACAGGCTTTTGTTTGTCCTTCAATTCATCTCTTTTCTTTTCTGGTACTCTATACCTCTCTTTGTCTCTAAAACCCTTCCTTTCCGGTCTCTTAGCTTGAAAAGCTGCTAACTCAAAATCTTCTTCTTCTGAATCACTCACTCTATCTCTAACATCTATTTCGTGCGTAAAACGTTTTATCTTTGCATCCCTTAATGCTAAATGCTCTTCTGCTCTTTTGCATTCCTCTCTCAATTCGCGAATATTACTTATTGCACAACCAAAAACTAAGGTGCTGATTCTATCCTTCAAATTTTTCCTTACCATGGAAACCAAATCATCTTCCTTAGGTCTGACTTGCATTTGCAAAGTCAGACCTCTAATATCAGCATAGAAATCATCGAATGTTTCATGGGGTTGCTGTTTTCGATTCATGATTGCCTCTTGGATTTCATGGTCACGCTTATTGTGTTGGAATTGTCGAATTAATTCGGCCTTCAAATCATGATAGTTGAATAACTCATCATCCTGGTTTTCCTCACAAATATCCCAATACCAACGCTCAGCAGAGCCCGTGACCAAATGGTGGAAATTAGCGAAGAGCTGATCGTCAGTCAGTCCACTTTTCTTCTGTAATTTCTCCACTCGAAAAATGAAACTTCCAACCGACATACCTTTTGAAGAACCGTCAAACTTAACTCCCCATTTATGAATATCAATCCTTCAATTGGTATCCCTAAATGCAGAGCTTCCATCTGACGGATGTGATGTCGATTGGCCATTTATCGAGTGGTTTGTCTGTCTGTTGGTCCTTCTAGTACTCGTCGTGTTTTGTTCTGAGTCTTGTACATTCGTCATGTCTCTCTGAACTGTCAAGGACTGTTCTAAACTCAATAACTTTGAGTTGACCTCTTTCATGTTCTTATCAAACAACTTGTACATTTCTGACAAGCCATCTGCAAGAACACTCATTGTTTTGGTCTGACTTTCCTTGACAGTTAGAGTTGCAATTTTTTGCATTCTTTCGTACAAGTCGAGTTCTGTCAGTACGTTTATATTTGGTATGTTAGTAGTTGTATTCGTATTAGTTTGGTTTTGGTTTTGTCTTATTTGTTCTGTTTGTAATCGTTCTTGTTCTAGTTCATAGTTTTGTTTAGCAAGTCTTGCACGTTCTGCTTCTAGTTTTCGATTTAGTTCAGTAATTCGGTCTTGTTCTAAACGTAATCGTTTCTGTTCTTGTTCTATTCGTAGTCGTTCTTGTTCAAATTCGTAATTTCGTAAGGTTAGTTGTTCTTGTTCCATTCGTAATCGTTCGAGTTCTAAATTTTGTTGGGTCAGTTGTTCTAGTTCTGTTCGCATACGGTCTTGTTCGTTCTCATTGTCTTCATCATCTTCAAGACCCATTGCGGCCTCTTCACGTCTTACTGTCGCGTTTTGTATGTTCGTATTTTGTAAGTTGTTGTTTTTATTGTTTGTTCCAAGTAAGTCTATGTTGCGTATAATGTTTGTTATTTCATGGTATGTCTTGTCTAAGTCGTCGTTTTCTGTCACTGTCGGTGGTACAGTTGAGAGTATTGGGGTCTCAACTACTTCGCTTTCCTCGTCTACAGTTTCCGTCTGACGTGTGACCCTCTTTTTCCCTGTTACTTTAGGAACTGTCCCTGTAGCCTTCTTCTTCTCTTCCGACATATTCACTAACTATTCTAACTATTCCTATCCAACAAAAAAAACTAAATTCAAAGTGAAAGTAAAGATTATAAAAAAAATGCAAAAATTAAAGTATAAAAAAAAAGAACTTATTGTAAAAAAATTCAAATCAAAAATAAAGATTATAAAAAAAATATTCAAAAATTAAAGTAAAAAAAAATATTGTTTAAAAAAAAAATAATTCAAAAATAAAGATTATAAAAAGGAAAATTGTAGTATCTATAAAAAAAATAAAAAAAATAAGCAAACAAAAAAAAGAAACAATTATATAAAAAAATTAAGTTATAAGATGAAAAAAAAATGAAAAAAAAATTATCAATAAAGAAAAAATGTAATCTGTAAAATAAAACAAAAAAATTGCAATTTGTAATGAAAAAGAAATGTAATTTGTAATAAAAAAAAAATGTAATTTGTAAAAAAAAAATATTGTTTATATTTGTTAGGTATTTATATTAGCAAACGCTAGGTGTGTGAAGGTTGGCAAAGTTTTCCTATCCATCTGCAAATTGGTAGTCGTTAGTTAAGTCCTTAAGTACTTATGTCTTGTGACTGGTGCGTTTGAAATTCAGTGGTTGCTTCAGTTCATCTCTCCCCCACAACCACTACATAGTTCCTGGCATATAGCCTAGTCAATGGCTGGCTGTGAGTTTAAAATGAACTTCCACATGAACAAGGTTTTCGAACTTCGAATCTCTACCTCACAAAGAATCTGGCTGTACCTAATTCTATGGACAGCTGAGATTCGAAATGGTACGACCTTGTTCAAACTTTTGATGTTGTCCCAGATTTCCAACTTCCTCACAAAAATCTCTGACTCTTGGCCTTTAGATTTGGACAGAAATTTTCCATCTGTGACAAGATCAAAAGTTACCAGTTCCAGGCTTGTGTAATCGTTGACAAAAAAAATTAAAACCGTTAGGTCTCGTTGGGCGCCATTGTTAGGAGTCAGGTCTCCACGGGGGAATGCTTTGGAGTACTGGAAGAGGCTACGGCACGCTTGTGGTCGCACGGCTCAGCTCGTCGCGTGGGGTGGTTCTTGTCACCTTCCAGTACACCTCCTGCTCGACTAAACATTATTTTTATTCGTGCCTAAGGTATCTACAAGGTGTAGAATGAAACAAACCTGTGAACTTTGACGATATCTAAGAGAAATCAGAATTCGGTGCTTCGAATTAAGTTTATACAAAAAAAATCCTAAAAAAAATAATCTGTCTAACCTAATAAAATAATAATAAAAAAAAATAAAATAAAACCCTTCACCAAAAATAATAATAATATTAATAATTAATAAAAAGAAATTATAAAAAAAATTAAGTACAAAGAAATAAAAAAAAAAAACTAAACCCTAACTAAATCTAAGTATATAAAAAAAATCTAAAAGTTTAAACTTATTCTTCCTAAAGCACCTCTTTCTTACCCCCCTAAATATCGCCACACTGAATCCCAAACGTTCGTCTGATGTTATTGACGAAAGTCTGGCCGACCCGCCCAAGTATCATGAAGATACTTCCTTCGCTATTTCCATGGCCAAATGTAGCGGAAATAGCCCCTAAAATGACTCAACCAGTCACAAATTAGTCTGTTGAGAAAAGTTAGTCTGTCATGTCCAAAACTCAGAAAAACATCTGGACGGCCTTACCAAGCCTCCACACACCACTAGCTTTTAAATTAGAACACCATTTTTTGTTATTTCAATATCACTTCAAATTACAATTTTATTTATTAATTTCCAATTCATTGATCAAAACCAACTCAATTGAGTTCTCTCCCTTTTCTTCTCTTGTAAAAAAAATTAAAATAATAAGAATATATAAAAAAACTAAAAAGGTTTAAATCTAAATTCATAAAAAAAATTGATTTTGTTTGGTCTTTTATCCACAAAAGAAAGTGTTTTTACTCACGATTTCCTGGTCCCTCGTCGTTCTGCCGGCAGCACGTAGAGAAACTGGGGTAGCCTTTCGCCACCACTGAGTTTACTATATTTGGGGTATTAGGATACAAGCCTTAAAATCACTTTTTTTTTTTTTTTGTAAATTTAAACTCACTTCAAATTTAAACAAAAAAAAATTAATTAATCAAAAAAATTTATAGAGAACTGAATTTCACAAATTAGATTTTTACTTCACTTAAGTTGATCAAAATGGTATATATATAAAAAAAAAAATTTTAAAAGTTCTTCTTTCTTATTTTCTTTCACTTTATTTCTCTTCCTCCTTTCTTAACTTCTCTTTTTCCGGGCACCCTTTCTTTCTTGTACTTATACAAATCCCTTTCTTTCTTCGAAGGATATCTATATATATCTATCGGTATATAGATATATAGTACCCTCTTAGACTATGTATGTTGATTTGCCTTGGAAGCTGTTTCCTTTGTACTGGACAAAGGAATACTTCCTCTGTACAGAATGTCCTTCTTCAAAGTTAAAATTTTAAAATCCGAAGGAGGTAACAAAAAAACTTGGCAGAGGCTCAGGCTTCTGCTACTAATTTTGATGTTCTTTGGAGAACTTGACCTGAACCTCTGCTTGCTAAATATATATATCACCACCAACTTTCTAGGACTTTTGCTTCTAAATCCTCTGTCTAACTCCGCGACAACAAAGAAATCTTGTATATTTTTAA
Organism: Eupeodes latifasciatus; assembly: GCA_920104205.1. Lineage (NCBI taxonomy): Eukaryota > Metazoa > Arthropoda > Insecta > Diptera > Syrphidae > Eupeodes > Eupeodes latifasciatus. The sequence continues at coordinate 97,647,340 of OV049926.1, read as the reverse complement.
GAATTCACTTATTTCCTTTTAAAACAATAACTCCTTACTTTTGAAATAATTGTTTTTCTATTTTCACTTCTATATTTAAATTCAATTTTAAATTCAAAAAACTGTTGGTCACCAAAAGGAATGGCCGTTATCACTTCTAATTCTCAGTCTATCAAACGTAAGAATCACCATAAAATCCCTTAGGCTAGTTCCTAGCCTTCTTCTATTAACTTAAGTAAATAGTTACCACTACCTCTGAGTGAGATCACTATTTTCCACCCACAATTGTTTTGCATCCTTATCACAGATAATTACCCCCCTTATCCAAGTCCAAAAAAAATCGTACCCACACATATATACTACTAACACAATCTTATAACTCTATATCAGTCTATTTCCTCTTCTATTACTCTAATATCTATCTAATTTCTAAATTCCTAAATAATCCTATTATTTATTTTAACTAATTAATCTAATCTTTATCGTATCTTTTTAATCTCGTAAATTATTTATTTAAATAAATTTTCATCTCATCCTGTATATATCTTATACTTAAACCATTAGCAATTCATTTAGGTTCATTCAGTGGATGAACAATCTTGTATAATACATTCCTGCGCATGCGCTAGTATTAATTTGTCTACCCCCTTGTCTCTTGGGTGAAAACAAGACAAAGCTACTATTGCATGCGCAGAACGAAACGACTAGATAGGATACCTATGTGGTAATTGTCAAAACAAAATCAAAACAAACATGGACGAGTCTAGAGGCACATAAATTATTTTGGTAAGTATTATTTATTAAATTAAACTGATTCCTATTAATAATAATGATATTTTTATTATTCTCATTTCTTTTTCAGGTGTTGCTCAATACTTTTCCATATAATTAAGGTAAGTGATAGCTATGCAGAGTGGTGAATTTGTGTTGTAAAGATTCGAATGCGAAAGCAATCGAATCCTGGCAAAACAACTTCATCACTTTGCATTGGTAATATTATTCTTATTATTTTCTTGACTGAATTTATCTTTTCTTTTCAGAATATAATTAAATCGGAGGTCTATCGACTTCTTTTGTCGATGACCCTGATAAGCCACCGGGATGGATTAGGCCCTCAGCCAAATAACAATTCTTCATCGTTGGAATGGTGGACGGTGTCGTCGCCGTCGAGCAGCCGCGCCGCCGCGCCGGCTATAGGTATATTTATATACATTAATTTATATGGCCCGTAACAGAAGGGCACATAGCTTCGAAATGTAACGTTCAGAAACGTTGCTTCGGTTGTGGAACGGTAGGAGTGTATCGTAGGGACTGTAGGAGGTGTTCGGGAAATGGGGATCGGGCCCTTGTGTCAGCAGGACAAGGAGTCCGTCGGCGTTAGGGAGGTCGTCTGCTGACGATCAGCGTGTAGGAGTTCAACTGAGTTTCACGTTAGCGGCAAATGGTAGGGACACTAGACCATATTTAGGAGTTAGTATTTATGGAATCAAGTTTTTGGGGTTGCTTGATTCAGGAGCCTCCCGTACCATTGTGGGTGGTGACGGGTGGAAAATTTTTAAAGAGTTAGGGCTTAGGTTAGGAAAGAGTAGTGTTGGGTCAGTAGAGTTAGCAGATGGAGCAGGTGTAGGTGTAGCTGGGTCTGTTTCTCTACCAGTGGAGGTTGAGAACAAATCCTTTTTGATAGAATGTCTTGTCATTCCGAATCTTCCACACCAGTTGATCTTGGGTGCCGATTTTTGGGCACTATCGGGCATAGTCCCGGATTTGAGATCAGGGGTGTGGAATTTTTCGAACCAAGAGAGATTGGCTTCGATGACAGACATGGTAGCGATTAGGGAAAAATCGGATTTGAACGATTTTGAAAATAGGGAATTAGAACTAGTGTTAGGAGAACTTTTTAAATCAATGACCGAAGGTTTAGGGTGCACCAACTTAGTTGAGCACAAGATTAGGACGTCTGCAGAACCGATAAAGCAAAGATATTACCCTGTTTCGCCAGCGATTCAGACACATATCGATCAGGAGCTCCAGGAGATGTTGGAAGCTGGAGTGATCGAGAAGTCGAAGAGTCCTTGGGCATCGCCGATTCTTCTGGTTAAGAAGAAAGATGGCAGTTATCGGTTCTGTGTTGACTATAGGAAATTGAATGAGGTTACTGATAGGGATGCTTATCCACTACCCTTTATTTCGGCGATTTTAGACAAGCTTCGAAACGCGAAGTACTTGTCTTCTTTAGACATTAAGTCTGCTTATTGGCAGATTCCAATGGAAAAAGAATCGCGAAAGTACACAGCCTTTACCGTGCCAGGGCGTGGCCTGTTTCAATTTTGCAGGATGCCTTTCGGCTTGCACAATTCCCCGGCAACTTGGCAAAGGTTTATTGACGACGTTTTAGGCCCTGACTTAGAACCGTTCGTCTTTGTGTACTTGGATGACATTATCATCGTCACCGATTCTTTCGATAGGCACCTAGAAATTTTAAAAGAAGTTTTTAGAAGGTTAGGAGATGCAGGTTTAAAAGTAGGTAGGGAAAAGTGTAATTTTTGTAGGCCTTCTTTAAAATTTCTAGGTTATGTAGTTGATAGGAACGGGCTTCATGTTGACCCGGAAAAAGTGGAAAGCATGATTAGGATTCCTGCACCGAAAAATGTGAAGGAAATTAGGAGTTTTGTAGGGACAATTTCGTGGTACCGTAGGTTTGTACCGAATTTTGCAATTTTAGTTAGGCCTCTTACCGATCTCTTAAAGAAAGGCAAGAAATTTGAGTGGACACAAGAATGTGAGGAGAGTTTTAGAAAAGCCAAAGAGTGTTTGGTTACGGCACCGATTCTGACATGTCCGGATTTTTCAAGGCCGTTTGTTGTACAAACAGATGCGTCGGACTATGGTATCGGGGCCGTATTATCTCAGGAGTTTGAGGATGGCGAAAAAGCCATATGTTATTTAAGTCGGTCATTGAATAGGAATGAAAGGAACTACTCTACGACCGAAAAGGAATGTTTAGCGGTCCTTTGGGCGATTGAAAAGTTGCGGCCGTATCTCGAAGGTGTTCGATTTACAGTCGTAACTGATCATCACTCTTTGGTCTGGCTAAGCAACCTTAAGGATCCGCAGGGTAGATTAGCTCGTTGGGCCATTCGGCTCCAACAGTTTGATTTCAAAATCACCCACAGAAAGGGCAAAGAACATGTCGTTCCTGATATGTTGTCGCGAGGAGTTCCAGAAGTAGCTGGTGTCTCTGAGGCGGATTCGGACCTTTGGGTGATTAAAATGAAATCACAGGTAGAAAAGAGCTCGTTAGAATACCCATCTTGGCGAGTGGAGAATGGGCGGCTCTACAAACATGTTAGGTTGAACCATATAGTCGTTCATGATAATGGTGAGGAGTGGAAGTTAGTGTTAGGGAAAAATGATAGGACTAGAATTCTTAACGAGTGCCATGATGCTCCGTTGTCAGGACACATGGGCATTAAGAAAACTTTTGCTAGAATAGCAGAAAAATATTACTGGCCCAAAATGAGGAGTGATATTACGAGGTATGTTAGGAGTTGTAAAATTTGCCAAAGTGTGAAACCGGTGAACGAAAAACCAGCTGGTCTAATGACCGAAAGAGTAGGGAATTCCCAACCGTGGGAAATGATTTGCGTGGACTTAGTGGGTCCATTACCAAAATCGTCGCGAGGGTTCGTTTATATTTTAACGGTCGTCGACTATTTTACTAAATTCCCTTTGTTGTTCGCGTTATGGTCCGCAACGGCGAAAGCGGTATGTCGGGAGTTGGAAGAAAACGTGTTTCTTCTTTTCGGGATTCCTAAGTGGATCGTCTGTGACAACGGTCCCCAGTTCCGTGGCAAGGAACTGAAAACGCTTAGCGAAGCGTACGGGTCACAACTTCGGTTTACGGCGAATTATCATCCGCAAGCGAATCCGGCGGAACGGATTAATCAAATTATTAAGACTACGCTCCGGGCGTATGTTTCGGAAAACCAGCGGAGTTGGGATTCGCAACTGGCAAAAGTGGCCTGTGCAATCCGAACTTCGCAACATGAGGTTTTAGGTGTGTCGCCATACTTCGCAAATTTCGGTAGGAACATGGTAACTAGTGGCCATGATGTAGGAATTAGGGATAGCGATAGGGACCCAGATAGTACGGAAATTAATAGGCAGTTTCGGAAACTGAGAGAGGACATAGCTAGGAAGTTGGAAGCAGCGGGAAAGAAGGCTGCAAAGACTTATAATTTACGTAGGAGGGACGCGCAATATCACACGGGTGATCTCGTTTGGCGTAGGAACTTCGCGCTGTCCGATGCAGCAAATTATTTCGCGGCGAAGTTGGCGACCAAATTTGTAGGACCTTTCAAGGTCAGCAAGAGGATGTCACCTTGGACATACCTATTAATAGATGATCGCGGTAAGGAGCGAGGAACGTGGCATTGTAAAGATTTAAAACCGTTTGTTGATGTTTAAGTCAAGTCCCTTTTGTAGTAGTATTTTTTTTTGGTTTTTCATTGTCATTTTTGTTTAATTAATGTGCCACATTAATGATTTTTTTTTTCTCTTTTTTTTCTTTTAAATGTTATGATGGTAATCCTTTGTTGTTGTTGTCTACCCCTGGCTGAGCCTTAAGAAATGGTTTGCTTTTCTTGAAAAGTAAACACATTTCTTGGGAGGTAAGGGTGGGATTTGTTACGGTAAATTTTTACCGCAACAAAAACCAGCCTTTGGCTGTTTCATTTTTCCTTAGTTGTGGCTGCAAAATATCGGCAAAGTTGAGGGCAACCATGGTCTCATCAACCACAGGTGTTACTAGCCTTTATTTTGCAAAAGCAACAAAAAGCAGGTGATCGAGTTCCAGACGAGTTCTTTCGACAAGGTCGAAAATGCCGGCGGATGAGCCGAAGAAGTTTGAGGTCAGGCGGACCCTTACTTAAACAACAACAACAACAACAACAACATAGCTATTGTGTTTTAAAATTTCTAATTCTTAACGTAGATTCTCTTAACTATTAATGTACAAAATGGGTTTTTAACACCGCGTTTTTAATTTAATTTAACTTAATGTTTGGTACGAAATTCACACCTCGAACCTCGCGCGTAATTAATAGTAATAGGAAAATGCCTAGTTGAGACTTCTTCTCGATTTTTGTTTTTCTTTGAACTTTCTCGAAAAATAGGAATAGTTGGGAAGGGGTCTGAACTCGCCATTATGTTTCGGCAAGTTTTGGAAACTCATCCAACAACTTGTCGAAACCGTGTTTGTGTGTGTGAAAGCAAAGTTTCGCTGAGAGTCAACAACGGTGGCTTTCCTGATGAGCGTAAAGCTTCCAGGAAGCCGCGATACCGTGACCGACAATCACGAAAACGGATGCTTGTGTTGGATGAATGTGTGTGTGACTGGAATGGTCGAGGGAGGAAGAATTAGTTTGGAATTAACTTGGAAGGCACTCTTGATAGAGCCTTACAAGTGATAAGATAAATTAAGAAAGAAAGAGTTCGAGGGAGTGTTTTAAGGAAAAAGAAAGATTGAGAAGGAGGATATAGAAAAAGTTCGAGGAAATTAAAAAGGAAAATTGAAGATTTGAGGATCGAGGTGTGAGGATCGTGGGAAAAGAGGAAATTAGGAAGGGAGACAAAGGAAAAGATAAGTAGTGTATTTCTTTTGTTTACTTGTTCTGTTCGTCTATATATATGCATATATATTTCGATCGCGTTCGGTGTTAAGAGCCCATTTTCTTTTGTTATTTGCCTTTTTTTTATTATTTTATTTCATTTGTAATTTTAACTTTTAATTTGAAAACATTTTGGGTTTTAGTCCAGGGATCTTCAATCCCACGGTTTCCCAAAGAATAAATATTAAATTTAAAAACCAAACGGTCGTTGTGTTGTCTTCTTATTTTCGCTTCACTCAACTTAAAGAGTTTTGGAATTTTCTTTTTCGGTTTTACAAAAAAAATTCCTGGCGCCCATTTTTATTGCAACGTACCCCACTGTAGGTACTTGCAATAACATATTTCCAAATTGTAACAATTTGATTGATTTTACAAATCAATCAACATTGTTATAATTTATATAAACAAATTCTTCCAAAAGAACCCAGCCCAGCTGAGCAGCCGCGGGTACAGCTTCGTCAACGAGCTGTATTGTTACACTTTTTGTATTCTCTTTTGTGTCGCATTCGTACTCGATTGAGTGCGAGTTGATAAGTTCGTCGCTACGCAGCCGCCGTCGTCGTAGTTAATATAAAACCCCCTCGCGATTAATCATAAAAAGAATATTACTAGTGTGAAAAAGTGTAACAACATATTTGATTTAAAATGCTGATCAATGAAAACAAATATACTCTCTTTTTAATACGATTTCTCTTGGTGTTTGGAACCTAGCTGTATATAGAAAAAAATTCACATCAAAGGAAATGTGAACAGCACAGGTGTGAGAAAATTGTCAGAACAGGTTACATATAAACAAGACCGAAGTAACGAATTTGTGTTTACAAATTACTATTCGCTTCACCTTTGTTTGGTAATGAACTAATTACTATTACTAAAAACTGATATCCCGCAAATTTAAAATTCATTACCACCACATTATTAAAAATTATGTGTCCATGAAACTAGGTTTTCTGTTAAGAATATTGTGCTGTATGTTGTATACAGATAGATTACCTGATATTTTTATTACAAGCATTTTTTACTTTATTAAAATAAAATCAGGGAAACCGTTTACATAGAGAATTGGGACGAAAACAAAGATTTATAATTTCTGTCAGAGGCTAGCTCTGTCTCTCTCTTATTTTGACAATAGAAAATAAGGGACTTCATTTGCAGTCAACTCAATTCTTTGAACGTAAGTTTTGACCAAGGCAACTAGTTAGTTTTTCAAGTGTCATGAATTTAAAATTCAGAACTTTTCCTTCACAAACGTTCATAGTACAAAAACTACCAAAATCATTATTTTCTACAAAACACTCCTCGGCAAGCTTACAAGTCCATCACGATTTGTATTTTAAAGAAATATTACTTATTTCTTTTCCAAATTTACAAAGAACCTTTTTACAGAAAGCATTAAATGAAGTTGCTCAGAAAATAAATAAATCATTGAGTAATAAAGTTCAGCTTTTAGTTGAATTAAAAAACATGATCAATTGTCATTTTGACATAAGTTGACTTGACTTGATAGTTATATTACGTTTCCACCGGGCACTAAACCGAGATTTAGCTAGATTTGTCACAAATCTCCTTGAAATCTCGAAGATTTACCATACAAATTTTAATCTCCTCAAATGAAGATTTCAAATAAAACTCATTGAAATCTACTTGGAAACATTAGTTTGTCAAATCAAACAAACTTTTTTTTCGGAGAATAATTGTTGAACCGACCCATTTAAACGCCAATTTCTTTATTGACAGATGGAAATGTCAACAAAAACTATCTGTCTCACTTTCATATGATTCAAATTCAAAACAATAAAAAACTTTCAAGAAATCGCAGATGAAATAAAATGTAAGTATACAAAAATAATAATATGTACAAGAATATAATAAAACTAATTACTTACAGATGATGAGTGAAAACATACAAAAAAAACAACGAAAAACCTGGGCAGCGGAGGATGAAGAGCTTTTGTTGGAGTTGTGGGCCGACAAACAGGTTGACTTGATCGGCCAGAGAAAAAACTCTCACGTTTATAAGGAAATGGCAGAGATAATGGTGGGATATACTCCGGAGGAAATAAAAGTGAAAATTCACAACTTAACCAATCTGTATAGGTAAAGTTCTTTTTTTGTTTTCTTTTTAGAATTTATTATTAAATTCTTTTCACTTACAGAAAGGAAAAGAAATTGGTGGGCCCTTCTGGAGGTTCTCCGTCTCAATGGGCTCTGTATTTGCAAATAAATGCAATACTGGGAGAAAGACCACTGAGTAATGTACAAAATTTACAAGAGGACAGCATTATGGGTGAAACAATATAACTACTCAAAAAAAATCATTTTGTTAAAATTTATTATGTATTTCAGAATCAATTTACTCCACTCAAGAGCCATCTCAAGACTCATTGTCGGAGATATTTTTCCTCCTGCCACTGCCGTTGTTCCGTCGGCTGCTTCGTCCGCTTCCACTTCAACCGCTGCTGCATCCACTACTCCTGCCGCATTATCCAGTCCGGATGTTCCATGTTCATCAAACTCAACAGCTGAAAAAAAGAGGAAGAGAAGTCAAAGGGATGAGGAATTTCAAAAGCAGGATGAAATAATATTGGAAAATTTCAAACTAATCAGAAAAACTGATGAAAAATTGATTTTGATTGAGGAAAATATTGGAAAGAACTGCAAAATCTTGCGAATCTCTTCAACAAGATGTTGCACTTTCAAGTCAGAGGAGTTTCTTGGGATGAATTTGATACTTATTTGTGATGTTTTTTGATTGTGTTGTGATAACAAACGTGCTATTTTGAATTTTAAATTTATGTTATTAATGTATTGATGTAATTTATGTATTTTTTTTGAAGTTCCTAATTTTGTTATGTTTTTTGTACCTACATACATACATATACATATATGAATTAAAATAATGATTTAAAAAGCAAAGAATATAAACCAAATGAAATGTTTTACTTTAATGAATGGGGTGTGGGATTTCTTCTTGTCGGCTTTGTTAATGCTTTTGTTATTAAAACAAAGACATTTCATTTTTGAAGAAGACGACAATTACAGTTGAAGTACTTGGACACAGAAAATAATTAAATGAAATGTATTACTTACATAAGTAGGCACTTATTGCATTTCTAATGGTTCCTGCTATTGGGTTGGTATCGTTGATGTGAATAGTAAACTCTGGCTGTTCCCTCACAATCATTTTCTTAGAATGTTGTATCCAATGGTTATAAATTTCATCATTACGGACATTCAAAAAATTGTGCAGTACGCAACAAGATTTGATGATAAGGTTGGTGTTTTCAATTTTATTGTCTAGCCCTTTTCCGATTCTCCGAAACCTAGCCTTTAAATGACCAAAGGCATTCTCGACAACTCTTCTGCTCTTTGATAGATAGTAGTATTATAGTTATTACATTAACAATCAATAAAATCAATACAAATTTCATATTTTTTTCTTTTAGAAAGGAGAATAATTTGACGTTTGGTTGTTATGACATTAACCAAACGTCAAATTAATCTCCTTTTCTTTGGTGGAAACACCTCATGATTTATTTTAAATCACTTGCCTTAAATCTCGGATTATTTTTTGGTGGAAACGTAGTATTAGGGAGATTTTTCTTGACTAACTTTCCAGTCAACTTTCCAATAAAGTTGCCTTAATTGGAAGGCAATTTTTTGGCAGCTGGCCAATCAGATGCTAGAAACTTGCCTTACTTTCAAGTCCCTTATGTCGGCTGAACCTGCCCTATATAATAAAAGTGAAGTCAACTGCTACACATCGTCTTTCTTTTCTCCGACAATTTGGCGACGAGGATAATTTTAATTTAAAAGAAAAATACAAGTGTTACATTGATTAAATAAAAAAAAATACAAAATTCATACAAAATATAAAATACAGACTTATTATGTTCACGTGCAGTCTTAAAGTGACATAACCTAAATCGTTCACCACAATGGCAAATCCTGCTGCACCCGCTGCTGCGCCTACAACAATTCAATTTAATTCCGAGGGATTCGATGTTGGTATCACCAAATGGTCACGTTGGTTAAAACGCTTTGAAACCGCGCTGGACATTTTCAATTGCCATGCTTCGAAAAAGAAGCAATATTTGCTACACTACATGGGAGCACCTACTTACGATGTGCTGTGCGACAAGCTCTTGCCCAACTTACCAGAAGATTCACAATACAGCGAAATAACAAATATTTTAAAAGATCATTTCGACCCGAAACCGAATGAGATCCTTGAAAATTATCGTTTCAATTTGAGGAAACAAAAGGAAAGTGAAACATGTGCGGATTTCTTAGTTACTTTGAAACATCTATCTGCAAATTGCAACTTTGGATCCTACTTAAATACAGCCTTAAGGAATCAATTTGTGTTTGGGTTAATAAACCAAAAAACCAGAGTCGTCTACTCGAAAAAAGCGACTTGACTTTGGAAATAGCTGTGAACACCGCCAATGCCTTTGAGACAGCTGAAAAAGGGGCATTGAATTACATCAACACATGTCGAGGTCAAGCGTTCACGAAATCCAAGAAACAGTCAATGCATTTGGCGATAAGCGGAAAGATACAAAAAAAATCGAAAAGACAGCGGGCACGGGCAATAAACAGCCAGTTACAAGAAAATGTTACCGGTGTGGTAGCACCTCCCACTTGGCAAACTATTGTACCTATAAAGAAGCGGTTTGTGGATTCTGCAAGACCAAAGGACATCTTCGTAAAGTTTGCTTGAAGGAAAAGCGCCAAGTTAACCTGGTTGCAGAAGAAGATGACATTTCAAGCGATAATGTCCTGGTAGATGAATTATTCCAAATATACGAGGGAGGGGTAAACAATATTAAAAACAATAAATTAAGTACTATTAATCGTTCCAAAATATTTTGTAATCTTAAAGTTACTAATTCTCTTTTAAATTTTGAAATTGATACAGGTGCACCGGTAACGATCGTGAGCTTAGGTGGTGCGGAAAGGCACTTTGGTGATTTGGAAATACATGATAATGATACGTTGCTATACAGCTACTGCAAAACCCCATTGGATTGTGTGGGGTATATTATGGTTAATGTAGCAACTGCAACAAATAACCACAAAGTTAAAATGTATCTGGTGCGAGCCGAAAGGAAGCCCTTACTAGGACGCGAATGGCTTCGTACATTAAACTCAACTGGGATCGGATCATCGCCGACCAACTACACAAACCAGGAATGGATGTAAAAACTATTCAAGCAGACAAATTGAACGATACAAAGCTTAAAGACATTGTGAGTAAGTACAAACATTTATTTTTGCCTTCTACTGGAAAAATTGTGGGACACCAAGCTAGATTACACATAAAAATAAATGCCTTGCCTAAATTCTTTAAGGCCCGAAGGGTACCATTTCCATTAACTGAAGCTGTAGAAAAAGAAATTAAAAAACAGGTAGACGAAGGGTTGTTAGAAAAGGTTGACACAAGTGAGTGGGCAACACCCATTGTTGTTGTGCGGAAAAGAAATAACGAAATACGAATGTGTGGTGATTACAAAATCACACTTAACCCAGCACTTACGGCTCGCGTACACCTAATCCGTCATCGGCCGAATTTTGCTCGGCCGTTGTCGGCCGAACTCGGCCGATCGAACCAAACACATAAAAAGGAAAGAGAGCGCGTACACCACTGAAAGCGGCATCGTCCGATGACGCCCGATGACGGCCGATAATAACCGATCAACCGACATAATCCAAACATGTTTGGATTTTTCGTCCGTTGTCGGGTCAATTCATACCATAAAGTTCACGAAAAAAAAATAACGAAAAATTAATTAATTGTATTCACAACAGGCCACCTCTCTGGCATACATTTTCAAAAATTTATAACAACAGAGATGGAACTGACTGTTGCGGATATAAAGAAACAGAATCCCGACCTCATACCCAAGTCACAACAACATAAAAAACTATGAAAAATCGGTGCCTATAACTCAAAATCAATGTTATACTTTTCAAAGATTTGGAAGGTTTATGAAAAGAAACATTGAAGCATTTGATGGGTTATAATTTCAAATCTTCAGATTCTTTCTTTGCATAAATATTTAATTAACCCATACACACCGGCGACGACGTCTTATACATACGTTGACGCATTAAATGATGGTATGAATTTCGAAAATATACATTTCTGTGAAATCTTCCATTAAAAAAATTATTATTTTTACATCCAAGCTTCACAAATTCAGACTCCAAACCGGTAGGTATCGTACGATGTCGGAAGCAGTGTATGCAGTCGAACGCCCGATACGCTCGTCCGAATTGTTCCGATCCGATATCGGCCGATAAATCGGTTTTAGTGTACGCGAGCCTTTAGAGTGGATGAACATCCGTTGCCTACCGTTGAGGAAATGTTCAGCACCATGGCGGGCGGGAAAAAATTTTCCAAAATTGATCTATCTAAAGCTTATTTGCAACTTGAAATCCATCCCGACGATAGGCACTATTTAACGATAAATACGCCATTGGGATTGTTCCAACCAACGAGAATGATGTATGGGGTAGCATGCGCACCGGCAAAATGGCAGCGTTTCATAGAGATGGTGTTGACGTCAGTTTTATTAAATTCAAATAAATTATATTCAAATTCAAATAATGCACACAAAATGTAAAGCATACTTTTAGGCATTTTATTCTCTACGTAACGCTAATTAAGTTATCATATTGTAATATTTGGCTTGGTCCGATAATTAAAACTTATTCACACTTCGTAAATAAAAACACAAATTTTCTTTATTTAAATCGATATAAACTTATTTATTGAACACTGAATTATTACGTTTCAAACACAGTCTTTACTTTTCAAACACAGTCCTTACTTTACAGCAATTCACAATCCATAATGAACCGCTTCGCTTCCAAGCGCCTATTTATATACCTCCAATCGGTTCGAGAATCTACGAGGTTGTTCTCGATGCTTAACGAAGTTCTCCACTTTATCACTAGATGCTTACCCCTTTCGAGGTTCTTGTATGCGCTGAATGAGTTCCCCTCTAAGCCACTAGATGTTCCTAGATGCTTAAGAAGCGAGTTCTCCTATTAGCCACTAGAGGTTTCTCGATGCTTAAAGAAGCGAGTTCTCCTATTACTACCTCTAGATGTTGCCCCTTATTATTGAAAGAGATAAAGAGTGTATACACATTACATTGCCCCCTCCTTAGGATTGATCGTCCCGAACAAATCCATCGTTCTCATCACCACTGAGAATTCAGGATAAGACATTTTGAAAAGGCAACTCTAAATGAAGCTGAAATTATTGCTGTCCTTAACGGAAATTGCAGGGGTGATTGGAACAGACTCTCGAGTTATATTAACGTGGCTATAAAGTATAGAAAACAAATCTTAACAGAGTATATTTGAAAATAGTGTGAACTATGAACGTGTACACATTACTTTAAAACTTTAAAATTTAGGATTTCTCTTTAAATTTATTTAAAATCAAAAATTGTATCTTTTTAAAAAAAAAAATTAACTTAAATGTAAAATTATTTGTATTTTTTCAATTACCCGACAGACGACTCTTTATGTCATTGTCGTATGTTTTTTAAATCTTTCAAAATAACTTTCTTTCAAGTTAAACTCAAAAATGTATAAAAATATTAAGTTGGAAATAAAAAACACTTTACTACTACTACTTACTACTACTCATCACCACTGTAGCGATGTAGCCGGTCGCGATGTACAACTTTAGGTTTTCCTCTGACTCCCTTTTGTATCCGGTACACGACATCGTTGATTTTTGTAATGACTGTATATGGACCTTCCCAGTCCCGTTGAAGTTTCGGTGACAATCCTTTTTGTCGATGGGGATTGTAAAGCCACACCCGATCCCCTGCTTGGAACTCTGTTGTTGTCGCTCGTATATCGTAGCGTGTCTTCATTCGGTCACTGAACATCTTTATTTTCAACCTGGTATTGTCGTGGATCTGAAGGAGTCTTTCTCTGAGGTCATCAATGTAGTCATCCTCGGCTTGCGGTTCCGATGTGGGGCATCCAAATTTTATTTCGCTCGGCAGTCTGATGTTCCTTCCCATCAAAATCTCAGACGGTGTATGGCCAGTTGAGCTATGTCTTGCACTTCGATACGCCATCAAAAACAGTGGAATGTGTCGATCCCAATCTCGCTGGTTGTCGTCCACAACTTTGCAAAGATGTTCTTTCAAGGTTCGGTTGAATCGTTCGACCATGCCATCAGATTGTAGGTGAAGTGGTGTTGTTCTTGTCTTCTTGATGTCAAGAAGCCCACAAACTTCCTGAAATATGTTCGATTCAAAATTCCTTCCCTGGTCAGAATGCAGTTCTAATGGAACGCCGAATCTGCTCACCCAGTTGAAGACAATTTGGTCTGCGACTGTTTTGGCTTCTTGATTTGGAATGGCGTATGCTTCAGACCACTTGCTGAAGTAATCCATGACGACCAGAATATAACGATTTCCATTATTTGTTTCCGGAAATGGACCCGCCACGTCTACTGCAATCCTTTCGAAGGGTGCTCCGACATTATACTGCTGCATTTGGCTGTGGTTCTTTTTGTTCGGGCCTTTGGTGGCAGCACAGGTATCACATTTTCGGCACCACTTCTCGACATCTTCCCTTGCATGTAGCCAGTAAAATCGTTGTCGAACCTTTTCTAGCGTCTTGTTCACTCCTAGATGGCCTCCCGAAACTCCACCATGCATCTCTCGCAGAACGTCCATAACCTTCGATCTCGGTAAGACTAGCTGCATTACATAAGACTCCATCTGCTGATTCCCATTTACGTCGAAGGACACCCTCTTGGACATGAAACGAGTCCCACTGTGCCCAATAGGCCTTTAGAGTCGGACTTCTATCGGAGATATCAGCCCATTCTGGTTTTTCCTGGTGTTCCTTCCAAGCGAGGATGGGTTCGATATCTGAGTCTTCTTGTTGAGCCTTCCTCAACTCGTCGTTGCTCCAGCCATAAATGGGATCGGCTCTGGTTCGTTGGACAGTAACCACTTCTTTTTCTTCTTGTCGTCTACAATGCTTACAGTCTTGTTTACATGGTCTCCGAGACAGTGCATCTGCATTTGAGTGAAGCTTCCCCTTCCGATGTTGAATTTCGTAATCGTACGTCTGCAGCCTCTCAATCCACCTTGCCACTTGACCCTCTGGATTCTTGAAATTCAAAAGCCAGTTAAGTGCTCCATGGTCAGTTCGGAGAAGAAACTTCTGTCCATAGAGATACTTATGGAAGTGCTTTGTTGCCAAAATCAGTGCAAGAAGTTCTCTTCTGGTCACACAATAATTTCTTTCCGACTTCGAGAGTACCTTGCTGTAATAGGCAATCACCTTTTCTTCGCCATTATGCACCTGCGATAGTACATCACCTATCCCGACATTGCTCGCATCAGCATCAATTATGAACGGTTTTCCTGGAGTTGGGTAGGTCAGCACTGGTGCATTACACAAGCGTTGCTTGAGCTCTTGAAAGCTGCGCTCGCATTCACCTGACCATCTAAACTGCTTTCCCTTTTCCGTTAGCTGATGTAGACTCTTGGCGATTCCAGCAAAGTCCTTCACAAAGCGCCTATAGTAGGTGGCTAGACCCAGAAAGCTTCGGAGTTGGTGTTTGTCCTGTGGTGTTGGCCAATTCTTCACGGTGTCAACCTTATCAGGATCCGTTTTTACTCCTTGGGATGAGATGATATGTCCCAGATATTTTACTTCGGTTTTGAAGAGTGAACACTTTTCTGGGTTAAGCTTGAGGTGGGCTTCTCGAAGTCTTTGAAACACGGCTCTCAGATTTGTACAGTGTTCGTCAAATGTTTTCCCGTATACTATGACGTCATCCAAATAGACCAGGCAAGATTTCCATGTGAGTCCTTGCAGGACGCATTCCATTAGGCGCTCAAAAGTCGCTGGAGCATTGCAAAGTCCAAAAGGCATCACTTTGAACTGCCACAATCCGTTTCCTGTTGAGAATGCTGTCTTTTCTTTGTCTTCAGGATGGATTTCGACTTGCCAGTAACCACTTTTCAAGTCCAAAGTTGAGAACCATTGTGCTCCTTCCATTGCATCCAGAGTATCACTGATCCTAGGCAGAGGGTAGCTATCCTTCTTGGTCACATCATTCAACCTTCGATAGTCCACGCAAAAGCGGGTTGATCCGTCTTTCTTCTTTACCAGGACCACTGGAGACGCCCAAGGGCTTTTAGAATTTTCGATCAGACCTTCTCCCTTCATGGTGGTTATCAGTTCTTCAACCTCACCTTGTTTGGCTAGTGGAAGGCGTCTTGCAGGTTGACGAATCGGCCTTGCATCCCCCGTATTGATTCGATGTTGCACCAGTTGCGTTCTGCCATATTTCCCTTTCGATGACGAAAAGATGTCTGCAAATTCTTCGAGGAGACCTTCTGCAGTTCTTCGTTGTTGGTGGCCAAGATTAGATGACTTGAGAATGTTCGTCTTTATGGAGTTCAGCTCTTCGGACTTCAAGGATTGCCTTGACTCTTCTTCGTTGATCCTTGTTATCGCTGATACAGATTCGCATTGTCCGACAATCTCACCTTTTCTAAGCTTAACTTCATACGGCTTGATGTTCAGTATTCGTACCGGAACCATGTTCTTTAATGGTCTCACAAGAGTCTTCCCAATGGTGACGTTTTGGGAGGACTTTACAAATGCTGGTTCGACCATGAGGTATCGATGGCTGCCAGGCTTACCCTTCAATTTCGTCCACACGAATACTTCTGAAGAAGCAGGCAAAGTGAGATCTTCTTTGATGACGGTTTTCACATATGACGAGGTCTCATACGAGTTAGTCCCATAGATCATCGGAATCTCGATGTTTCGATATTTCAGGACTTGGTTCCCGATGTCCAATATCACTCCATGATCTTTCATGAAATCGATGCCGACAATGCACTCGTCGCATATATCTGCTACCAGGAACGGGTGAGAGAATTCCAACTCTGCTATCCGAATCTTAAGACGTACCTCACCATAAACTTTTGCGGCCTCTCCAGTTGCAGTCCTTAGACGATAGCTGTTGGTGTTGTGGAGCCATGCCTTCTTGACGAGGTCTTGCCGTACGATGGACGCCGTGGCACCGGTGTCAATGGTAGCCACACATTTGTTGCCGTTTATACTTGCTTCCACGGTCAGGCTCTTGTTGTCACGTTTCGTTTGAGAAAACTGGATGTCGTTTCTGGGGCCATCGATACCAGAAACTAGCTTCTGCCCCTCGAAGTTGGTTCTTATTCGTTTCCTCGGGTGGGAAACAGCTTCGGGAGCAACGTTGTTGTTGTTACTTTGACCATTTGTATAACTTCTGTTCCCACAGTGTTGACATGCGGTTCCTCTTCGCGGTAATCTGCACTGTCGCTGTAGATGCCCAGTCTTATTGCAGTTCCAGCATCGTGCTGGTCCGTCTCGCTGACTCCTTTCTACAGTAGCCTTCTGACAAGAACATTCTTGGACTTCTAATTCTCTTCTCCATCGTCAGAGCGAAAGCCAATGCTTCTGGTAGTGTTCGCTTTCCGGCAGTGCGGATGGCCCTTTGGAGATTCATATCACCCACAGCTCTCACAAAGGCTTCAACAGCAAGTTGATTTATTATCTCGTTACCAGCTGTTGGATATGCCAGGTGAACCAATCGCTCAGTATCTGCCTGAAGCTGCTGCAGAGTTTCACCTCTTTTCTGTGTCCTATTGTTAAGCTGAACTCGGAAGACTTCTGTCATGTGGCTATCCCCAAACCGCTGTTCGATTGCATTTACCAGAACTGTGAAGTCGCCACTCTTCTCCGCTGGTATGGTTTGTAGCAGTTCAGCAGCAGATCCTCTTAAAGCAAGCGTAAGAGCAATGTATTTTTCGTGATCGTCCCAGCCGTTTGTTAACGCTGCTGCTTCAAACTGTTTCTTGTAGATTGACCACGGAATCTGCCCATCAAAGCTTGGAGGATTTACTTCTCTTTTCCTTGAGCACTCACCAGAAGGTTCTCGAGCTTTCATCTTTCGCACTTTTTCAAGTTCATTTGTAATGGTTTCGATTCGTTCGTCCATTTTCTCGATACGTGCGTTTTGTTTTTCGAAACACTCGACGCGCTCGTCAAGAGTATTGATTTTTCCTTCGAAGACCGAAAACCTGCCTTCTAAAAGGTTTCTCTGTTCGTCGAACCGCTCTAGAATATTCTGCTGTTCTTGCTTTTGGTCGCTTCATTGGGCTTCTAGTTGTTTCAGGACATCATTCCTTTGAGTTTCTAGTTGTTTGAGAACATTCTGTTGTTCTTGCTTTTGATCGCTTCTTTGAGCTTCTAGTTGTTTTAGGACATCATTTTTATTTTCTTCAAATTTGGCTAAAAGAACTGACACCATGTTAGATAAGGCAACATTTGCATTTACCTCTTCCACTTTTGCTTCTAATTCGAAAGCAAACGTATCTGGGTCTTCATTTTGCTGCTCCAGATATTCCTGCAGCCGTTTAACGAGTTCGGTTTTTACGCCTGTCCCACTTAAGCCACGTTTGCTCAGTTCGGCCTTTAGCTCAGGGACAGTTAAGTCTTTCAAAACTTTACTCATTTTTTTATTTTATTTTTTTTTTAACTTCACTACTTCACACAAAATAGTTCAATCGCTGCTCACTGTTTTTATTCTCAATAAGTTTTAATCCCTTATTCTGACACCAATGTAATATTTGGCTTGGTCCGATAATTAAAACTTATTCACACTTCGTAAATAAAAACACAAATTTTCTTTATTTAAATCGATATAAACTTATTTATTGAACACTCAATTATTACGTTTCAAACACAGTCTTTACTTTTCAAACACAGTCTTTACTTTACAGCAATTCACAATCCATAATGAACCGATTCGCTTCCAAGCGCCTATTTATATACCTCCAATCGGTTCGAGAATCTACGAGGTTGTTCTCGATGCTTAACGAAGTTCTCCACTTTATCACTAGATGCTTACCCCTTTCGAGGTTCTTGTATGCGCTGAATGAGTTCCCCTCTAAGCCACTAGATGTTTCTGAATTCATTCAGAGCATACAAGAACCTCGAAAGGGGCAACATCTAGTGGAGAGGAGAACTAGCTTCGTTAAGCATCTAGTGATGAAGAGGAGAACTTCGTTAAGCATCGAGAACAATCTCGTAGATTCTCGAACCGATTTGAGGTATTTAAATAGGCGCTCGGAAGCGAAGCGGATTATTATGGATTGTGAATTGCTGAAAAGTAAAGACTGTGTTTAAAAAGTAATAATTGAAAGTGTGGAATAAAGATATTTTGTTAGTAAGTTAAATAAAGTGAATTTGTGTTTTTATTTACGAAGTGTGAATACGTTTTAATTATCGGGCCAAGCCGAATATTACATTGGTGTCAGAATAAGGGATTAAAACTTATTGAGAATAAAAACAGTGAGCAGTGATTGAACTATTTTGTGTGAATTAGTGAAGTTAAAAATAAATAAAAAATGAGTAAAGTTTTGAAAGACTTAACTGTCCCTGAGCTAAAGGCCGAACTAAGCAAACGTGGCTTAAGTGGGACAGGCGTAAAAACCAAACTCGTTAAACGGCTGCAGGAATATCTGGAGCAGCAAAATGAAGACCCAGATACGTTTACTTTCGAATTAGAAGCAAAAGTGGAAGAGGTAAATGCAAATTTTGCTTTATCTAACATGATGTCACTTCTTTTAACCAAATTTGAAGAGAATGAAAAGAATGTCCTGAAAGAACAGCAAAACGTGCATCGCGTAAGAAAATTAGAAGTCCAAGAATGCTCTTGTCAGAAGACTACTGTGGAAAGGAGTCAGCAAAGCGGACGAGCACGATGCTGGAACTGCAATAAGACTGGGCATCTACAGCGACAGTGCAGATTACCGCGAAGAGGAACCGCATGGCAACACTGTGGAAACGGAGGTTATTCAAATGGTCAAAGTAACAACAACAACGTTGCTTCCGAAGTTGTTTTCCACCCGGGAAAACGAATAAGAACCAACTTTAAGGGACAGAAGCTGGTTTCTGGTAACGATGGCCCCAGGAACGACATCCAGGTTTATCAAACGAAACCTGACAACAAGAGCAGACCATATAAGGAAGACTATAAGCATTGCAGACGACAAGAAGAAAAAGGAGTTGTTACTGTCCAACGAACCAGAGTCGATCCTATTTATGGCTGGAGCAACGACGAGTTGAGGAGGGCTCAACAAGAAAGACCCCTTCAGATCCACGACAATACCAGGTTGAAAATAAAGATGTTCAGTGACCGAATGAAGACACGCTACGATATACGAGCAACAACAACAGAGTTCCAAGCAGGAGATCGCGTGTGGCTTTACAATCCCCATCGAAAAAAAGGATTGTCACCGAAACTTCAACGGGACTGGGAAGGTCCATATACAGTCATTACAAAAATCAACGATGTCGTGTTCCGGATACAAAAGGGAGTCAGAGGAAAACCTAAAGTTGTACATCGCGACCGGCTACATCGCTACAGTGGTGATGAGAACGATGGATTTGTTCGGGACGATCAATCCTAAGGAGGGGGCAATGTAATGTGTATACACTCTTTATCTCTTTCAATAATAAGGGGCAACATCTAGTGGTAGTAATAGGAGAACTCGCTTCTTTAAGCATCGAGAAACCTCTAGTGGCTAATAGGAGAACTCGCTTCTTAAGCATCGAGAAACATCTAGTGGCTAAGAGGGGAACTCAATTCATTCAGCGCATACAAGAACCTCGAAAGGGGCAACATCTAGTGGAGAGGAGAACTAGCTTCGTTAAGCATCTAGTGATGAAGAGGAGAACTTCGTTATGCATCGAGAACAACCTCGTAGATTCTCGAACCGATTTGAGGTATATAAATAGGCGCTCGGAAGCGAAGCGGATTATTATGGATTGTGAATTGCTGAAAAGTAAAGACTGTGTTTAAAAAGTAATAATTGAAAGTGTGGAATAAAGATATTTTGTTAGTAAGTTAAATAAAGTGAATTTGTGTTTTTATTTACGAAGTGTGAATAAGTTTTAATTATCGGATCAAGCCGAATATTACAATATGTTTTTAATGAAGTTGAGTAATCTGTAAACTTTTTTTGTCATTCACCTCTCCGCAAACTAAGTTTGTGTATTCACCACCGTGATAGTCGCTTTGACTAAGCTAAGTTCTTATTTTAATTTCTTTTGTAAGTTAGTTCTTAATTTATATTTGAAGAATAAAGACATTTATTAAATAATAGTTCAAAAGGTAAAAAACTGGTTATTGTGTTTTTTTATTTATATTGGTACTGCAAAGATTTTATATTACAGCTTATCATTATTTGACCCTGTGATTTATATTGGAATCCCCCCAACATCTTTTTGGTCCAATCGAGCCGAATGCTGATTTATGGACAGCATTTAATTTTGTGAACCCAACTCATATCCCTTGGAGTTATTTTTTTTTTGACAAA
Organism: Eupeodes latifasciatus; assembly: GCA_920104205.1. NCBI lineage: Eukaryota > Metazoa > Arthropoda > Insecta > Diptera > Syrphidae > Eupeodes > Eupeodes latifasciatus. The sequence goes on along the minus strand of OV049926.1, from coordinate 97,626,264 downwards.
ATTGAATTGATGCGAATCTTGATCATTGGATGGAATCTTTTGGACTTTTGCGAGAAAGACTTTTATGAAAATTGTGCACTCCTATTGGAAATCCTATATCCCTTTACCCAAGGTAGGTGCTGTGCATTAAAATTTGGTGATGATTTTATACATTTATTTGGTATAATTATAATTATATAAAATAATTATTTTTGACCGTGATTAATATAATTTTATTAGTTTATCAATTTTATTGGTTTATTAATTTTATTGGCTTATGCAAATTAAATTAAAGACATTTTATTTTAAAACTTATTTAATGAAAATTTGATTAAAGTGATATAAAATATTTTAATGTGGGTATATTTGATACAATTTTTGATCGAAAGGTTTGAGTACAGTTTCCCTACGGTTTATTTTAGTCTCGTGATAAAGTACAGTTTCCCTACGGTTTCTTATTAATCTCGTGATATAGTACAGTTTTCTTACGGTGTTTTTTTTAATCCTTTTAAGGATTATCTAATCTTTATATGAATTGATTTTCTGGGATTTTCTTGGTGAACAACAATTTATTTTTTGAGATAATTTTCGGTTCTTCCATTTTAAAAGATTTTGTTTTGGTTTTTTAAAAAAATTTGTTCAGAAATTTGATTATTTCCATTTTTTGGAAGTTTATTGCAATTTGTGCACCTTTTTTCCTCGTTTGAGAACAAGTTAATTTTCTTTTTCATCGTTTTTTTTTTTGAAAATGGCTGTATCTAAAGATTTTTTTCTGAGCGTTAAGCAAATAAACGAAACAATTGAAAGTTTTTGGAATGTACCAAACAAAGATACAATGACTTGTGGTATGTTCAAGGTTTGGAAAAAGGAATTCGAAGATTTATGGGATAACTTTCGCACAGTGTATGCAAAATGTTTAAGTAATGAGGATAAAACCATAGACGATGCAAAATTATCGACAATAAAGGAAAAATACAATTCAGTATCACTTAATTTTTTCAGTACAGTAGGTAGTATAATAGATAAAATTGAGATGGGTACAAGTAGTAAAAACAAGGAAACCGAAATTAAAGAAGATTTAAAACATTCTCAAATATCTGAGTCCACTAAACCAGATTTTGGAATTAAAGTTCCACCTTGCGACGTTGAATGTTTTGAGGGTGATTACAAATCCTGGCCTACCTTTTGTGACATGTTCACAAGTATTTATGCAAACCACCCCCATTTAAGTGATGTAGAAAAACTATATCATCTACGCTTAAAAACCAAAAAGGAAGCTCATGATATTGTCGACAAGTTTTCACTGACTGCAGATAATTTTACTCTTGCGTGGGAAGCTTTAAAATCCCAGTATGAAAATAAAAGGATCTTAATAAATACTCAACTTAAAACACTTTTTTCAATTCCATCGATTACTATTGAAAGTGGATCCGCCTTAAGAAAATTACATAGAACCGTGCGCGATTGTTTAGGGATTCTTTCAAGTTTTAGCGTTAAGACTGAAAACTGGGATCCGATTTTAGTTTTTCTTGTTTCGCAAAAGATACCTGAAAATACTTTGTTCCTTTATGAACAAAGTTTGAAAACAGAAACATAAGTTCCAACCTGGCAATCCTTGGAGGATTTTCTCGCTTCCAGATATAAAATTCTTGAATCTGTGGAAGAAGTAACGCAATGCTCCCGTAAAAAGGCTAATCACATTTCAAATTCCAATTTTAAGAAAGTTAACTCATTTCATTTTGCAGAAAAGAGTTTTTGTTGTAAAATATGCAACAGTAATCATCCCTTGCGTTTATGTAAGAAATTTTTAGACATGAATGTCGCATCTCGACGTAAGCTGGTTCAATCCCAAAAGTACTGCTACAACTGTCTTGCGCTCACACATTCGGTATACGAATGTAAAAGTAAAGTGTCCTGTGACAAGTGTGGTAGACGACACCATAGCTTACTGCACTTTACTTCACCAGAACCCACCCCTCCCGATACAAGATCTTATTCGCAACCCAACACTTTGCTATCGCAGACTGTTGACGCATCAAACTTGGTTGAGCTCAAAAGATTGCGATTGGCAGATCCTAATTTTGATAAACCCGCTTCTATAGATATGTTGATAGGAGCAGATATTTACCCTCTTATTTTGTGTGAAGGTATAAAGAGAGAAAAAGACCTTTCTCCAATTGCACAAAATACGGTTTTTGGGTGGATTATTTCAGGCCCATGTAATGAAAATCCAAACAAAACAACCTTTAATACATTTTTTATTAGACTTTTACTTTTGAAACAAGTTCAAAGGTTTTGGGAACTCGAAGAGGTTCCATATGTCAAACCCTTATCTGATGAAGATACATTTTGTGAAAAATTTTATGTGGATACCACAATTCGAAATAAAGATGGTCGTTATATAGTGAAACTTCCATTCAAGCCCAACTTTAACGTTTTAGATTTGGGCCTTTCCAGAAAAAGTGCAGTTTCTCAGTATCTGCGTCAAGAGAAACGTCTTCTTAACGATATGTGTCTGAAAGAAGAATACAACAAAGTTCTAAAGGAATATGTTTCGTTAAAACATATGTCCTTTGTGCCACCATGTAGTTTGAACCTTTCCAGTCCGCACTTTTACCTACCGCATCACGCTGTGGTAAAACCAGATAGCGCTTCGACAAAGGTAAGAGTTGTATTCAATGCAAGTGCATCTACACACAAAGGAATAAGTCTTAACGACATTCTTTACAGTGGCCCTGCTTTGCAAAACGATTTGCAAACTATTTTGTTAAGATGGCGATTATATCCATATGTTTTCAATAGCGATATTGAAAAGATGTATCGCCAAATATATGTTCACCAGAGTCATCGAAAATTCCAACGGATTATCTGTCGATCTTTTGCTTCAGAATCAGATTTAGCTGATTTTGAAATCAACCGAGTTACTTTTGGAGTTAACTGTGCTCCATACTTAGCAATCCGAATGTTGCACCAACTTGCTTTGGACGAAGCAAATAAATATCCCTTAGCAAAGAAGTGGTGCTTTCGGATTTTTACGTTGATGATGTTTTCTCTGGAGGTTTCAGTCTGGATCTAGTCCTAAAGATTCAGGAAGAATTGAAATCACTTCTTTTGGCTGGCGGATTTAGTTTGAAGAAATGGACCGCTAACCACCCTCGCTTGTTGGAAAACATCCCTAGGGGGGATGTTTTAGATCAACACTTTCTTATGTTCGAAGAGTCTTCACATTCGAAAGTTCTGGGCGTTGGGTGGAATGCGAGGGAAGATTCATTTTATATTCGTTGTGAACTATTTCCTCTACCAGATTCTGGTATGACAAAACGTGAATTGTTTTCAAATATTTCAAAAATATATGACCCTATCGGTTGGCTAGCACCAACAACAATTTTATTAAAAATATTGATGCAAGATGTCTGGAAGGACAAAACAGTGTGGGATGTTCCCATAAAACCCAACCATGTAGAAACTTGGAAAGAATTTGTGAAATCTTTACCAATTATAAAAGATATTAAAATCCAAAGATGGATTAATTATAATGTGTAGAAATACACGGCTTTTGTGATGCATCTCTCAGTGCGTACGCTGCCACTGTTTACTCAAGGATTTCAGATTCATCTGGAAACGTTTTTAGTTACCTTATTACCTCAAAAACGAAAGTAGCTGCCCTGAAAGCTATTTCGATACCTCGGCTAGAGCTTTGTGGAGCTCTTTTGCTAACAAAGTTAGTAAACGCTGTACAAAGCAGTCTACGCCTTAAAAACTGTCCTGTCTACCTTTGGACGGACTCGATGATTGTACTTTATTGGATTCGTGACTGTCCATCTCGGCTTGAAACCTTTGTCCGAAACCGGGTGTCTAAAGTACAAACTGAATGTCCTCCAGGTAGCCTTTGGAAACATGTCCCTTCAGAACAAAATCCCGCTGACGTCGCTTCTCGAGGTGTTATGCCTCAAAACTTAATAAATAATACTCAATGGTGGCACGGTCCAAGTTGGTTAAAGTCTTCAAAGGAAACTTGGCCAGTATCAAAAATTCAAGAGGACTCCGATTGGAATCTTGAAATAAAACAAATAAAAAGCTTTTCGTTGTGAATCAAAATCTCAGTCATGACATTTTGAAAAGATTTTCGTGCTATGCTCGTGCTGTAAAAGTAATAGCCTATTGCTTTAGATTTATCAATCTCGCTTCTCCCAAAAGAAAAAGGTTATATCCCTATAGATACTTTTCTAAAAATTTAAGAAATCATGAAATAGTTTTTGTTAAAACCCGCCTAGTTATACTAGCACAACGCCTTTATTTTAGTGAAGAATACAAAGCTCTTTATAACTCAAAACCATTGAGTAAAAATAGTACAATTTTGACTCTTAATCCCTCCCTAGACCCTGACTTTATAATTAGAGTAAACGGTCGTTTAACAAATGCAAATTTGAGTTATAACGAAAAATTCCCCATTATTTTGCCATATTCATGTCCATTATCAAAAGTTTTGGTTGGATTTGTCCATAAAATTTCCCTACATGGAGGGAACCAGCAAGTTCTGTACTTAATGCGAAAAGAGTTTTGGATACCAAAATTAAAAAACTTAATAAAATTCTGTGTAAATCGTTGCTTAGTTTGTGTCTTGCACAAAAAGGATTTTCAAACCCAGCTGATGGGAACACTACCACCAGAAAGGGTAAACTATTCGTTTCCTTTCACCCACGTAGGATTGGATTTCGCTGGCCCCTTCGAACTAAAGGTTCAGAAGGGTCGGTTCTATCAAGCCATAAGAGGTTATGCCTGTCTTTTTATTTTTTTCTGTACAAAAGCTGTACATTTAGAAGCAGTTGGAAGTCTCTCTACTGACTCGTTTTTGGCAGCTCTCGATAGATCTGTAGGACAAAGGGGTGTGCCCCAACAGCTTTTTTCCGACAATGGTACTAATTTTGTCGCTGCTAATAAAGTTCTTACTAATGAAATTCGAAAGGTTTTGGCAGACTCAACCTCGGAAGCTGAAAAAACGTACTTGCCTAGGAATTTGAAATGGAACTTTATCCCACCAGGTTCTCCTCATATGGGCGGCCTTTGGGAGGCCGGAATGAAGTCCTTTAAAACTCATTTTAAGAAAGTTGTTGGAAACTCCAAGCTAACTTTCGAAGAGTTCTCTACACTGCTCGTCAAAATTGAGTCTTGTATGAATTCCCGCCCTATTTCTCCAATAAGTGAAAATCCTTTCGAACCTTTACCCTTGACACCAGGTCATTTCTTGAAAGGTTCGCCTTTGCTTTCCTTCCCTGAAACACAAATTGGTGAAAGTACCACCCTAAAGAATTGGCAAAGAGTTCAACAAATTTTACACTCCTTTTCTAAGCGATGGAAGGAAGAATATTTAACTGATCTTCAGCGAAGAACAAAGTTGAAATTTCCTAAACGTAATGTTGAAATTGGAGACATTGTGGTTGTGCGCAATGAAAATTTGCCACCCACTCAATGGCGTCTTGGAAAAGTTGTGGCTGTTCACCCAGGGAACGATGGAAAGGTGCGCGTTGTTACACTTAAAACTCAACAAGGAGATATTCTACGACCTGTAGTGAAATTGTGTCTTTTGCCCGTCGTCGATCAAGAATTGTTTCAGGTGTATCATGCAATACAAAGAAAAGAATAAAAATAATTTATTGAAATTTATTTAGTTTTTGAGATTTCATATTTTTTATAAATACTTTTATATTGGTGAATGCACAGCACCTTATGAATTTTAGTCTTATAAATTTGAATTTTATAAATTTAAATCTTCTAAATTTAAACCTTACGAATTTAAACCTTTAAATTTACTTATTTAAATTGAACTTAAACACTCCTATTAACATGTCTGAGTGAGTAAGGGCACTCTTTAAACAACCCTCGACGTTGGATTTACTAACTTTATTTTTTTCCTGGGTAGCGAATCGAGGCGCTTCCATAACAAATACCTCCACCGATGGAATAACTATAACGAATTGAAAAACAATCTGCATTTCGGATACATGGATTTTACTCTTTGCATTCGTGCAAAGGGATGCCGGAATGTTGACGTCAGTTTTATTAAATTCAAATAAATTATATTCAAATTCAAATAATGCACACAAAATGTAAAGCATACTTTTAGGCATTTTGTTCTCTACGTAACGATAATTGAATACTGTGGTTATATCGGATGATTTTTTAAGAGCTTGAGAACTTTTTTAAAAAAAAAAACGCATAAAATTTGCAAAATCTCATCGATTCTTTATTTGAAACGTTAGATTGGTCCATGACATTTACTTTTTGAAGATAATTTCATTTAAATTTTGACCGCGGCTGCGTCTTAGGTGGTCCATTCGGAAAGTCCAATTTTGGGTAACTTTTTCGAGCATTTCGGCCGGAATAGCCCGAATTTCTTCGGAAATGTTGTCTTCCAAAGCTGGAATAGTTGCTGGCTTATTTGTGTAGACTTTAGACTTGACGTAGCCCCACAAAAAATAGTCTAAAGGCGTCAAATCGCATGATCTTGGTGGCCAACTTACCGGTCCATTCCTTGAGATGAATTGTTCTCCGAAGTTTTCCCTCAAAATGGCCATAGAATCGCGAGCTGTGTGGCATGTAGCGCCATATTGTTGAAACCACATGTCAACCAAGTTCAGTTCTTCCATTTTTGGCAACAAAAAGTTTGTTAGCATTGAACGATAGCGATCGCCATTCACCGTAACGTTGCGTCCAACAGCATCTTTGAAAAAATACGGTCCAATGATTCCACCAGCGTACAAACCACACCAAACAGTGCATTTTTCGGGATGCATGGGCAGTTCTTGAACGGCTTCTGGTTGCTCTTCACTCCAAATGCGGCAATTTTGCTTATTTACGTAGCCATTCAACCAGAAATGAGCCTCATCGCTGAACAAAATTTGTCGATAAAAAAGCGCGAAACACATTTCGAACCGAACACTGATTTTGGTAATAAAATTCAATGATTTGCAAGCGTTGCTCGTTAGTAAGTCTATTCATGATGAAATGTCAAAGCATACTGAGCATCTTTCTCTTTGACACCATGTCTGAAATCCCGCGTGATCTGTCAAATACTAATGCATGAAAATCCTAACCTCAAAAAAATCACCCATTATAATTGATAAAAATGGCATTAGAAAAGGAGATGCAAAGGTAGAAGCGGTACAAAACATGAGACGACCAACAAATAAGGATGAAGTTCGTGCATTTGTTGGGCTCATCAATTACTACGGTCGCTTTATAAAAGACTTAAGCACAATTCTCTTCCCGATTAATAGACTTTTACAAAATAAAGTACCTTTTGTATGGGACTTAAATTGCGAACAATCATTTGTGGAAGCAAAAAGACAAATACTATCGGATACAGTTCTAACACATTATGACTCTGCGCTGCCAATGGTATTGGCGGTTGATGCAAGCCCTTATGGAGTGGGGGCGGTACTAAGTCATTTATATCCAGACAAACATTATCTTCGGTACAGCAACGATATAGCCAAATCGACCAATGGCGGATCCAGGGGGGGGGGGGGTCGTAGGGTTCATGATCCCCCCCCCCCTGGGAGATAATTTTTTTGATTTTTCGTAGGAATTCCCTTCAATTTAAAACTAGTCGTATTGCGTTAATGGATATGACCCCCATTATATTTTGAATTATTTATTTTTTGTATATGAAAACAAAATTTGTATCTTACTTCCTTAAACTTTGTTGCTGAAAGTACTACTTTTGACTGAAGATTGGACCAAGAACATAATTTGAATCGGATATTCAGCCCTATTCCAAAAACACAGCACAAATTCATCAACTTTTGACCAATGGACGATCCAGGGGGGGGTCATATGAGCCATAAAGCTTATACAGTTAAGTTGTCAAATATTCAGGTTCTTAAGAAGAAACCTTGAATAAGAGATCATCAATTTTATATTAAGTTGCCTTTAAACTCCTTAAACTATCCTTCAATTTTATTATTACATTTTTTTGACACACATAAGTAGTGATTATCTAAGTGACTTTTACTTGCGACATATAGGAACTATATAGCAAGTTTTGCATTAGTAAACAATTTCAAACTAGAGCTTTTAATCAAATATGATATTACGACGGTAGAGAAGTCGAAAAAGTGGATACCCCGATTCCTTCCGTTTGTCTATCTTTCCTGGCGCCTACAGTCCCAACAATTGATTTGATTGAAATTAAGATTTTCAGCCGATTAGTGTAAGGCCTTTTTTTCATTTTATTAATACGAAAATTAACAGCAGTCCCCATACAAATGTTTTGGTTCAAACATGTGATTTTTCTAAAATTTTCTCTAAACTTTGTGTTCTTAATGTAGCTTCTTTCTACAAGAAAAACATATTTTGGTATTGCTCCAGAAGGGTACCCCTCATAAAACCTTTATTTTGTTTTTAAGTTTTCTCAAGAACTAATGGACAATAATCTTCTCTTTCTGTGCAAGCTCTTTTTGATGATCAAATTGTTGCAAAAATTAACGAACCGAATTTATGATGAATGTACGAATAATACGATGGCGGAGTGATTGTCCGCAAACTCAATAATAATTATCAAAATCGCAATCGAATTATAATTTCGTAAAATAGGTAGCCGGCGCGCACGAGTAGTACCTATTTGTGATTAATTGAAATAATAAACAACTGTCAGACGCGAATAGGTTTGTTCGTTAATTTCCGCACAGACAGCAAAAGCAGTGCTGTCGCCCGATAGCTCAGTTTTGGGGTGGGTTTGATTAATTGGGTACAAGGTAATTTTTATTAATCGAAACGATTTAATCTTATCAATTTAATTTGATTGAAGACGATGAATATAGGGTGTTCTTGAAATATATGGAAAAAAAAATAAAAGAATCAAAATGGGCGCCAGTAATTTTTTTTGTAAAAGGAAATCACAAACCTTTTGGAGCAGAACCGAACAAAACAATTTATGAACAAAATAAAAAAAAAAGAAGATGTTTTAAACAGGTATAAGTATTTTTAATTATTTTAAATTTTGCTTGGGAAACCTTACAAGTAGGATTAAAACCCAAGATCTTTTAAGAATTTTGAAAGACAAAGAAATGGTGTATAACACCGAAGATGGACCGTTAACCTTTTGTCCCGACTGGACAAAGACAATTTTTAAATACGGGTCGCGAGTTCCGCTTTTTCGGAATTACCTTTTTTTTCTTTTTCGAAACGAAAGTCCAACGATTCTTACACAATTCTCAATATTAATTATCACGCACAAATAAAAAAAAAATCTACTCTTCAAATGCCAAATAAGATACTTAGCTTTTCCTGATGTCCTGCCAACTTCCCTCTCCTAGTTGTTTTGCAATCCTTTTTTTTTCTTCTTCCTTCCTCCAATTTTCACTTTATTTTCTTCTCCAAAAAAATCTTCACCTTTTCTACTACGTTAAGATTTAAAACACTCCAATTTCTTTCCAACTTTTCAAAATTTCCTTTCTCAATTTTTGTTTTCACTTTTTTTTTTTTTGAACCTCCGGCTCAGTTTCTATATCGCAAAGAAGTGATCTTCCAGGCTTTCACCTTGCCTTGATGACCTCTTCTTTGTTTTCCATTCCCACATGCTTTCGGCCAATCAGAAAGTGTGGGTCTCGTTCGCGTTTTAATTCAGCTACACCTAGCATATTTGCAAGAGTGAGCGAACGCAGTTGAGACACCACTACTTTTCCTACTCGCACGTTTCACCCCAGCTTTATGCACTACCACCGTCATTGGATTCGCCGACCTCTGGTACTTCTTCCAGTGAGCGGGAATTCAATGGGTGCATTCAGCCACCCTATTCACACCCCCATAATTTTGGAGAAACTTTGATAAGTTGCGTGAAACTCAAGTGTTTAACGCGTTCATTTTTCCCCTCGTACAAAATTACAATTCTGTAAAAATTGATGAAAGCTTTATTTTCTTTGTTTTAACTGTCGGAGGGTGAAGTTGGCAGTGGTTTTTGATTTCGCGATTCTACTCTATTCGTCGTTGGACTTTCGCGCAGACTAGGGGATTAGGGACTCGTGTTAACGTTCCATCTTTTACATAATGAAATTGATTTATGTTGGGCATGCAGCCATTCTCATCTGAGTAACATCAGCAATCGAGGACCAAGTGTCGCTCGTGCTTTTTTTGTTTGTTTTGGTGACCAGACCACCTGTCTGTCACCATGATTGGTATCCATGCAGACCATCTGTCGTACCAAGAGTCATTTTGTGGACCGCCCGTCACACAAATGTACCATGTTGTCCACACCTGTTTTTGGTTGCTTTTCCAGTATATAATAAGAGTAGGACACTGACTGATGGAAGACAGGATTCAACTGAACTCTTAGAATATTTTGGAGCCACAACGAAGAACGGAAGGTTAAAAAGGGAAAAGGATATACAATAGGCGAGTGAAACTTGTTGTGGTAAATTTTACCGCAACAAATCCCACCCTTACCTCCTAGGAAATGTGCTTACAATTCTGTAACACATTTTCTAAAAGATGCCAAGGTAATGGAAAACAAGATTAAGGATTTTCCATCAAAAAAAAAAATCAAAAGGCAAAAACGTTATATTAGATCTAATTCAAAAATGAAAACAAAAAAGAAACTACTTTAAACTACTTTCTTCGGATGCATCGGTATACGGTTTCAAATCTTTAACGTGCCATGTTCCGCGTTCTTTACCATTAATATCTTTTAACACGTACGTCCAAGGTGACACACGGTTTTTAATTTCAAACGGACCGACAAACTTCGGTGCTAATTTGGCAGCATAGTAATTCGCGGCATCCGACAACGTAAAGTTTCTACGCCATACAGGGTCGCCGGGGTGATATTTAACATCACGCCGTCGAAGATTGTAGGCTTGAGCAGCTCTCTTAGATGCTACTTCGAGTTTTTTACCAATATCTAACCTAAGTTCTTTGAAACGTTCAGCGATCTCACCCAGATCCTGGACATTCCCCGAACCATCCCCGACTAATGGTACTTCTCGACCTGAAGTCACCATATCCCTCCCAAAATTCGCGTAATAAGGTGAAACACCTAAAACCTCATGTTGTGACGTGCGAATAGCACACGCCACCTTGCTGAGCTGTAAATCCCACACTCTGTGGTTTTCTGCGACGTATGCCCTTAACGTCGTCTTTAGGATCTGATTGATCCTCTCCGCAGGATTCGCCTGCGGGTGGTAATGGGCTGTAAATTTTAACTGTGACGCGTACGCCTGGCAAAGCGTTTTCAGTTCCTTTGATCGGAACTGAGGACCGTTGTCACTCACGATCACCTTAGGGATGCCAAATAAAAGAAATACGTTGTCTTCCAATTCCCTAACTATGGCCTTTGCAGTGGCCGACCTCAAAGCGAACAAAAGTGGAAATTTAGTGAAGTAATCTACCACCGTCAGAATATAGATAAAACCCCTACTCGATTTAGGAAGCGGCCCTACCAAATCAACACAAATCATTTCCCACGGTGCCTTGATACCTATCCTCTCCGTCATTAATCCAGCTGGTTTCTCATTCACCGGCTTTACTTGTTGGCAAACTTTGCAACTCCTAACATATTTAGTTATATCGGCCCTCATCTTTGGCCAATAAAACTTCGCCCCAATTCTGGCAAAAGTTTTCCTAACGCCCATGTGTCCTGCTAATGAACTATCATGGTTTTCCTGTAAAATAGCTAACCTATCATTTTTCCCTATCACTCTCTTCCATTCTTGATTGTTTTCGTGTACTACTACATGATTTGCCTTCACGAGTTTGAACAACTGACCTTGTTCAACTCGCCAGGCTGGGTATCTAAGGGGATTTGTATTTACTGCTGAAATCATTTTCTTCACCCAAGGGTCTGAATCCTCATCTGAGATACCACCCAACTGTGGCACTCCTCTAGAGAGCATATCCGGAACTACATGCTCCTTGCCCTTACGGTGAATGATTTCAAAGTCGAATTGTTGAAGCCTAATTGCCCATCGGGCCAACCTACCCTGCGGATCTTTAAGATTGCTTAACCATACCAAGGAGTAATGATCTGTCACAACCGTAAATCGAACTCCTTCAATGTACGGTCGCAACTTCTCAACAGCCCAAAGTACAGCCAAGCATTCTTTCTCCGTTGTACTATAGTTTTTCTCGTTCCTATTTAAAGACCTACTAAGGTAACAGACAACCTTTTCTCCCTCATCGAAGTTCTGTGAAAGAACTGCACCGATACCAAAATCTGACGCGTCTGTTTGAACGACAAAAGGTCGTTTAAAATCTGGGCAAGTGAGTATAGGTGCTGTCACCAAACACTCTTTTGCCTTCCTGAAACTATCCTCACATTCCTGACTCCAGTCTGATAATGATAAAGGCCGGAGTAATTCCGCAAAATTTGGTACAAAACGAGGGTACCATGAAACTGTCCCTATAAAACTCCTAACCTCTTTAACATTCCTCGGTGCTGGAATCCTAACCATGCTTTCCACTTTCTCTGGATCTACGTGTAAACCATTTCGATCCACTATATACCCTAAAAATTTTAAAGATGGCATGCAAAAATTGCATTTTTCCCTACTGACCTTTAATCCGGCTTCACTTAACCTTTTCATCACCTCATTCAGAATTCCAAGATGTTTTTCGAAATTATCTGCAATGATGATGATGTCGTCTAAATAGACGAAAACGTATGGTTCGAGGTCGGCACCCAAAACTGTGTCGATAAACCTCTGCCAAGTCGCAGGCGAATTGTGAAGACCGAAAGGCATTCTCCTAAACTGAAAAAGACCCCTACCAGGTACCGTGAAGGCAGTATATGGCTTTGATTCCTCTTCCATAGGAATCTGCCAATATGCTGATTTAATGTCTAGCGAAGACAAGAACCTAGCCCCTCGAAGCCTATCTAAAATTGAATTAATGTATGGAAGTGGATAAGCATCCCTATCTGTATTTTTATTCAGCTTCCTATAGTCCACACAGAACCTATAGGAGCCGTCTTTCTTTTTAACTAAAAGTATTGGAGATGACCACGCACTTGTCGATCTCTCAATAACTCCTGCTTCTAACATCTCGTTTAATTCCCTATCTATGTGTCCCTGCATTGCCGGAGAAACCGGATAATACCGTTGTTTAATCGGTTCCGCCGACGTCCTAATTTTGTGTTCAACCATTGTTGTACACCCTAAGCCTTCTGGCATTTTCCTAAATGATTCTTCAATAAGATCGTCTAACAATTTAATTTCCCTATCACTCAATTCAGAACGTTCTGTAATAGAACAAATCGAAACCGGCTGTTCCGAAAAATTCCATTCACGCGATCTTAAATCCGGGACGATTCCCGACAAGGCCCAAAAATCGGGACCCAAAATCAACGTGAGTGGTAGAGTTGGTATTACGAGACAGTCCATAAATACTGCCTTGTCTTCTACTACGATTGGAAGAGAAATTGTCCCTAAAACCTCAACACCTTTTCCGTCAGCTAAACGTACGCTGCGGACCCTATCTGTCTTTACTGAAAGACCTAAATTCTGTAATATTTCCCAAGAATCCCTACCTATTATGGTTCTAGAAGCTCCTGAATCTAATAAACCTAAAAATCTAGTACCATAAATTCTAACACTTAAAAATGGTCTCCTATCACTCCCGTTTGCCTCCAAAGTAAAGCCTAAATGAATTTGATCTGCCGGCTGGTTCCCAGCAGGCAACCTATTCAATTCCTGCGGACTTCCCGCCCTGCTGGCGCAAGAGCCCGTTGCCCGTTTCCCGAGCAGCGACGACAATTCTGTCTCTTCACCCCTAATTGCCCACAACCAAAACAACGCCTAGGAGCGGAACACCTATTTGCAAAATGGCCTGATCCATTGCAATTGTAACATCTCATCAACGAGTTTTGACTTGAAGAACTGGCCTGATTTTTGGTTTGGTCATTCCCCACAACAACCGAAACCATTGGAGTTTCTATACCTACATACGCTAGATCCGGTTCTAGCAGATTCTTATTATCCCTAACACTAGGTGGTGGAAGATACGATTCCACGTTTGCCCTAACCGCCTCTAGGTTTCTACCTAATGCAACCAAGTCGGACACACAACTTGGTTTAGCCAAACCAAGCTGAGTTTGGTAGAAAGGTGTCAAGTTCCTTTGGATCATTGACAACTTCCTACTTTCCGATATTGGTTCAGTTAGCCTACCAAACAGATTTTGCATTGTCGCCACATAGACTCCGATGGATTCATCTTTGCCTTGTGTGCGACGCCTAATCTCATCTAAGAGTGAATCATCGTAATTCGGTGGCAAGAATTCCAGCTTCAACTCCCTGACTAATTCTGGCCACGAATTAACCGACAACCTAATAGCTCTATACCAAATAAGAGCTTTACCCACAAAAAGCTCAACTGCTGCCTTAAAAAGTTGGGTTTCTGAAACCCCCCTAGCTGAACGTATTTCCTGAACTCTTTCTAAAAACGAGTTCACTGAGGCACCACAGCGCTCTCCAGTGAACTTCACATCCCACTTGGAAATATTCTGAAATTTGTCCCTACTCTCTATGACCTGTTCTAAAATCGGATTATCCTGACTAATACTGTTGCTCTTATTCCCTTCGCTACTAATGACATTTCCTAATCCCATCGTTGTATTGGTCTTCATCGCATCCTTTACACATTTTCCTTCATTGATTTTCTCCTCATCTTTATCGGTCTCTTCATCCCCTTCCAATTCTGCCATAGCCATTATCAAACTATTTTTCAATGCTGCCCTACTCTTCTCCTGTGTTTCGTTTTCTGGTAAGGCCCTATCAATCCTGCGTAAACCCCATTCTATCTTTGTTAGAATCTTTAAATATTCTTTAGAAGGATTTTCCAAAAGTTTCCCTATTTCTCCTAGCTTCTTTTCCACAGCCTGGGAATCCTCTTCGAATTTGAAAGGATAACCGGGAAGTGTAAACGAATTCCTACGTTCTAATTTCAACGCTGCTCTGGCGTCTTGCGCATCCCTTCTACCGTCCCTACTGTCAATCCACGACATTGTATTTCGTAGATTATCTCGTCTTGCGATAATCTATTTACCTGACTACTCTCCATTTTAAGTTAAAAAAAAAAACTAAAAAGTTAAATAAAATCAATTAAACAACCCTAAAATAATTCCTCCAAAGTAAAACCTAATTAATCCAAGACTTCTAAACTTAAAAGAAGAAAAAAAAATCGTTACTAAATTTACCACTGAAATGTACTGTCCCAAGAGAAAAAAAATTAAAGTTAGAATCGGTCCGATTATTGATATCCAATTCCAAACTAAATTTATTTAAACAAAAAAACAAATCGAAAATAAAATTTACAAAAAGTACTTAAAATATTTTCAAAGTTGCAACCCAGAAAAAGGTACTATATCGATACGGCAACTCCGATCGATAATTCACCACACTGAAAATTAATTGCCCACACCTGTCAAAAATATATTCTATCACACAAAATGGATGCCCCGAATAAACTACAAAACAAATATATTATGTATATTTAATGAAATGAAAATATTTAAAGAAATAAATAGTAATCACCACGATAACTATAGAAAAATGAAAATGAAAATATAGATAAAAACCTTATTCGATAGAAGATCCTCAATTTCCTTGTTTTTGTCTTCGTGACGTAAACAAATCCTTTAGCCCAGGCTATTTACTCCACTAGCAATTTTTTTTATATTTTTGGAATTCCTTTCGAACACGAACACTATTCAAACAATGTAGATATGTACCTATAGAAAAGAAAAACAAAACACCAAGTAAAAAGTCTTATAGGTATAATTATTATAAATATGAACACTTAACACTTCCCTAGGGATTAACAAACACAAATTATGAAGTGCAATTCACACTTCTATCCACAAAAATGAAACAGACAAGCCCCACGTTGGGCGCCAATTGTTGCAAAAATTAACGAACCGAATTTATGATGAATGTACGAATAATACGATGGCGGAGTGATTGTCCGCAAACTCAATAATAATTATCAAAATCGCAATCGAATTATAATTTCGTAAAATAGGTAGCCGGCGCGCACGAGTAGTACCTATTTGTGATTAATTGAAATAATAAACAACTGTCAGACGCGAATAGGTTTGTTCGTTAATTTCCGCACAGACAGCAAAAGCAGTGCTGTCGCCCGATAGCTCAGTTTTGGGGTGGGTTTGATTAATTGGGTACAAGGTAATTTTTATTAATCGAAACGATTTAATCTTATCAATTTAATTTGATTGAAGACGATGAATATAGGGTGTTCTTGAAATATATGGAAAAAAAAATAAAAGAATCAAAATGGGCGCCAGTAATTTTTTTTGTAAAAGGAAATCACAAACCTTTTGGAGCAGAACCGAACAAAACAATTTATGAACAAAATAAAAAAAAAAGAAGATGTTTTAAACAGGTATAAGTTTTTTAATTATTTTAAATTTTGCTTGGGAAACCTTACAAGTAGGATTAAAACCCAAGATCTTTTAAGAATTTTGAAAGACAAAGAAATGGTGTATAACACCGAAGATGGACCGTTAACCTTTTGTCCCGACTGGACAAAGACAATTTTTAAATACGGGTCGCGAGTTCCGCTTTTTCGGAATTACCTTTTTTTTCTTTTTCGAAACGAAAGTCCAACGATTCTTACACAATTCTCAATATTAATTATCACGCACAAATAAAAAAAAAATCTACTCTTCAAATGCCAAATAAGATACTTAGCTTTTCCTGATGTCCTGCCAACTTCCCTCTCCTAGTTGTTTTGCAATCCTTTTTTTTTCTTCTTCCTTCCTCCAATTTTCACTTTATTTTCTTCTCCAAAAAAATCTTCACCTTTTCTACTACGTTAAGATTTAAAACACTCCAATTTCTTTCCAACTTTTCAAAATTTCCTTTCTCAATTTTTGTTTTCACTTTTTTTTTTTGAACCTCCGGCTCAGTTTCTATATCGCAAAGAAGTGATCTTCCAGGCTTTCACCTTGCCTTGATGACCTCTTCTTTGTTTTCCATTCCCACATGCTTTCGGCCAATCAGAAAGTGTGGGTCTCGTTCGCGTTTTAATTCAGCTACACCTAGCATATTTGCAAGAGTGAGCGAACGCAGTTGAGACACCACTACTTTTCCTACTCGCACGTTTCACCCCAGCTTTATGCACTACCACCGTCATTGGATTCGCCGACCTCTGGTACTTCTTCCAGTGAGCGGGAATTCAATGGGTGCATTCAGCCACCCTATTCACACCCCCATAATTTTGGAGAAACTTTGATAAGTTGCGTGAAACTCAAGTGTTTAACGCGTTCATTTTTCCCCTCGTACAAAATTACAATTCTGTAAAAATTGATGAAAGCTTTATTTTCTTTGTTTTAACTGTCGGAGGGTGAAGTTGGCAGTGGTTTTTGATTTCGCGATTCTACTCTATTCGTCGTTGGACTTTCGTGCAGACTAGGGGATTAGGGACTCGTGTTAACGTTCCATCTTTTACATAATGAAATTGATTTATGTTGGGCATGCAGCCATTCTCATCTGAGTAACATCAGCAATCGAGGACCAAGTGTCGCTCGTGCTTTTTTTGTTTGTTTTGGTGACCAGACCACCTGTCTGTCACCATGATTGGTATCCATGCAGACCATCTGTCGTACCAAGAGTCATTTTGTGGACCGCCCGTCACACAAATGTACCATGTTGTCCACACCTGTTTTTGGTTGCTTTTCCAGTATATAATAAGAGTAGGACACTGACTGATGGAAGACAGGATTCAACTGAACTCTTAGAATATTTTGGAGCCACAACGAAGAACGGAAGGTTAAAAAGGGAAAAGGATATACAATAGGCGAGTGAAACTTGTTGTGGTAAATTTTACCGCAACAAAATGATCAAATTGATGATGATTTTTTATGATCAAAAATGTTTTTTTTTTTTATTTTTAAAAAAATATTAATTTTGTTTGACGAAATTTAAATGTAAAATGCACATGTACCTATTTATAAGCTCTTTATTAAGTGCGTACCAAAAATATTTTTTAGACAAAATTTAAAATGATTTTCGAATAAAAATAAGTTAATCTAGATTTTTTGAAAAAGAAAATGGCATTTAAATTTTTGTGAAAGTCTTATTTTGCAGGTACATTTTTAAATTTTAAAATATAGGAACTATTTTTAAACAGACTTTTTGGAAGAAATTAGCACGACCCAGTCGTGCATTTTATTTATTTCAAAATTGGTTTTCTGTTGAATACAAAAGATATGAAAAGATCTTAAAAAATTAAATAAATCTACTTTTGAAGTGAATTTGCTTTGGATGCTCTAGAACTAATATTTAAACAGCGTTCAAATTGACTGGGCAAAATGTTGATAGATTTCGTTTCCTTCAATTTAGAAGAGAATTTGATTTTTTAAATCGTTTTTTATATAAACAATACATAAATTCTACTGAATCAAATATAAGAAAAAATAGTAAATCTTTTTGGATTTTTATAAATTCAAAACGCAATAATGTGTCTCATTTTCCACAGTGTATGGAATATGGAAATGAAAAATCTAATGATTTACAATCTTCTACCGACCTTTTTGCTAAATTTTTTAAATCATCTTACAATAAAGATATAATCGAGGATCTCAATTCTAAGTATTCAAATTTCAATGCCGATATAAATTTTGTTCTTCCGCATTTATCGGTGAATGAAGTCTTTGAGGGTTTATGTGAATTAGATGTTTCTAAAAAAGCAGGCTATGATAAAATTCCACCCCTTCTCTTATCAAAATGTTCCTCATCTATCTGTTTTCCTCTCACACTCCTATATAACAAATCACTCTTGTCAGGAGAGTTTGTGGACGAGTGGAAAATATCATTTATCAACCCTATTTATAAAAGTGGCCCCAAACAATTAATTAAAAATTATAGGCCAATCTCTAAAATTTCAGCTATTCCAAAACTGCTTGAAAAAATTATTACTGATAAATTCTATGCATCCGTGAAACAGTTTTTATCGCCTAGTCAACATGGCTTTATTAAAGGTCGCTCATCGGCCACAAATCTCGTTCTTTTCACTAATTTTTGTTTAAATGAAATCGAAAAGGGATTCCAAGTAGATGTACTCTATACGGATTTTATTAAAGCTTTTGACCGAGTCCACCACGGTTTACTACTCCAAAAACTTAAGTTGTTAGGTTGTGATAGATATTTTCTTTTATGGTTAGAGTCATACCTATCTGATAGAAGTCAAATCGTTAACATATCTGGATATTACTCTATTCCTATTAGTGTTGACTCAGGTCTTCCTCAGGGAAGTCACCTTGGTCCATTGCTCTTCCTCATTTTTATTAATGACTTACCCTTAACCTTTCATAAATCTAAATGCTTAATGTATGCTGATGTAAAAATTTTTTATCCCATTCGCTCTTTAATTGATTGCTTAAGTTTTCAGATGGAAATTGATCTTTTCTTAAACTGGTGCGAATACAATCACCCAGAGTTAAATTCTTTAAAATGCAAGATTTTTAGTGCAACTAGGTCAATTAATGCTATAAATTATTCATATAACTTCAATCATGAACCACTTTCAAGGGTCGAATTGGTGAATTATCTTGGTGTGTTTGTAGATTCAAAATTGGATTTCAAAGCGCACATTGATTTTGTTGTATCCAAAGGTAATATTCAATGCTTGGTTTTATAAGACGAAACTCGAAAGAATTTAGAGACGTATATACACTTAAAACCTTATTTAATTCATTAGTTCTTCCCTATCTTGAATATTGTTCTATAATTTGGAGTCCATTTTATGCGAATGGTGTACAAAGAATAGAACGAATTCAGAAAAGATTTACCAGATTCGCACTTCGAAATCTAAATTGGACTGATGATATGCCGAACTATATTTCAAGATGTGCACTTATCGGTTTGAAAACGCTTGAAGTTAGAAGAAATACTCAAAGCACAATATTTATTAAAGATATTTTATGTAATCGTATCGATTCAATTGAATTATTGTCTCTTATAAAGTTCTATGTCCCGGAAAGATTACTTCGGAACAGACGTGTCCTTTTTTATGTGTCTAATCATAGAACCAACTATGGCTTAAATGAGCCTATCTCGCGTTCCTTGACATTGTTTAATTCCGTCTGCAATGAAGTCGACATTGTAGTGAGTAGGGATCAATTTAAACGACAAGTATTAGACTTTTTAACTTATCATTATGTAAATCCGTATAATCATACCGTTAATTAATCAATTAATTGTTTTGTATCAAAGCTATGTTTTAATATCTTAATATCTATTATTATCTTGTAAGCTTATTTATCGTATTAAATGTAATCAGCAGACTATAGTCCATTGATGAAATAAATAAATAAATAAATAAATAAATAAATAAATAAATAAATAAATAAATAAATAAATAAATAAATAAATAAACACGAATTTCAATAATATAAATGTCCCAAAAAGAGCAAAAGTGACACTAAACTAAACTAATGGCTAATTGAAAAACATAATAAACGGATCATATCTATTGATATACTAGCTTTGAATCTCTTGAGATTTGAAGTAAAAAGATATTCTGAAACGTGTAATTTGTGAGTGCCACACAAATGTTTCTTCCCAACTTATTTGTTTAGGTACCTTAATTTGTTTTGATTTAATTTTCTAGAGAAATTATGTACTCAAAAAGAACCA
The DNA here is from genome assembly GCA_920104205.1 of Eupeodes latifasciatus. NCBI lineage: Eukaryota > Metazoa > Arthropoda > Insecta > Diptera > Syrphidae > Eupeodes > Eupeodes latifasciatus. The sequence continues at coordinate 97,605,643 of OV049926.1, read as the reverse complement.
AACATTTTTCTCTCTAAAATTTTTAAGTTTTATTGAATCCTTTAAGATCAAAATACGAGTAAGCAGACTGATAGCGATAGTAATACTCCCGAAAATTGAGTACGAAAAAACTTCGTCAAAAAAGCCCGACATTTCTTCATATCAGATCCTCTCTCATTTTCTGGATTTTTGAATTTTTTAGCGTTCTTAGCATAAATAGAAATGGATACAAGAAAAGTTTATTTTATTTTTGGAAAAAAAGCTACGTTTCAAAACAATTTCTTACATTTCTGCGCGAAATGCACCAAAACCCTCTAAACTATTGTGTTTAAGCTCTTAAATATGGCATATTTAGAAAAATGTTGGAATCTTGGAATGCTTTCATATGTAGGGAGTCATCCAAATTAAATAGTTAGACCATACCTTGCTGGACAACAGTGTTCTAAAATAATTTGATAACTAAAGTTGTCATTTTAGCAATTATTAAATTTGGTAAGCCTCCTTTACAAAACATTAAAGAACATTTTTAAGCGGTGAGTAAAAACTCATCTAAGTGTGTGACCCCCCCCTGATGAAAAGTCTGATCCGCCCTTGAAATCGACAAAGAGGCTTAATTTTTACCGTTTTTACTTAAGTTTTCATCATTTGAAAAATCTAAATTGTGTTAAAATTTAAAGTTGCAACCCCAATAGTCGTGCTCTTTCGAATCTTGAAAAAAGCGGTAAAAATCGCCGCGACAGACGTAGCTGTAGAAGTAATTCATCTTTTACCAGCTCAACAAGCAACAACAGTGACATAGCGTTATCGGGAACACCCCATACCGATCAATTGTTTTCGTCCAAATCACATTGCTGCTGTTAATGCTTTGTTGCAGCTTAACTTTGGGCTTAGAAGTAAGTAAGTTTACTATTATGATTTTCTAGTTGTTAATTTCTTATGTTTTCTTTTGTTCTTAGTGTCCGAATGCCTGGTGGGACTTCAATAAAGCATACATATCGATCCGTTTAAAATGTCTCCTTTTTGATGAGTATATGTATCTATGAATAAAAAAAAATTGTTTAGATTATATCCACATTAAAATTCACATTTGTTGAAAGTCCTTAACAATAATATTGTATTCTTTTTTTGTGATAAGGAATTATTTAAGTCATTAAACATGTAGACTTCTTGATTTGTTAATCATGATTATTTGTTTTTAAAATAAAGTGGAATTAATAAAAATATGTTTTTAAATTCTATTCGGCACCCAACCTTATTATACATTATAAGGATTTTCGCGGCTATCTAAAATCATGAAATAGATTTTTTTTTCAAAAAAAAATGTGTGATGTTTTCCCAAACCTACAATATCTTTCCTCAATATTCCGTTTAAATTGTTTCGTACTTTTTATAACGAATTTGTAGTCTTAGGTTAAAACATCAAGTTCCTGTAGTAAATTAAAAATATACAAAAGTAATGTTGAAAAATAGTTTTGTAACTAAAATCGAAGTTCGTTTTCGTATTCGTAATCAGCATCAAAAATTAACTCTTAAACGAACTATTTAAGACCATAAAAGGATTAAAATCAAGGTTTTCAAAACTTTAGGTAGAGTCAAATGAAGACTCATGAGTCTGTTGACCATATGAAATCGCGAAAAAATACACACGAACGTGATGAACTAAAACATAAGAAGAAAAAGGATTACAAATATTATTGTTTTAATACTTCAATAAAGAAAAATATACTTTATACAGCTTATTCGTTTTTTTTTATTATTTGCCAAAATTTCAATACAAATATGAAGTTATAATTCACTAATTTAATATTTGACTTGAGTAGACAAAATTTAGGAAAACCAAAAAGAAGTGTTTTTCTTTTAAATATTTAATTTTTTTTCAAAGTTTTTTGTGTTTTTTTTCGAAATAAATAATAGCATTTAATTTTGAGAACAAAAATTTTACTAAGTTAGATAAAATTTTGAAATACATTACAATTTTATTTTAAAACTAGCTGCGCCACGATGAACGTAGATTATCAGTGGATGATATTTTCAGCATGTCGTCGGATCAAATGAACGGCAGAGTCAAATCGATCCTCATTGCAGAATTTGTTCCAATACCGCTTCTTTTTGTTTAGGTGCTGAAAAAAAACAATAATTAGTGCTTTCAAAGTTTGTGACTTATGTAGAACTTACTTTACGACTATTTGCACAACTCTTGGAACATCATTAGTGCAGTTTGTAGGGGTATGCTTGTGGCGATTCCAGTTAGCCTTAGCTTTGGTGATTCAAAAGACATTATGAATTCATGCAATTCAGCTTCTGTTTTGTCAGTCTTTAAGTTTACAAAAATTGCAGGGAGTTCTAAAATAATACATACAAACTGCTGAGATTATTTTGTATTTAACTTATGTATTTATAATTCATTTCTTAAGAAGGCTTACCAATGATTTCCGACTCCCGTCATTTAGGAGGTTCTATATTGTCCCAACAAGTTGCTTCTAAACCGGCATTCGTATCAGCTACCTTTTCTATGTCGTATGTGTCAGCCTCAGCGGTAGAAGTAGCCGCTGCTTCAGCCACCTAAGTGTCCCCGTAGTCCTTTATTGGCAGCGAGATAGTGAGACATTTGGCACTATAAGCCTGAATTTAGATCTAAAAGACGAAGGTTAAGCGAGTTGATCATGATATAAATGTTTCGATTCGCACTTACACAACTGGTCTCCGCTCGTTGTTGTACTTTGTGGAACCAGAAGATGTTGCTTTTGTTGCCACTGCAAAAGTCGTTTTTTTTAGCGGCTTGCATTATATTTCCTGGCAGCTGATGAATAGGTCGAGCATGTTGGAAGCCCTAAAGAATCATAATTTAAAATATTTGTTTGGATCACTCCCAAGTTAACTAGCCTGAATTGCCTGCTTACTCTGCAGTTGCTGTTACTGCTGTTGAATCGTTCCAGCACCAAACCTCAGCTGCTAGAAGGGCGTTAGCGGTCGGCTACACTGAATGTTGAAATGCCTACTTGCATCATTGACTTGGTGGTGTTGCTGCAGTTTGTTGCATTGAAAGCATTTGACTTTTGGTAGAGATGGTGACACCTCCACCGTTAACGCCTGCGGCAGCTATGGCCGCTGAGATGGAAGCAGATATCACCAAACATAATACAGCAGCAATTGGGTACTGTACAGAGAGATGCACCTTTAAGTCCACAATCCACACAAATTGTTTAGAAAAGTGTTCTTGCGCTTCCAACAAAAATTAACACACAATGGCCAGCGTCTGTCGTTAAAAACGTTGATATTATTTTGTTAAGAGAAATATAATAAAAAAAACTTACCTGTAAATCAGCGCCTTGTTTGCTTTGTCTTCCAGATTTCTTGAGGAAAGTTGCTTTTTGCATTATGGTATGTAATAGGCAGCATCTAAAATGAAAACACAGGCTATAAAAAAATCGATCATTGTTACACCTCCTTCACTGCAATGTGACTTACTTTTTATTCAATGAAGTGAACTTGTATATACTCTTTTCATTATAAAGGTTTTTGGTCTGAAAAATATCAAATTATATTAATATCAAAACAATTAACAAAAACTTACTCTTAAAATCCGAAACCCATTGTTTTGTTTTGCAAAATTGATTGTCATTTTTGACAGGTCACAAAAATTCCATAAGTTTCTTTTTTTCCCAATCCCCATTTTGCTTTTTTTTCACCACTCACATGTATTCACTGATAGGGAATTTGAGAGAGTTCACCTCGAATAAAAATTTGAGGGTGTTTCAGGTAGGACGGGTACCAGTCGGGACTCTAGATAATATATTTCCTCTATGCTCTTGGCGATTCCTTATTTTCGCTCAAGCTTGGATTCTTTGTGTTTTTATTTTGTTATTCCCTGCTGGATTACAACAAATACAACACATCATAAACTACCTGTCATCATATTTTTACATCTGTACTTGTTTCTGTTATCAATCAAAGGCCCCCATTATGAATAGCGAATCGAACTTAAAACTGCGAATTCGCTAATTTCGTATTAGGAATAGCGATTCGCTCAAATTAAGTTCGCTTTAAATGTCAAAATTTTAGCGAATTAAGTTATCGACGAATTACAAATAGCGAGAGTTCGCTAATTTAACCGCTCAAATTGTCAAATCCTATCGAATCAAAATATTAAGTGATAACGTTAGCGAATTACAAATTGGCGTGTCTGGAAAAATTTCTATCGATAATTTGTTATTATTTGTTTTGTTTGTTTTAATTAAAAATGTGTGATAAAAGAAAAAGGTAGTTTGTGAATTATTATAAAAAAGGAAAATAATAATGTTTATTTCAAGAACAAATACAAATCAGTTTGCAAAGCTTGTGGAACTGATGGAAAGGAATCCCGATATTGCTAGAGGCATAGGAGCTTTTGGGTCATCCAAAAGAAACCAGAAAGATTATTGGAAGCAATTTTCAGTAGAATTAAATTCTCTTGGTCCTCCGTCACGTGAGGGAAAAGATTGGCATAAGGTGCATTCTCAAATTGTTTTATTTACATTTAAGGAAAATTTTTTTTGTACCTAGGTTTGGGACTACAAGCTAAAACTTAAGCAAAAAATTTCATCGAACAAAAAAAATGTTACAGCCACTGGGGGAGGAAAAAGAGTTGATCCAAAAAAATAATTCGCAATCGGACGAATTCGAGGACATACAAGAACAATTAAAAGAAATGTTGCAGGAAGAAATTTCAACAGAAGGGGAACGAATTCAAAGGGGTCAAGCATCTGTTCCGAACAATTCAAATGCAACGGAGGGTGAACACGGTCAGGGAGCATCTTTCAATCAAAGTTCCTTGCAAAGTCGGAAAAAGGTGATGAATTTAAATCGTAGAGAATCCGAGCGACTGGACTTATTAAAAGGACAGACTGACACCCAGGCAGATCTGTTAGTGGCAGCCAGATCTATCGAAAAAAATATTTCAGAAATTGCTAGGTATACAAGAAAAAAGTATGAAATACAAAAAGAAAAACTTAATATTATGAAGGAAAAAGAAAAAAGAAAAGAAAAAGAAAATATTGAAAAAATAGACGCCACAAAGAAAAAATTGAGATAAAATAAATAAGTTCTATTTCTTCGTCTGTTTATTTTTTGGTATACTTTATTTCATTATTTATCTTTATTGTATCTTTTTAAATGCATTTTTTTTTGTTTATTTTATTTTACTTTATTTTATTTTGTTGTTTTTTTTTCATAGGATTACATTTTTATAAGTACAAAAAATACCTGAATTTACACGCACCTATATATTTTGTTTCTTACGTTTATTTTATTTATTTCTAAGTTTGAAAAAAGTTCCTACCTACATAATACATATAATGCAATTGAAATGTGATGAATTATTTTAAGTTTTGTATGTTAAATTAATGCAAACATTTATAAAACGAAATGAAAAATAACGTAAAAAGAAAAGTTATTTTTTTATATACATAGATGCTAAAATTTCATTTCTTATTCTCTGGGCTTCTAAGTTTGTGTTGTTCACTTCATTTTGAAATGGTTCATCTGTAACGTCCTGCAAGCTGTTTTCTATGTCTGTTGTGTCTGGATCAGCTACATTGTATCTACGGCTTATATTGTGCAAGGCACAAGCTACATTTACTATTTTTACTGCCTTCGCTAGAGAATAGTGCAGTTTTATTTCATCCAAAACAGCCCTGTACCGGCTTTTAAGAACTCCAATGGTTCTTTCTATAATATTCCTTGCTTTAGAATGTAATGAATTAAATAAGGCTTTACTAGGAATTGAATCCGAATTTCTAAATGGAGTAAGTAAGTAGGGTTGTAGAGGATAACCAGAATCTCCTAAATGTAAAATTTATTAGTGTTAAAGTTAATTTTCAGAGCAATAATTTGTTTACACACCCAAGTACATTGAACTCTCTCCATTTCGCCACCACCTTTCTTAAACGTCTTTTAATTCACTGCAATTCCAAACAAATGAATCATGAGTCGAACCAGGAAATCTGGCATCAACATAACGAATAGTCATGTTATGATCACAGGCCTGTACAAAAATATGTTTATAATCTGAAATGCTTTGGAAATATCAAAGCTTACAAGCAGCATTGCGTTTAAGCTGTAAAAACCCTTTCGATTTAAGAACTGATGTTGCAACTGATTTGGACAAATAATTCCGATATGTGTTCCGTCCACACATCCTACTATACCAGGCAGCCTGGACCTTCTATAAAAGTAGTTTCTCGCGTCTTGTTTTTCCCTTTGTGACATTTCTATCACAGGCCTGTACAAAAATATGTTTATAATCTGAAATGCTTTGGAAATATCAAAGCTTACAAGCATGCATTGGGCTTAAGCTGTAAAAACCCTTTCGATTTAAGAACTGATGTTGCAACTGATTTGGACAAATAATTCCGATATGTGTTCCGTCCACTCATCCTACTATACCCGGCAGCCTGGACCTTCTATAAAAGTAGTTTCTCGCGTCTTGTTTTTCCCTTTGTGCCATTTCTATCTGTATCCAAGCTGGACAAAGTTTGGATTCTAGCACTTGAAGAACTTCGTTCAAAACGATTGACACCGTTGGTTGGGATAGCCCGAGATCGAAATCATTACCAATACAGTTTTGGTAGCTACCACTTCCAAGAAATCGCAGCGTACAAGCTAGTTTTATAAGAGGTGGAATGGAACGTGTACTGGTTGATGTGAATGTATCACTTATTTCGTTGAGCACATAATTAAATGCATCCTTATTCAGGCGAAAATATAAAACAAACCTAACAAAACAAAGAACATTAATCTTTTTGTAGAAATAGATATTTTTTGAAAACTTACAAATGATCTGGGAGTTCTAAGGGATTGGATCTATCTCGAATGTTTCTCCTAATTCTACCCATCGTAATATTTTCTTCCCTCGTACTTTCAGAATCAGTTTCTTCAAAAAACAAATCGACGTTGCTTAACATTATAATTAATTTTTAATAAACAAATGACAATTTATTGAAGAACGCAAATCACAATATGAGAAAACAAATTTCACAATAATTAAAGCAATTGACATTATTTGACATTTAACATATGTTATTTCAATGCAATTATTTTTGGCAGCACTGATTTTGAAGCGAATGCGGAAGCTCGCTAACGATAATACCGATATTACCGAAGTTCGCTAAAACATTCGCTTTTAGTCGAACGTTCGATTCGCTATTCATAATGGGGGCCAAAACCATCTGTTATCTGTCATCGACTACATTACCGACTACTCATCTACATATGGGTTTGTATATTTGATAACTGGAATACAAATTTTCGAAGTACACTAAGAACCAACATTACTTATTTAAATTTTTAAACAATTAATTTACCAACATCATTTAAATTAAGAAGTAAAAATCAACATCATCTAAAAAGGAAAAGTAAAATCAAAACAATATGTCTATGTGCTCAAGCTGCGATAAAGTTGCCGATTATTTGATTGACTCCGTAATTTGCCATGGAAATTGTAGAAAATTATCTCATATGGCCTGTATTGACGCACCATATAGTACAATAAAACTCTTCAAAGAGAGAAAATCGTTCTACTTTTTCTGCGACGACTGTGTTCGTATACACAAACATTGTTCGTGATGTACTGCAGAATAAATTGAATCTTGACAAATTACATTCGCATGTACTAAGACTATCAGAAAAGGTGGACAATTTAAATTCCATGTATACTAATGACGCAGTTAATAAAGAAGTAGAAATGTCGAATATTCCAAATGATTCTGCTTGTTTGAAACGTAAGATTGACGACATCGATTCCGAAGATAATCCCTTGACAAAAAAACTTGCTACAAACTCTACTCACCTCATCTTTATCGACTCAGCCAACTGAATCCGTACAGCAGCCAACATCCGAAGAAATAGTGTTGATACACCCTTCACCAACCTCTCAACAACCTATGGCAACACCGACTGAATCTCCTTTAACAGACGCTCTTACATCATCGCGATCATCATGCCCTCCTCTTCCTTTCACTACGCCATCTATAGGTACGTTACAAGCACCATTAATTCCTACGTTTAATACAAATGGACAGGGAGTTCGAAATATATCTCCTATATCTAGTGGTTTAAAAGTAGTCGAAGGTCACCGTACTCTATTAATATCAAAACTCGACCCTTCAACTAATGCTCTTGACATTAAGAATTATATTCAAGAAAAGTTTGGTTTCTCAACAACCATGAGAGTAGAGAAATTGATCCACCGCAACTATTCGAAATATGCATCTTTCAAACTAAGAATGCCCGACTCTATCTTTGAACTTCTCAACTCCGTTTCTATGTGGCCTAGTGGTATAATAGTCCACGAATTTGAAAATAAGCAAATCAGCACAAGAATATCATCTTCTAACCATTTTCGCAATATCCAGACAATGCCACATCATCAAAGAAGCAGCTTCAAAAAATTCTAATCTATTATCAAAATGTCAACGGACTACGGACAAAGATTAATAAGGTCTACAAAAATATAACCATTCTACCACACGACATAATCATTTTGACTGAAACTTGGCTAAACAATACATTGTTGGATACGGAACTCTTCGATTCAAATTATCAAGTGTACAGACGTGATAGACACTGCTTCAATGACATCAGCACTGTAGGAGGTGGACTTTTGGTTGCCATAAAAAATTGCTTGATATGCACTTTGGTTGACGACTTTCATCAATCTGATGTTGAAATAATTTGCATAAAAGTTAAAACTGCGACAGGACTGCTATACATTATCGCCACATATATACCTCCAAGCTGTCCTAACAATGTTTATGAAAACTTAATTAATTGCATAGACAAAATAAACGATCGAATTGAGCCACAAGACGAGTTACTAGTCTTAAGAGATTTCAATCTTCCAAACTTGATCTGGACTAAACAGACGAATGAGAGCTATCTATCTCCTATTAACATCTCCTCTACCAACGAATTCTTGACAATTGACAGTCTTTCCTCATGTGGACTAAGCCAATTTAATGGGATTGCCAACAATTTCAACAAAATATTGGACCTTGTTGTGGACGCCTGGTCAGGAACCACCTCAATCCTAAATAAGAAAATAGGAGAATAACTAAATTAAAATGTATTTCAAGAAAATAAATTTGATACTTACCTAAATGTTGTTTATGTTTTGTTTGGTAATTCTGAGTTTCGTAGCTGTCATTAGTAGATGTTGTTCTCAATGGAATTTCCATTGGAAAGCAATAGGTCGGTTCGTAAAAGTGAGTTCTGTTTTGTGTTCTGTCTCTGAAGTTGGGTGACGGGTTAAGTTGCATGTGAACGATAGTTTGTTTTATGTCCATGTTTAGTTTTCGTTGTCATTGCTGGGGTTGGGTGATTTTAATTTAGGTGATTAGTTAGGTGATTGTTATTTATATATTGTGTTGTTACTTTGTAATTAGGCGTACGGATTTTTTTTGTAATGTTCTGGTCGCATGAGGGTCTGTTCTACAGGTCTCCCCTTGGTAAACAGTGGAACACCTCCTTGGTTTTTGGGACACTGAGACCCCTATTTTTTTTGGAAGTATACCAATACCTACGTAGGGTCCCACTATTTGAGTGTGATGATGTTGGTGGAGATATACACTGTGTGGATAGGTGGATCGGATGATGTGTTCCTGTTAGAGGTACAAATACATCATCCGAATGCTTTTTTGCCTGTGTTGGTTTGAAGGTAATTTCAGCTCACCTTCATTTAGCTGGTTACCACATAATAAGGTGGAAGTGCATTCAAAAATTTAAATTCAAATTGAAAAAAAATTTTGTAAGAAACCGTCGAAAATCGGATTTTTGGTAAATTCTTATTTTTAGTGTTGTTTATTTATTGTAAAATTTAAATTATTTTTAGAAAAAAAAAGGTGTTTATATAAAGGTTATATAAAGATAAAAAAAAAAGAACTGTGAGAAATAAAGCGCGTAGCGTAATACTACTGCCCTAAAGGAAAACCAAAACAAAAAAAAAATTAACTAAGAACAGGAAAAGGTGGTGAGTGTTTTAAAATTTGTTTTAAGTCTAGAAGGTTATTTATTTTTTCTATTTTTGTGTGCCAGTTTAATTCTCGGCGGCCCGTATTAATTCGAGGAGAGCGGGGCCGCCGCCTGAAAAAAATTTGAAATTAAAAAAATTTAAAGTTAAAGGAAAAATAAAAATTGACATTTAAAGAAACTTAAAAAAATTGCAATAAAAGAAATTTAACACAGTGGAATTGAAAATTTAAAAACTGAAAGAAAAGAAAGAATAAAAGAAATTAAAAGGGTATATAAAATAGACGTGTTTAAGGAAAATTCCGAAAATTCAATAATCTGAGCCAGTGAAAAGTCCCGCAAATAGCGATAGCAGAAAAGGCGACCTCATCTATATATCCTTATATAAAACCATACAGGCCCTGTGGATCTTTTTGTGTTTGTGATTGTCCTATAATTAAGTTTTTGTTGCAATTTTTCTTAAAATTAATTCGTTAGCTAATTAATTAACGTTGGTTCAAAGGCGTGGAAGTGTTTTTTTTTTTTTCCTCTTTTGTATATTTCAATAATTTATTTTCTTATACTTCGATTGTGAGGTGCGAAAAGAAAACGGTTAGTGTAAGTTTCGGGTTCGGTCCATAAATTTTATTTTATAGGGTCCTAAGAGATACCTCCTGAGAGCTCTTTAGGGGTAGGAGATTAGGGCTCCGTCGATCGTTGCAGAAAAAAAAAATACCGCAAAGGGTAATCCTAAATATATAACTATACTGACTGAGATTTTTTTTTTGTTACCATTTTCTTTGTTTCTTTTTTTTTGGATTTATTGTTATATTTTTTTTTGTTAAAATCTTTTGTTAATTTTTTGTCAAGTTTACATTATTGTTTTCGTCATGTAAAAATAATAAAAACTTCCGACAAAACGCCGGTGAAAAAGAAAAAGAAAGTTTTTTTATGTTTCGCAAAAGCGAAACAATGACATTTTAAGTTTCGTTTCAGGGGTGTCGAGGGTAGCGGATAGGACATGTAAGAAGACCTGAAGCCGATAATCAACCAACATTTGGGGGTATCCAAAACTGGCCGCGGATACCTAAAGGTAGGGTGGGTAATGGCCTCACTGCAACAACATCCGCAGTGCCCTGATGTGCCATAGTCCGTCCGTTTATGTTTCCTTCCCTTTCCTCCTTCCTTGGCCTGATATATGTTTTTGTCTGCAGGCGAGGTTAAGTTTCGGGGGCAAGATCCCCCCCCCGTCCGACGAGCTAACGCCGTGCACCGCAAGCAGGCCGCGTCCCCCGGAGCTTGACATTCCAACCTACCCTTTCCAAACTCTTCCTATGACTTCTCCCTACCTCATCCTTATCCTACCCTTCCACTTCACCCACCTCCTCACCTCCTCTTGCCCCGCAACAAAATGGCGCCCAACGTCGTTAAAGGGTGTTCCAACCTAGTTGGAACATTTTTTTTGGCGAATTAGTTTATGTTGTACTAGTTTCAGTTTTTTTATGTCGTATTGTCGTAACCAAACTTGCTGTGGATTTTTAAACCTCGTAGGTCTGCGTCAGGAAGGCCACAGGCGTACCTAGTCGTATTGCGACGAGTGTTTGAAAATTCGCAGTGACTGCGGTTAATGAGTGTAATGTTCTGTCGGGAATGACTGAAGTTTTTGCAAAGGGCGTATGTCTGCACCAGGAAGGCCACAGGCGTACCTAGGTGTATCGCGACGTTCCTTTGCGAAAGCTTTAGTAAGGTCAGTCAGTACATTTTCGTTTTGTCTTTTACCTATTCCCATCCTAACTTTTTTTTACTTTTCTATCCTTCTAATTTTTCAATTTTCTATTCCTAGTCTTGTTTGCTACTTGGACGATTGATTGTGCGAGACGGGTAGTCCGACATCATCGTTCCAAAAATTTTTGTGAGTTTTATCCTACCGTTTCATGTCTTCTAGACAAGTCCTTGAGACTGTCTAGGATTGCGGGAACGGTAAGGAAAAACTTTGTAATGTAAATCGTTTGTGTTTCTAGTAGTATTCCTGTCCATTTATGGTCACATCAGGGGAAGTTTAGTCTGTCCGTCTGATGTCTTTTTTTTCTCCAGCAAGGTCGTCAGTAGGGTCATACCAAGTCGTTATGAAGCTACCTAAAGCACCCCGAAAGCTTATGAAATTGAAAACCCTAAATCGAACTTTAATTCACTTTTGTTTATTATTCAGATTTTTTCTACAGGAAATTTTCTAAATTTTCTAATATTCTAATATTTTTTTTTGTTATAAGTTTTTCGTTACACAAGTATTTTGGTTAATCCTGTTTTTTCATAAATATATTTTGTTTTGATTTTTTTTAAATTATTTTCAATTCAGTTTTTTTAAGATAAAATTCTGAAGTTGAAATATTATCAAAACATAAAAGGAAACAATAAAAGAAAGATCTTAGTGTTTTTTTTGAAAAAAAATATACTTAAGATTTTAAAGAACTGAAAAGTTTCTTGATAAATATCGTTTCTTTATTCGTTATATTTTTGGTTGTTTGTTCAATTTAACTTTTTCTTGTTATAATATAAGTTCAAGCAAGAAGTACAAATTTTTTTGTTTACATATTTTTTTTTAGTTAGGTACATTTTTGTCGACTATACTTAGAACAAGATTTGTAGTTTATTTCTTTTAGTAGTTATAATTCTTTGATATTTTTTTTTGTAAGTTACGTAAACTTTTCATAAATAAGAATTCTTTTTGAACATAAGTTAAGTTTAAGTTTTTTTGAGTGATTTAATAATTTACTTTGATATAGTTAAAACTTTTTTTTGTAGGGTTAAGTACAGTTTTTGAAAACTTCGTTCTTTATTTACGACATTTTTCTTTACTTTTTTTTGTTTCCATTATTTATTTACGTTTTTTTCGTTATTTATTAAACCTTTCTTTTGTTATTTATTATTTTTTTGGTTATTTATTAAAATTTTTTTTGTTAGTTATATATCTTTTTGTTACAATATAATATTTTTGTTTTGTTTTTTTTTGTTTGATTCGTATATATATGTATATATACATTATATTAAGTAAATTTCAATTAAGTTTTTTATTTATATAAAATTCTGATATTGAAGAATACTTTTCGAAAATTTAAACAATTTCATTTATAGTTTTAAGGTCTTAGTTTTTTTCAGAAGAAAAATTACTTTAAGATTCATAAAAAAAAAAAGTTTTGAACGCTGTCTTACGTTTATTTGTTAACTTATTTATTCATTTGTTTTGTTGTTTGCGGTTAGTTTTGTTTGTTTTTTTGCAAGAGTTAAAACAGGAATTAAATTATTTATAACTATATACTTTTTAGGGTAAGATACAAGTTTAAAACGATACGTTTTCAAATATTTACATTTAGATTACGGTGTTAAGTAAGTACATTTTTTCTTCGATTTTCAAAATTGATTATTTACAATCCTGTTTTCGGAATTATTTATCATATTTTTCGTTCAGTTTTGTTTTCTTTTGATAATTACATAGATCATTGTTTTTTTTTTTGTTATTTATTCTTTTTTTTTGTTAGTTATTTACCTTTTTGATTATTTATTAATTTTTCTGTTACAATATAGTATACATTTTTTTTTTGATCAAGTTGATAGTTTACAGTTTTTTTGGTTATCTTATTTATTTATTTATATTTTTTTTTGGTGTACAGTTTTTATTTAAGTTACATTTGTTTTTTTTATTAATTTATTTATCTTAAATTAGGTTTTTCAATTTATCTTTTTCATTTTTCTTACTCCACTTTCGTTAATCTTATTTTGTTCGTCATTACATTATTTATTCATTTTTTGTATTTTTTTTTGACATTTTCGTTTTCGTAAGTTAAGTGTGTTTATTTTTTGTTACAAATAGGTGTTTTTCTAAATAGTTATTTTTTTTTGTATCTATTAGTAAAGAAATTAGGTTGCTTAGCTAAAATAATAATTTTTTTTGGGCACTCACCACACATCCTTTTTTTGTTGTGTTCGAATCCATTTTCGTTGTTGATTATTAAATAAATTAAAATGGCACGTCAGGGAAACGATGAAGATCGCGTGCAACAGCTGATCAGGAATGCTGAAATAGAAGAAGAAAGTAGAGCTATTACTAGGTCAGCCACACAAAACTTAGATTCAAGAGTAAGGCAAAAAGTGTTACATTCTCCGTTGGTCTCCGACAGGCACATCCGATCCACATATCAACAAGTGGATACCTCCGGAGTTAGCGCTCCCAGCATCCTAAACACAAGTGTCCATACGGGGTCCTTATCTGCTCCTTCATACAGCGATCTTAGCGGTGCTGGAGATCTAGAAGCATCGCTTGCACCTGAAATGTTCGGGGCCTTCGACAACACCGTTAGGCCTAACACTGGTAGGGAAAATGAGGTTAGGGCGCAAGGTGTTTCATCCAACCAGGGTTCCCGAGGGATTCTGGAGAGTATTGCTCGAACGTTACCTAAAAAGAAACAAAAAACCGTTATTCCTGAAGATTTAGAGCACATGATAAACAGAGGAATAGCTGAAGGCATATCTACCTGTAGAAAGGAATTAGAGAGAGACATAACAGCTCACGTAAGCGCTCAAATCGAACGGCAGCTCAGTGGGTTTCTCGAAAAGCTTTCTTTAGCTGTTCCAAACTCGAATAACCCACCGCCGTCTCGAGAACCTGCGGTACCACCGCCGATATCCCATCCAGCACCGGTAGGTCCTCCTCCGAGGTTACCAAATCGTTCGGGTAACCATAGTAGAAGTGCGTTTGTTCCGGTAGGGCAACACGGATCCAATCCACCACCAGTAGCTACTGAAAGGTCGTTTCAACCACAGGCTAACCAACCAGTTTTTGGGGGTTACCAGACCCCGTTTCCTTTTCCACCCCCGGTAGTTTATCCGTATATGCCGTCAGGATTCAGAACCCCGGTCAAAGTTGACAAGTGGGGTCTGAAATTTGACGGGATTTCTGACAAACTTACTGTGGAAGACTTCGTGCTTAGACTGGAAAAAATGCAAAAAAGATATGGTTGCTCGTGGAATGAAATCTTGAGAGATTTCCACCAATTGCTCTCGGGCCCGGCGCACAGTGGCCCGTTTTGACTTTTTTGGTTGCAAAAATCATATCTCCTAAACGAATAAAGATATTGCTTTAATTTTTTTTTTATCTTGAAGGAAATTTCTAAGGCTATAAAAATTGTGACTTTCAAAAAAAACTGTTCACAGGGTGTTTCAGAAATTTGTGTTAAAATAAGAAGTTTTAGCAAAGGTCATAAACATAGCGGTATTTTAATATGCAATCGTCAAAATCATTTTTTTTAAGTAATCTGAGTGAATTGAAACAGTAGAGCAAAAAAAAAAAAACTGTTTACAGGGTGTTTCAGAAATTTGTGTTAAAATAAGAAGTTTTAACAAAGGTCATAAACATAGCGTTATTTTAATATGCAATCGTCAAAATCATTTTTTTAAGTAATCTGAGTGAATTGAAACAGTAGAACAAAAAAAACTGTTTACAGGGTGTTTCAGAAATTTGTGTTAAAATTAAAAGTTTTAACAAAGGTGATAAACATAGCGGTATTTTAATATGCAATCATCAAAATCAATTTTTTAAGTAATTTAGTGAATTGAAACAGTGGAGCAAAGAGAAAAAGAACCAATTCGAGTGAAACAGTGGGGAAAAAAGTATTTTTTTTTTTAATTTTAAGGCATTTTTTTTTATTTTCCAGTATTCAAGAGTACATAATGTATTTTGGTTATACATATATCAAAAGTCAGTGTAAAAAGAAGTAAAGACAAAACAAATTAATATATAAACACTAAATTTCTTGAAAACTGTCATCTAAGTCCGGGGAAATGTGTAATAAACTCATCATTTCTGGAGAGTATCGTTCTTTCAGATCTTTTTGGCTTCTCACATGCCTTAATGAAGAAATAAGTGGATCCGAAGAGGTTGCAAGCATGTTAAATAGGTCCTCATTCTGCCGAATCCTTGAAACTTTACACGTATTCTGATATCGATATTTCTTGTAGTCTTTATTTTTGCATTCCTGGGCTTCTTCTGACAGTTCTCCAAGTGGTAGTGATTGATATTCAATGATATTTTGACTATGAACCAATATTTTGTGTAGTGTAGGTGTGAGTAATTTTTCAGGATACTTTTGTTTTAAAAGCTCTGCAGTTTTTTTTGTATACTCCCCAAATTTAACTGCATTCACTACTTCTCTGCAATTTAAAACGTTCAATATTACTTTGAGCCTCATTATAACTTCTCCATTGACTCCAGTTATTCGAGCGGTTGCATCTGACTGTTCAAAAAATCTTCTTGCAGTGTTTCCGTCATTAGTGTTTCCAAACCCTTGCTTTGGTTTATCCACATCAAGGCCAAGCTCATCGCGAAAACGCCTTTGGATCTCTTGTTTTCTTCTTTTTTCCGCCTCCTTGGTCCCAACCGATTCATCAGTACCTTCTCCTTCTTGTCGAAGAGTATACGCAAGCTTCAAAATAAATTCCATGCATCTGATTCTAGCGTGCAGTGGAGAGATTCCATATTCGTAATTATGTTCGTCCTCAATTGATTCATCTTTATTGAAATTCTTTTGTGTCCTTTTGCATATCGGACATGACCGCGTAGACTTTGTTTCCGTTAATTCGTTTAATACTCTTCCGTCTATCATAGTTAAAAAGAACTCGTGATTCACAGTAATAGTTGTTCCTTCATTAACTTTATATATTGTTGGTTGAATATCTGCTATTTGACTTTTAATATTATTGACTGTGGTATTTATGATGTCACTAGTCTCTTTAACATATTGGAACATAATGGGCCGACAGAAATGAACTGATGATGGGCGAGGGTTCCTCCAATGTTCACCATTTGTACTATTGAGTCGAAGTGGGACAACTGATGCCATGAACATGTGTGCGTCTGTTTCACCATCTGTTGTATTTATTTTTTGCTTGTAGGCACTTTGTCCAGATGATCCATCGCAGCCCCATTTACTCTGTAACGTTAGACTTCTTGGAAGTGCAATTATTTGACTCTCCGTTTTGCTTTCTATTAGCCGCATTGCTGTATGATCCATCATGCTTTGAAGTTTCACTCTAGCTAATATTTCCGTGACTTCGCAGTTGTCGGGAACTGCTTCTTTTTTCGCAACTGTAATCATATTGTAGGATGGCAAGACATCTATGTTGTGATGTCTTAACGAAGTTCTCAGGATTTTATATTTTTCTTTTGAGAGTCCCAAATCCATAAACAAAGCTAATGCGTTCTCATTGGTGTATTTTATGGGATTGTGTTGGGGAGTGTGAATGCTTTCCTTGACTCTTTTGACACGAAGTGGACTTGCAGAAGATATTGCCTGAATTATATCACTCTTCCCTTTTTCATGGTCCTTATTGTATCTTATACTCAAAGCTTCAGAGAGATGTTCTGTACATATCTCCTTTGTAGCTTTGATTATTTTTTGTTTTTTAGTAAATGTTGCGCACTCATTGACTGTCTTTCTTGGTCTTCCTCTCGATGTAGTTGGGAGATCACCCGCTTCTTCTGTTTGTCCGGTATTGATATGCAGAGATAAGGAAAGCCATTCTGCATTCTTTTTAAAGTTATTTCTCGATCTTTTGGCTGCTATCCATTTTCTATCAAGGTTGTAATAGAATTGTTTTAATATCTGTTTGATTGCATTTGCATCTGGTAGTTGGTATTCAATTTCCACGGCAGATATAAACTCATTGCAAGTGGTAACATTGACAAAAAGTTCAAACAAATCCTTATTCGGAATATCCATTTTAAATTGTTTTGAAAAATAAAAGCAACTGCTCGAACGCTCGTTTGAATTCTAAATGATTATTTTAGTCAAATGTTTCATCTTTTTATACCTTAGAGTAAATACTGCACTCAAGTCGCTTTAATCCTTATATTAATTATATTTAAAGACACCCCAATAAAACTACCTGTCTGTCTACCTGTATACTAACATATTCCAAAATCGTTTTATCCTTAAATCTTATCAATAAATTCTTAATCTTAATCCTTATCAATAAAAGTACCTGATCAAAATTCAATCGTACCCGAAAACAAATGCGTTATTTAAAATTTTATAACAGGATTAAAAAAATTAGTTCTAAAACTCTTGAAAATCTTATGTAATAAACAAAAAATAAAAATGATTTACCTTTTTAAAATAAAATCATCTTTTGTAAATCCACCACACACAAAACAAAGAAAACCATAAAAAAAAATTTCCATAAAAAAAGAGGGGAAAAAAATGACTGACTTCATCACTTCAAATCTCCCTAGCTCAGTTCGATGCAAAATGACGCAGTTGATCTTTTGGATTTATGTAAAGGAATATATAAGGATTCTGAATCAGTTGAGATCTTAGCACCACTCGTTGAACCTTTTTTTTCTATCCAATTTGAAGTCGAAAAAGTGTGCAAAAAGTAGTGTTTCCAAAAAAATTAAATTAAACAATTAAAAAAATTTTTTTGTTTTTTTTTTGTTTTAACTACCGATCTAAATAATGGCAAAGCATATCATAAAAACAAAAACGAAAAGCGTTTGGAAGCCCTTTTTCTAGTTTTTTCATTCAAAGTTAAGAAAAAAAATAAAAAAATAAAAAAAAAATGATCATCATAAAAAATGTTCAACTTTGGCCTGCTCTATAAGGCACACCAATAACCCAAATTGAATATTTTTTTCGATTACTCAAGCTCCAAATATTTGTGAGTCCAGTGAACTAAAAAGTTTTGCATTATAGACCCACTCGAAAAATGAATATTGCAAGCACTTTTGCATAAACGGGCCACTGTGCGGCGTATGATTGGTTCTGGCAGTTCCAAGTGGACAAAGATTTTGATTGGCCAACGTTAAAAGAAGCGTTATTAAGCAGATACCAAAACCCTAGGACGGATCTAGAGATAGCGCATGATATCCTAGACCGCAAGCAGCATTCCTACGAAAGTAGTGAAGAGTATTTCGTTGCTATCAATAAAATGAGATATCAACTTAGAAGGCCAATTCCAGAGGCCGATTTGATCAAAAGCATAAAGCGTAATTTAAACGACAAGCTTAGGAGCTTAGTATTTCCGCAGCAGATTTTTTCCTTGGATCAGCTTCGTTATGTTTGCAAGGAAGCGGAAGCAGCTTTTCCAAAAAGAGAGCGAGACTTACCGAGACCAGCCGGTAGGCCTCCCAATAAGTTCGGTGTGAGCGAGTTGGAACTTGAAGAAGATTATCAGCCGGTAGATGAACAACTCGCTGCTTACCAGTTTGGAGGGGCGCGTTCCAAGAATCCTCCTCGTCGATATGCAGACACAACAAATTTAGTTTGTTGGAACTGCAAAGTTCAAGGACATACATATTTCGACTGCGAGTCCGATGTTAGAAACCTGTTTTGTTTTAAATGTGGTCAGGAAGGTGTTAAAACACCCAGTTGTCCGCGATGCCATCCGGAAAACCGAGCGAGGGACGCGAAGGCTCTGGGGGAATCGCGTACAACCCTGAAATAGAGTCCCCAATAAAGAATAGGAACGAAGAAGAGTTACGAGAAAATGATGAAGTTATTTTAGAAGATCTTCCAAAAGAGGAAGAGTCCCAAATTCAAATTTTAAAGAGGGAAGAAAGAGGAGAAATTATAAAAGATAAAATAGAAGAAAAAAAGTTGTACGAAATTAAACCGCTGCATGTCCGTCTTCAGGAGTATGAGAAGGTTCGGGCAAGAATTTTTAACAGTGCAATTAGCACACCTTCAAAAAATATTTTAAAGGCTAGAGCGAGATTCAAGGCTCGGAAAGATACTTCAAAGAAGATATCTTCAACTATTTTAAATTTAGAATCTGACCCTCGGCCTTATGCTAAAATTAAAATAGGTTCTAGAGAATTTTTAGGCTTACTAGACAGCGGTGCTAGTGTAAGCATTTTAGGAAAAAACTGCAAACAGTTGATTGCACAACTTGGTTGTCCTATTACGCCCTTTAGTTCAGGAGTTAGGACCGCTGACGGAAAAAGTCAATCAATTGTGGGCAAAATTACTATAAGCGTGACATATAAAGGTAAAGAAGAGATGTTGACCTTCTTCCTCGTTCCCAGCTTGGATCAGGAGATCTATCTTGGAGTTGACTTTTGGAGGGTGTTCCAGTTAGCCCCGGGAATTATAAGTAGTATCTCGGTTGACGAACAATCGGATTCTCCAAATGCCCACCAGTTAACCTCTGATCAACAGGCCAGGCTAGATGCAGTCAAAAATAAATTTTTATGCTTTGAGCGCGATGGTCTTGGAAAGACTACCATGATGGAGCATGTCATCGATACAGGAGATGCCCTCCCTGTGAAACAGCGTCACTACCCTGTCTCTCCAGCGATACAAACCTTGTTATACGATGAGTTGGATCGGATGCTGAGTCTCGGTGTGATAGAGGAAAGTGAAAGCCCGTGGTGTTCGCCAGTGGTTCTCTTACGGAAACCCGGCAAAAACCGACTATGTTTGGATTCCCGTAAGGTGAACGCACTGACGAAGAAAAACGCCAACCCTCTTCCTCACATCGAAGGACTCACCAGCCGATTTCCCGACGCGATATATATGAGCAGCATCGATCTAAAAGAGG
This sequence comes from Eupeodes latifasciatus, assembly GCA_920104205.1. Taxonomy (NCBI): domain Eukaryota; kingdom Metazoa; phylum Arthropoda; class Insecta; order Diptera; family Syrphidae; genus Eupeodes; species Eupeodes latifasciatus. Next base: position 97,585,093 of record OV049926.1, on the reverse strand, counting down.
CCTTTTGGCAAATTCCGCTGGAGAAACAGAGTAGGGAAAAGACTGCCTTTGCGGTACCGGGGAGACCCTTGTACCAGTTCACAGTGATGCCGTTTGGGTTGTGCAATGCAGCTCAACGGTTGAGCCAGTTGATGGACAAGGTGATTCCTGCACGACTTAGGGAGCGTGTTTTCGTGTACCTCGATGACTTGCTTATCATGGCACCCGATTTCGACACCCATATCAGTCTGCTAAGCGAAGTAGCCGAATGCTTACGCAAAGCCAATCTCACCATCAACATGAAGAAATCAAGATTTTGCTTCAAAGAGTTAAAATACTTGGGCTTCATAGTTGGTGGTGGGAAATTCAAAACGGATCCAGCGAAGGTAGAGGCAATCGTGAATTTCCCGGTCCCGAAAACCCCTAGGCAGATCCGTAGGCTACTTGGAATGGCAGGCTGGTATCGGAAGTTTATAAAAGATTTTTCAACTCTGACTGCACCTTTGACTGACCTGTTGAAAAAGAGAAGCGAGAAGTTCTACATGACGGATGAAGCGCTGGTGGCATTTGAGAATCTGAAGAAAGCGTTGATCTCAGCACCGGTTCTTTCGCGCCCGGAGTTCACAAAAAGATTTTACATCCAATGTGATGCTTCTGACGCGGGAATCGGTGCTGTACTGGTTCAGTTGGGCGAGGAGGGAGAGGAGCTCCCGATCGCGTTTTTCTCTCAGAAATTTAATAAAAGTCAGAGAAACTACAGTGTCACCGAGAAGGAGTGTATGGCCGCGGTGATGGCTGTCAAGAAATTCAGGCCGTATGTCGAGGGTATGGACTTTACGATCATAACGGACCATTCCAGCCTTAAATGGCTGATGAACATGAAGGACCTTAGTGGCAAGCTCGCAAGGTGGAGTCTTTCGTTACAGTCCTATGCCTTCGACATACAGCACCGTAAAGGAAGTCAAAACGTAGTACCGGATACTCTTTCTCGGATACACGTAGATTCTCTGACTCTTGAGGAGGTTGCCCCGTTGATTGACTTGAAGTCAGCGGAATTCCTTTCCGATGAATATTTAGACCTCATCGAGACGGTTTACAACCATAAAGACGAACTTCCCGACTTAAAGTACGAAGACGGATATGTATACAAAAAAGTTTTTAAAAAATTAGGCGAAGAAGAAATGTGGGAACATTCATGGCTCCTTTGGGTACCATCGGGTTTAACCGAGGAGATCATAAAAAGGGCTCATGATCCTCCTAAGTCCGCACACGGTGGGATATCAAGAACCCTTAATAGACTTAGGAATTATTTTTATTGGCCTAATATGACTGTGCACGTTCGTGAATATGTCTCCAATTGTAGTGTCTGTAAACAAAGTAAAGCGTCTAATCAAGTATCTCGTCCTCCTATTGTTACGTCTTATTGTAGTAATCGTCCGTTTGAAAAAGTATACATTGACTTTTTAGGACCATATCCGAGGTCAAAATTGGGAAATGTATACGTGTTTGTTGTCTTAGATCATTTGTCCAAATTTGTGTTGTTGAAAGCGTTACGAAAAGCAAGCACTTCGAGCGTCATTAAATTTTTAAAAGACGACGTCTTCAATATGTTTGGAGTACCCAATATAATCCATTCCGACAATGGAAAACAATTTGTATCCAAAGAATTCGAATCAATGATAACTAAATATGGAATAAGGCATTTTAAAACCGCTCACTATGCACCGCAATCGAACGCGTCGGAGAGGGTGAACCGCTCATTGTTGGCTGCTATCCGATCATACCTTAAAGATGATCAAAGGTATTGGGATACGCACCTTAGCGACATCGCGTGTGCGTTAAGAAGCGCGGTTCATAGCTCTACCGGTGTGTCACCGTATTATGCATTATTCGGCACTAACATGATGACGCACGGTAGCAGTTATGAACTTGCAAAGAAGTTGCATGCGCTGGACGACAGCGAGTTGTTAACTCTTCCCCGACAAGGTCGATTGCAGTGCATACGAAATCAAATCCGCGAAAACATAATTAAGACCAACGATAAATCCTCAAGAATTTATAATCTCCGTACTAAAAACGTGCAATTTTCACCCGGACAAGAGGTGTATAGAAAAAATTTTGTGTTGAGCGATTCATCGAAAGGTTTATCAGCGAAACTCTCACCAAAGTATGTTAAATGCCGCGTAGTTAAACGAATTGGAAACCAAATGTATGAATTAGAAAATTTGACCGGAAAAAGACTTGGAATATATCACGCAAAAGATTTAAAACAATAAGCAGATTGCTTCAAAAACGCGTTTGCTTGATTGTTTTAAATACAAATCGTTTGTCATAATTATCATTGTTGCTATTCGTATCGCTTCTGTTTGTTATTAGTTAATTTATTAAACTATCCGTGAGTATCACTTATTATGTCTATTCAGCAACAGTTCAAAAAGAAAAAAAAAAGAAAAAAACCGAAACACCCTCTATCAAAACACACAAGTACCTGGAAATGATTAATAAACATGGATAGTTTATGTATATATATTTATTATATTTATTGCATGCTTTAAGTTTTAAATGTTACTTAATGTTAAATGTTCTTATTTATTGATTTATTTATATATCTTAACTTATTTTATCAAACATCTGTGATAAAATGGTTTAACCATTCCGCCTGTGATATTTTTACTAACATTATTAATTGTACTAAGACTGATAGATTTTTTTTACCTGTGATAAAACGGTTTAACCATTCCATCTGTGATATTTTTACTAACTTTATTAATCATACTAAGACTGATAGCTTTAAATTTTTTTTTCTGTGATATTTATATTTTTTTTTAACTTAGCTTGAGTAACTTATCTTTTAAAAATCTGTGATACCTACTTAAATTACTAATTTTATTAATTTAGTTACTTTTTAATTATTTATTTATTAATTCTTTATTTCATCCGCAATGATTAAAAACTATGATCTGTGATATTTACTAAATTACTATTTTATTAACTTAGTTACGATCCGCAATGATTAAAAACTACGATCTGTGATATCTATAAAATCCCTAATTTTAGTAACTTATTTATTTTTTTTATGTATTTATATATTTATTAATTTATTAATTTTATCTATAATCTAATCACTCAACCTAATTGTATAAAAAGATCACTCACCAATAATACCTGAATGGTGTACGGGTAGATACCTTGATGTAGAAATTAGTGGTGATGGCGGATAGAGATGACGGGATAGGAAAAATTGCTGACTGGTTTCATTTTCCGAATTCTGAAAAAAAAAAATATATACAGAAAAATTAGTGGGTACTTCAACGTAAATAATAGTTTTCGTATTCACTTTATAATACCAAAGTTTGGTTTTACTCATCTCCGCCTCTCTAAAATGCTACTTCCCAGCATCTCAAACTTTCATACCCATGTCACTCCAGCAGGTTAGGGGTCCCGGCAGTCTCGGAAAACAAAACAAAAAAACCTGGAAAATATATGTGGATGGTTAAATGTATAGATATTGATGTATATATATGTTAAGTTCACCTGTCTAATTGATTAATCACCCTTTATACTGAAGACATTTCACACCTAATATCACTTAGGTTGGGGTAGGTCGGGAATCATGGTCCAGGTCATTGCCCTCTAGAGTTACAGCTGGAAAAAAATTTTGTATGAGGCATTATCATTTTGGAATTACTTATGAAAGACTTACCTTAACTTAAACGTTGCCCCAAGTGTATTGCCCGGCTTTTAACGTGGGTTTTTCCCCACAGTTAATTAATTAGCCAAGATATCTGAAAAGAAAAAAACTAATTAGTATAAAGTAAAACAAATAGAAACGTATAAACTTACCTCAGCGTCCATTGAGCGTCCCGTTATTGTCTTCGCTTGAATACCCTTCTCAGGCGGCCAAAAATTTCTGGTTTTTGCTGCTTATTGAGAGTATATCTCAATAAACAGCAAATTTTGTTGTGGACGCCTGGTCAGGAACCACCTCAATCCTAAATAAGAAAATAGGAGAATAACTAAATTAAAATGTATTTCAAGAAAATAAATTTGATACTTACCTAAATGTTGTTTATGTTTTGTTTGGTAATTCTGAGTTTCGTAGCTGTCATTAGTAGATGTTGTTCTCAATGGAATTTCCATTGGAAAGCAATAGGTCGGTTCGTAAAAGTGAGTTCTGTTTTGTGTTCTGTCTCTGAAGTTGGGTGACGGGTTAAGTTGCATGTGAACGATAGTTTGTTTTATGTCCATGTTTAGTTTTCGTTGTCATTGCTGGGGTTGGGTGATTTTAATTTAGGTGATTAGTTAGGTGATTGTTATTTATATATTGTGTTGTTACTTTGTAATTAGGCGTACGGATTTTTTTTGTAATGTTCTGGTCGCATGAGGGTCTGTTCTACAGGTCTCCCCTTGGTAAACAGTGGAACACCTCCTTGGTTTTTGGGACACTGAGACCCCTATTTTTTTTGGAAGTATACCAATACCTACGTAGGGTCCCACTATTTGAGTGTGATGATGTTGGTGGAGATATACACTGTGTGGATAGGTGGATCGGATGATGTGTTCCTGTTAGAGGTACAAATACATCATCCGAATGCTTTTTTGCCTGTGTTGGTTTGAAGGTAATTTCAGCTCACCTTCATTTAGCTGGTTACCACATAATAAGGTGGAAGTGCATTCAAAAATTTAAATTCAAATTGAAAAAAAATTTTGTAAGAAACCGTCGAAAATCGGATTTTTGGTAAATTCTTATTTTTAGTGTTGTTTATTTATTGTAAAATTTAAATTATTTTTAGAAAAAAAAAGGTGTTTATATAAAGGTTATATAAAGATAAAAAAAAAAGAACTGTGAGAAATAAAGCGCGTAGCGTAATACTACTGCCCTAAAGGAAAACCAAAACAAAAAAAAATTAACTAAGAACAGGAAAAGGTGGTGAGTGTTTTAAAATTTGTTTTAAGTCTAGAAGGTTATTTATTTTTTCTATTTTTGTGTGCCAGTTTAATTCTCGGCGGCCCGTATTAATTCGAGGAGAGCGGGGCCGCCGCCTGAAAAAAATTTGAAATTAAAAAAATTTAAAGTTAAAGGAAAAATAAAAATTGACATTTAAAGAAACTTAAAAAAATTGCAATAAAAGAAATTTAACACAGTGGAATTGAAAATTTAAAAACTGAAAGAAAAGAAAGAATAAAAGAAATTAAAAGGGTATATAAAATAGACGTGTTTAAGGAAAATTCCGAAAATTCAATAATCTGAGCCAGTGAAAAGTCCCGCAAATAGCGATAGCAGAAAAGGCGACCTCATCTATATATCCTTATATAAAACCATACAGGCCCTGTGGATCTTTTTGTGTTTGTGATTGTCCTATAATTAAGTTTTTGTTGCAATTTTTCTTAAAATTAATTCGTTAGCTAATTAATTAACGTTGGTTCAAAGGCGTGGAAGTGTTTTTTTTTTTTTCCTCTTTTGTATATTTCAATAATTTATTTTCTTATACTTCGATTGTGAGGTGCGAAAAGAAAACGGTTAGTGTAAGTTTCGGGTTCGGTCCATAAATTTTATTTTATAGGGTCCTAAGAGATACCTCCTGAGAGCTCTTTAGGGGTAGGAGATTAGGGCTCCGTCGATCGTTGCAGAAAAAAAAAAATACCGCAAAGGGTAATCCTAAATATATAACTATACTGACTGAGATTTTTTTTTTGTTACCATTTTCTTTGTTTCTTTTTTTTTGGATTTATTGTTATATTTTTTTTTGTTAAAATCTTTTGTTAATTTTTTGTCAAGTTTACATTATTGTTTTCGTCATGTAAAAATAATAAAAACTTCCGACAAAACGCCGGTGAAAAAGAAAAAGAAAGTTTTTTTATGTTTCGCAAAAGCGAAACAATGACATTTTAAGTTTCGTTTCAGGGGTGTCGAGGGTAGCGGATAGGACATGTAAGAAGACCTGAAGCCGATAATCAACCAACATTTGGGGGTATCCAAAACTGGCCGCGGATACCTAAAGGTAGGGTGGGTAATGGCCTCACTGCAACAACATCCGCAGTGCCCTGATGTGCCATAGTCCGTCCGTTTATGTTTCCTTCCCTTTCCTCCTTCCTTGGCCTGATATATGTTTTTGTCTGCAGGCGAGGTTAAGTTTCGGGGGCAAGATCCCCCCCCGTCCGACGAGCTAACGCCGTGCACCGCAAGCAGGCCGCGTCCCCCGGAGCTTGACATTCCAACCTACCCTTTCCAAACTCTTCCTATGACTTCTCCCTACCTCATCCTTATCCTACCCTTCCACTTCACCCACCTCCTCACCTCCTCTTGCCCCGCAACAACCTTGTATTCTTCTCTGACACACTCAATGCTGATATTGCTGTAAATTCAGCCAATACCCTACTTGTCGAAGAAGACTGACATCACCCAGCATTAGACCTATCTTTTAATTTAAATGTATGTAATGTTCCTAATTGTTCCAAAGAAAATCTTGAATTTAACTTTAAAAAATGCAGACTTAATGAACTTTTCAACCTGTTATGTAATGTTAACTGGAATCATTTGTTTGAGAACTGTGACATTAATGCTATGTGCTCTAAATTCTACTGTGTTATCTTTAACTTTTTTTATGAGACCACAACATTGCGAAAACCACGCAATATTTCTAAATCTCCTCCATGGTTTAACTCTTGCCTAAAAAACTTAAAAAATAAAAGAAACAAGGCCTGGATTAAATATAATAAAACAAAAGCTGATAATGACTTGGTAATATACAATGAGCTAAGAAATATGTTTATTGACTATTCAGATATTCTTTATAATGACTTTATTTTAAATACCGAAACTGACATAAAAAACAACCCAAAAAACTTTTGGAGCTATGTTAATAGTAAAAGAAATACTGACGGGTATCCAAACTGCATGAGTTAAGGTCACATTTCATTTTTGTATTCTTATAACGTATTTAAGGTCATATTTCATTTTTTGTATACATAATTGTAAAGTCATGCTTAAGTTCTTAAATTCATAAGATTTATCTGGAATGCATAATCGTAAAATAATTATTGTTATAAACAAATCTCAATTACCCACTTGTAAACTAATGACGATTCATAAAAAAATCTCTTTGTTTATTATGTATTCCAATGTATCTAATGCTGTCCTCAGCATTCCTAAAAAATTATTGTCATATAAACAAATCTTAACTCTCTTTGTTTATTATGTATTCCAATGTATCTGATGCTGTCCTCAGCATCTAACGATATCTAACGTTGCCTTCTGCATCGTTCTGTATGAAATACGATAACATAAACAAACATTGTAATAGAATTCGGTTTGTATATTTCACATCACATTGAGATACATATCGATGTGTGTGATTTATCCAAAGAGCTTATTCTATTTTCTTATCTTTAACTTCAATTGAGGTGGGGATGAAAAAATAGAATAATGAGACCAATTCATAGTTTTAAGTAGATTTAGTTTTTAGTTCTAATAAAGACGAGTAACAGAAAAGACTCAAAATTAAAATTCTTAGTTGTTTCCTTTTAAAGAAGTTTTTAATAACTATAACAAGTTGACAAACTTCATTAGACTCAAATTTAAAATTCTTAGTTGTTTCCTTTTAAAGAAGTGTTTAATAAACTATAACAAGTTGATAAACTTCATTGGCGCCCAACGTAAATTTTTTCTAAAACTTCATACAAAGTACAACTTTAATTAAAAACCTCATAGAGGTAGAACTTAAACAACCAGCATCCAGCCGCAACGAGCAGCAGCATCCAGCCGCAACAAGCAGCAGCAGATCCAGCAGCAGAAACAATTAAACATACATACGTAATCATCAGGGAAAATATCTATACTCTATAATAATGGAAAAGAAAAACGAAATCTTTTTAATGTAAGTAACCTAGTAAACGATAGGTAAAAAGAAACATATTTTATTTTAAAAAAATTGTGCATAAAGTGTGACCAGTGCGCGTTTAAATGATAAAAGATTAAATCCTGAATTTCTGTCTGTAGATTTTTATTTTTTGTGTTTTGTTTGTTGTTCGTTGCTTTGTTGTGAAAACCAACACAACCCTATATCCTATAGAAATAAAATTTATATTTCACTTCAATTTAATTATAAAAACATGTCGTTGAACGCTGAAGCGATTACAGACCTCGTAACGAGGGTAGCAACAGCTCTCGCAATTCAAACAAAACAAGAAATTCAAAATTCATTAAATGATATAACAAATCATTTTAATGCTCAGAATCAAACTGTCGTCGAACCATATCGCGATATAGAAATTAATGATGAAATCAGATGCGACATAAGTCTCGATGTCGTTAAAACTGTCCCTGAATTTAATGGTGCGACAGAAAAATATCCTTCTTGGAGACAATCCTCCAAAGCAGCTATAAAACCTTTTGAAAGATATATAGGTTCTAATCGCTACTATCAAGCAGTAGCTATTATTAGGAACAAAATCGTTGAAAACGCTGATAATGTGCTTTCTTCATTTGATACTCCCTTAAACTTTGAAGCTATCCTAGCAAGGCTAGACCATACATACAGCGATAAGAGACCATTGCATCTATTAGAGCAAGAATTGTCAACTCTTCGACAAGGTAAATTGTCAATTAATGAATACTATGACAAAGTCTCAAAACAACTAACCCTTATAACCAATAAGGCTATAATGGAGTTTAGCGGAAATAAAGAAGCGTTAAGAGTGATTAATGAAAAATATAGGAGCGATGCTCTTCGTGTTTTTATATCTGGACTTAACCGTCCTTTAGGAAACATTTTATTTTCTAGTCGTCCAGCCGATCTTCCAAGCGCATTGGCGCTGGCACAAGAGTTGGATATGAACCAACAACGCTATGCATTTGCGAATGCCTTTGCTGAGAGAGCTAATAATTACAAACAACCTTCACCACGCTTTAATCAACCGCAATTCAAATATGTTAATCATAATAATCATTCACAAACTCAACAAAAAGTTGAACCTATGGACGTAGATCCAACATCGTCAAAATTCAGACAGAATCCTAAGCCAAGTACATCGGGATATTTTAGAAACCAAGGTATAAATAGAATAACCCCGAATGGTGGTTCGGGAAGAAATAATTTCAATTCTCATTCAGAATTCCAAAAAAAAGAATTTGGTCAGCCAACAGGCTCTAATAAAATTCAACGCGTTAATCATGTCATAACAAATGACAATAAATCTCGTGAAAAATATAGTGATCAAATTTATTACACGAATAAAAATTCACAGTTGCCTTACATAGTAAAAAAGTTAAAATGCGGCCAGTGGATTAAAATATTAATTGATACTGGTGCGGCAAAAAACTATATAAAAGAATTTTCGTTCCTTAAAGGGATTGAATGTTTAAATGAACCCTTTGATATTTCTTCTGTTAACGGCTCGACCCGTATAAATAAAAAATGCTTTATAGACTTATTTGGTTTAGTATCCGAATTTTTTATTCTACCTAATCTTGACAGCTTTGATGCAATTTTAGGTTACGATTTTCTAAAACAAATTGGTGCAACTTTAAATACTGTATCTAATAAAATAATTTATAATAATGGTGTAGAATCACTCCATTTTATGGCTTGCGCTCAAGTCAATAACTTATTAGCGGATATAAAAGATGTTCCAGAAGCAGTAAGCTCTGACTTTAACAAATTAATAACCGAAAACATGCTTGTTTTCGCAGATCCAAATGAAGCTTTGACCTTTAATACTAATGTCGTAGCAAGAATTCGCACAACAACAAATGAACCAATTTTTTCAAGAAGCTATCCTTACCATATGTCTGCTAGGGAGTTTGTCAATAATGAAGTGCAATCTCTTCTTAAAGACGGAATAATCCGTAAAAGTCGTTCACCATATAATAACCCAATATGGGTGGTGAATAAAAAAGGTACAGATGAATTTGGAAATCAAAAATTAAGACTTGTTATCGATTTCCGGAAGCTTAACAAAAATACTATCTCGGATCGTTATCCGATTCCAGACACTTCAGTTATTCTTTCTAATTTAGGAAAGTCAAAGTACTTCAGTACCATTGATCTAAAATCTGGATTCCATCAGATCCTTCTTGCTGAAAAAGACCGTGAAAAAACAGCTTTTTCTGTAAATAATGGAAAATACGAATTTTGTCGTCTTCCATTTGGGCTTAAAAATGCCCCTAGTATTTTTCAAAGAACTATCGATGATGTTTTGCGAGAAGATATAGGCGTCCGTTGTCACGTATATATTGACGACATTTTAATATTTTCTCCAGACGCTGAAACACATGTCAAGGACATAGAAAGCGTAATCAAAAAACTTTCAAATGCAAATATGAAAGTAAACCTAGAAAAAACGAAGTTTTTTAAAACCAGTGTAGAGTTTTTAGGATTTATCGTCTGCCAAGGTGGTCTTAAAACGACTAAAGAAAAAGTTCGCGCTATAACTGAGTATGAGCTTCCTACAACTCTTCGAGCTCTTCGCTCTTTCCTGGGATTATCGGGTTACTATAGACGTTTTATACGGGACTATGCTCAAATAGCAAAACCTCTAACTCAAATATTGAGAGGCGAAAACGGTAACATAAGTGCAAATCAATCTAAAAATAAGAAAATTACACTCTCCAAGGAAGCAAGAGAAGCATTTGATAAGTTAAAGTATCCGAAGATGTAACTCTCCTATTCCCAGATTTCAACTTACCATTTGAATTAACCACTGACGCTTCATCAGTAGCAATTGGGGCAGTTCTATCTCAAAAAGGAAAACCGATCACATTTATTTCTAGAACTCTTTCTGAAACAGAACAGGCATTCGCCACAAATGAACGAGAAATGCTCTCGATTGTATGGGCTCTCCAAAAACTTAGAAATTACCTCTATGGTGTTAGTAACCTTCATATTTATACTGATCACCAGCCATTAACGTTTTCAATCTCTGATAAAAACCCAAATATGAAATTAAAGCGCTGGAAGAACTTCATTGAGGAGTTCGCTCCTACAATTCATTATAAACCAGGGCACGAAAACAAAGTTGCAGACGCACTGTCAAGACAGTACATACAACATTTGTCGGATAACTCACTATCAAATCAAAATGAAAATTGCACAAATGTTAGTGAGATCTCATATACACCACAGTATATCCTCTCAGTCATACAACCTATCAATTGTTTTAAAAACCAGATTATACTATCACCATCCAAAACAACTGACGTCGTAACCACAATCCCATTCCAAGGATATCGTCGTCATGATATTCGTTTCAAAGATTTTCAGTCTTTGTTTCCTATTCTGCAAAAAGTTATTAATCCTGACACTGTCAATGGAATCCAATGCCGATTGGAGACCTTAGGAAAAGTTCAAAACGAGATTATTGAATTATTTCCAGCTGTTAGATTCAAACATACGAAGAAAAGGGTCATAGATCTTATTAACGAAGATGATCAAATGGAGGCCATTGTCATGGAGCATAATAGAGCTCACCGTTCAGCAAAAGAAAATCTACTACAACTGCTAGATGGATATTTTTTCCCAAAAATGCGATATAAAATTAACACCTTTGTTAGAAATTGTAAAATCTGCATGAAATCAAAATATGAAAGACACCCACAAAAACAAATAATGGAATCAACACCATTGCCAACTCAGCCTGGTGAAATACTCCACATTGATATTTTCAATACAGATAAAAATTATTTCCTTACATGTGTTGATAAATTTTCAAAATATGCTATTGTTGAACCCATAGCTTCACGATCGCTTGTGGACATGAAAGTACCAATTCTTAAAGTTTTAGGATCTTTTAGAGGCACTAAATTGTTGGTTTCCGATAATGAACCAACTTTTTGCTCCCAAACGATACAATCTCTTATAAGAGATAACTTTAATGTAAAACATTACACAGTACCAGCTATGCATAGTCAAAGTAATGGTCAAGTTGAACGCTTCCATTCAACATTAAGTGAAATCGCTAGAACTGTAAAGTTGCAACACAATTTAAATGATATCAAGTAAATACTTCAAATGTCAGTATATAAGTATAATAATACTATACATACGGTCACTAAGCGTAGGCCATTTGATCTAATTTTTTCTCTAAGTGAAACAGAAAAAAAAGAAGTTTACGAATTGCTGCGAAAAGCACAAAATAAGCAAAACGAGCTTAGGAACAAAAAACGAACCTGTCGAAATTTCGAACCAGGGCAGGAAATTTTTGTTAAAATAGACAAACGAAGAGGGAACAAACTTTCTAGTAGATATATAAAAAAAACTGTTCAAGAAGATTTAGGTACAAACGTCCTCGTTGACGGAAAACAAATACATAAAGATAACATTCGCTAAATTTTTCATATTTACAGATTAATCTTCTTAACAACCGTTTCTTCTAATATAATGGACTACTCTTCTGCTCTGTATATTCCGTTCCGAAAAGGGGAAGTAGCAATTTTTGAAAATTATATATATTTAGTTCACACTGTTAATTTAACAGATTTCGAAATACTGGCTACTGATATCAATAATTTGAAACCGCTGTTTAGTAATCATGACATGGTAGCATCACTTGATGCCGATTACAGTGAAATAAATAAGCTTCTTTCTGCACTTCGGCCTCATAGAAGACTCTCCCGATCAATTGATTTTATTGGATCTACTTTAAAATTTATCGCCGGCACGCCGGATCACGATGATTTCGTTATACTTAGCGAAAGACAATCAAGACTCATTGGTGCAGAAAATCAACAGATCGAAATAAATACAGAATTTATGGAAAAGATTAATGAATTAACTACACAAATTAACTCACTAAGTCGCAATCATTATGCAAAAGTTGAAGACTCTAGCAGTCCAGATTTATTTCAATTAATAACAATTCGCAATCAAAGAGCAATAACTCTTTTAGATAATATCGTTTACTCGGTTACCTTTGCACGTTTAAATATTGTAAACCCGATTATTTTAACGGGGACTGAAATATCAAAAGTACTAGAACTTGAAGCTATAAACTTAAATATAAATGACCTAATGTTAGCATCAAATGTAAAAGTATACTCTGATAAGGAAATTTTATTTATTTATTTATTTATTCATCAAGCAGAGACACAGCTCTTAAAGACTACTTAGAACAATAGTAAATTTATATAAATAATAATAAATAAAACAAAACAAAAAAAAAATGTACAATTAACATTAACCACCGAAGTTTATTTTATTAATAACAATTTTTTTTTAAAACAGTCCCTACTTAAATATAAATTAAAATCGATAGCATTACAAACAGAATTAGCTTGTCTTAAACAGCGAGTTAAGGGTTCATTGATTCCATAATTGACCCTATGAAAGGGTACACAAAATAAACGATTATTACGTAATTCACGACAAGGAACATGAAAGCCAATCAACGAAAGCAAGTGAGGGCAATTGATTTTATAATTTATTAAATCTCTGACAAGCATTACATCGAAATAAATACGTCGTGATTCTAGGGATTGAATACCCAACAACAAACACCTGGTGTTATATGAAGGCATATCCGTGTTCCAACGCAATATCCGAATTGCAATTCTAGTAAAGCGTTTCTGAATTCGTTCAATTCTCGCCGAATAAGTTATATAGATAGGATTCCAGGTAGATGAGCAGTATTCTAAAATTGAGCGAACATATGAAAAATATAAGGCCCTAAGAGTATATGGATCAGAGAAGTCTTTAGCGTTCCTGGAAATAAATCCAAGCATAGAACTGGCCTTAGAAATAATATAGTCAATGTGATTAGCGAATTCGAATTTTAAATCAAAGATTACACCCAAATCTTTTTTCTCAGTGACTTGTGTTAAGGTTGACCCAAGTAAACTGTAAGAAAACATAATTGGAGAGGTGCCGCGACAGAATAACATACTATGACATTTAGAAACATTTAAATGAAGATCGTTGTTAGAACACCAAACAGAAAGATTATTAAGATCATTCTGCAGCTTTATACAATCGGAAGTAGAATTAATGCGCAGGAATAATTTAAGGTCGTCAGCATACATCAAACAAGAACAATTTTTTAGACAACTGGGAATATCATTGATAAACAAGAGAAAGAGGAGAGGACCCAAATGACTTCCCTGTGGGACACCGGAAGTAACAAAAACAGGGTTGGAAGTAACATTATTAATACGAACATATTGAATTCTGCCAGTAAGGTAAGATTTAAACCATGTCAATAAATTGGAATGAAAACCGATGTTATGCAATTTGGAAATCAATATTGAGTGATCAACTCTGTCGAACGCTTTCGCGAAATCGGTATACACCACGTCACATTGGTTTCCTTGTTCTAGAGCTTTGAGTACATAATTACTAAAAATTATAAGATTAGTTGTAGTTGATCTTCCACTGATAAAACCATGCTGCAAAGGCGAGATTATTTCTTTCACAGAAAAAAGTATTTTTTTATAAATAATTTTTTCGAATAGCTTAGGGATCACAGATATTTTGCAAATCGGACGATAGTTGGTTACATCATTTTTGGACCCTGATTTAAAAACGGGATAAAGAAAGGAACTCTTCCATTGTTTTAAAAAGTAACCTTCACGGAGAGAACGTTTGAAAATGATTTCAAGGGGGATTGCTAAGGAAAGAGAGCATTTTTTTAAAACAATAGGAGCAATTCCATCATACCCAGAGTGTTTATCTTCATGTAACTTTAAAAGTTCACAGATAATATCTTCTTTATCAACTGATAATTGGTTTATATTAATCAATTGAGATGAAGACATCAACCAAGGCCTCGTTTGATTATAAGAAGGTTTAAAGATGGATTGAAAAAAGTCAGCAAAAAAATTGCAGATTGTAGACGGATCACTAGATGTTTGACCATTATAACGTATAGAATTCGGAATTCCGGTGGAACTTTTTTTGTCATTTATAAACTTAAAGAAACATTTACTATTTCGTTTTACTTTAGATTCAATACTTAAAATATATTGGTTGTATAAGAATTTATTGAGAAAATTGAATTCACGATTACACCGAAGATAGTTCATGTATAGACTATTATCATCCCTAGAATCACGATAAAGTTTGAAAGCTTTATTTTTTCGATTATTCAAATTAATAAGCTTTTTATTGAACCAGCAGGGCTTAGTTTGAGATTTCTTCAAATATTTAGGAGTATATAAATCTATTGCCTCACCCAGCAGATTCGTTAAAAGAGTAAACGATTCCTCCACGTCAACATTTTCAAACATAGAGAACCAATCAACCCTATTCAAAAAATTTGAGACATTAAGAAAGTTACATTTATCATAATTAAGAAAAGAAGTAGTTTCAGAAGTTTGCTTTATATATTCTAAGAATTCAAATGATATGCAAAGTACAAGATGATTTTCGGAGTTAGGTAAAGGAGGTGGAGTAGGGCTGTCAATACTCACACCGAACTCATTATCAGTGAAAACTAAATCAAGACAACGATTAAGTTTATTACGAAAACAATTGATTTGTTGGAGCCCAAATTCAGCTAGAGTATCAACAACCACACTCTCGCAATCACTAATAACATTAAATGGTATTAAATATTTATCATCCGGATCAAAGACCCAATTTACAGCAGGTAAATTAAAATCACCTAAGATTATAATATGCTGATTATCTGTTAAATTATTTAAAATAAATGAACAATTATCGATATGCGTTTTATATACTTCAAAAGAACTCTTCGGTGGTATATAACTAATAATAAGAAAAACATCATGATTATTATTAACACAAAAACGAATAATTAATTGATCAATATTCAATGTAGAATTTGAAGACGACGGCAACTCTAACTGCATACTGTTGATGGACGAACGCACTGCAACCAACACACCACCCCCTCGAGTCTGTCCAGTTGTTAACAAACAGCGATCATTACGATAAACATTAAACAGCTGGTTGTCAAACATTTCCGAACTGAAATGGTTCTCAGAGAGCCACGTTTCAGTTAGAGCAATTATATCAAATTGTTGAGAAGATGAGAAGAGAAGAATATCATTCATTTTCGTACGTAGTCCACCAACATTGTGGTAGAATATTAAAAATTGTGAGTTTTTTGATGGAAGAGGAAGTACTTAATAAAAGTACCGAATGTAAAACAAATATGTCCATTACTAAAAATCTATCCGGTTGTCCATAAGAATGTTATTTTAGATTTAAGAAATAACCACGTCTCATTATGTAAATCTAGAAGCAGCCCCCTAAAAAACTGCAAGAAATCTTTGGAGATAACTTACTGTCAAGAAGATGAATTCGATGAATGTCTCCTACAAATTATGAATAACAGCAGTGCTACATGCCAGACGACTACAGCGCATCAAACCAAACCAATCGAGGAGATAGACGAGAACACTATTCTAATAAATGATCAACAGGTCACCATAAATGAAGATGGCCATAACATTACTGTTAACGGAACATACTTGCTGAAGTATACAAATGATATATATATAAACTCCACTAAATATTCAACTACTTCAATGGAATCATCAATGCAACCTGAAACGCCAAAATATTTTAACCTTAACGTTTCAAAACATTCAGAAATTATAACTATTCCATTCCTCCAACAGATGCATTTAGTGAACCTACAGAAGATAGAAAAGTTTGATTCCGCCATAGAAGCCCAACAAACATATTGGTTCATCACTGCAGTAGCTATGATCACATTAATAGTTGCTACCTTACTATATATCAAATGCCGTAAACAAGAGGTATTAATTCGGAACATAGATCCACCTATCCTCAACAACCATGATTTCAACACAAACCAAGCAGTTAACGTTATCCTTAAAAAGATAGAAAATAACCTACAACAGATCCGGGACGTTCCTGTCTAAGAAGGGGGGTAGTTAAGGTCACATTTCATTTTTGTATTCTTATAACGTATTTAAGGTCATATTTCATTTTTTGTATACATAATTGTAAAGTCATGCTTAAGTTCTTAAATTCATAAGATTTATCTGGAATGCATAATCGTAAAATAATTATTGTTATAAACAAATCTCAATTACCCACTTGTAAACTAATGACGATTCATAAAAAAATCTCTTTGTTTATTATGTATTCCAATGTATCTAATGCTGTCCTCAGCATTCCTAAAAAATTATTGTCATATAAACAAATCTTAACTCTCTTTGTTTATTATGTATTCCAATGTATCTGATGCTGTCCTCAGCATCTAACGATATCTAACGTTGCCTTCTGCATCGTTCTGTATGAAATACGATAACATAAACAAACATTGTAATAGAATTCGGTTTGTATATTTCACATCACATTGAGATACATATCGATGTGTGTGATTTATCCAAAGAGCTTATTCTATTTTCTTATCTTTAACTTCAATTGAGGTGGGGATGAAAAAATAGAATAATGAGACCAATTCATAGTTTTAAGTAGATTTAGTTTTTAGTTCTAATAAAGACGAGTAACAGAAAAGACTCAAAATTAAAATTCTTAGTTGTTTCCTTTTAAAGAAGTTTTTAATAACTATAACAAGTTGACAAACTTCATTAGACTCAAATTTAAAATTCTTAGTTGTTTCCTTTTAAAGAAGTGTTTAATAAACTATAACAAGTTGATAAACTTCATTCATGTCTTTCAACAACGAACTTAGCCATGACCAGAGAGAAAAAACTAAATGAGAGAACCAAATTTCCTCGTCTCCGTCACTTCGATACCTCTTACTCTCATTTTTTATAGCGTGTTGAATTCGTATCGGTGTATACATGTTTTCACCTCGGAAAAGAGTACACAAAAAAACATCAGTTCCGGGAAATGCGACATTTCTCATTTTTGTTTATTGATAGCCAAGAAGGCTATGTTTTTTAAAGTCTCATTATAATATTTTTGTAATTCTCATGAATTTCTTTCTTTAATTTTACTAACATCTTGTCGTTTTTATATCTACAAAAATACTCCTATAATTCAAATTAATTCTAGGAAAACATTTTTGTTTGTCAATAAATACCGGAAGAAGTTATACCGGTAGTTCGTGGTGAATTTGTTTTTCTCTTCTCTTTCTCTGACTTACAGATAGATGGCATTAACAACCTTCTCTGAGTTACAGATAGATGGCATTAACAACCAAAACAAGAAAGGATGTGTGCAGAAAGAGTATAACAAGGTTAAGGTTTTTTAGACTAGACTTTATTTGTATATTTGAACGAGTACATGTTTTTTATAAATGAACATATGTTATGTTTATTTCAATAGTAATGCCTTAACTACTAACTTAACTACTGTATTATCTAAAATATACTGCATTGAATTATTTTACATTGAATTATAAAAGACGGAAATAATAAAGTTCTACAGTTTACCAGGAATATTTATATAAAATATCCACATCTTCTGCAATTGCGGTATCAATCGATATTTTCTGGAACTTAGTAACATTTATTTGTCATGAATTACTCTTTCAGCTTTTTTATACACCAAAAAAATCAATTATGAAATTTGGCTGCGATAATAACTACTTGAACACAGCATTTTCATTGTTTATAGTTATTCAGGTTTAGCCCTTAACTTTGATTTGCATTTATTTATGCATAGCCTAAAACGTTTAGCAAACATCTATGAATAAGCCACAATGCACTTTCAGAAAAACTGTAGTTAGAACTTTCCCTCACAGATTTTTCCTTGTCGCTATATAACTGAAAGATAAGATATAAATATTTAGAACTGGAAAATTTATAAAAATGATGCATAAGACTTAAATTTTGGTTGAAGAACAAATTTGTATATTATTTTCACAAAACCACTGACCCAGCTTATGTAGTTAAGCCTTTAAAAGCAACACACTAGCTTAGTGGAAGGCAGTAAGAATAGCTTATCACCTATTCACAAATCTTATGCAATGAAAATTGGTAACAGAAGTAACAAGTTGACGGTCTTTTTATTTATTGTCTACTTAAATCACTTATTTTCAGGATTTTGGAAATGTCGTGAGTAATATAAAGAAAATAAACAACGAGTATACACAAATAAAATAGGAATGGAAAAATTAGATGAGTATATAAAAATGTTTTCAATGTTCCATGTTTACATTCTGTAACTCTCGTTTTCAATGTTCCTGCAACTCTCGCATCGACAAAATTAAGTCGATAAACTCTGAAAATTGAAACAAATCTGAGTTTTTTTGCATCTTTCAACGGTCTGAGCGAAAATTAAACGCATAAACTCAGCTAATAATACAAATAATAGTTGTAGTGCTTTCAGAGTTTTATGTTTCTAGGTCCTAATTCTCATTGGACTGTTGCACCACATAATTTATTTTACTTACTTAATGATTAAAACTGGCTTCAAATAACTAACTAATATTTATCTAAATGCGTAATTTAGAATTGTTTCTAAATCTTCATTGTTCTGGCACCTAACAAGAGTAATTAATTTCACTTTATATTCGAATGATATTACTCTCAAACGAACACAATGAGAGTACCAAAAAGTTGTTCATACACAATTTTTAATTTTCTTTGAACACCTCTGAACAGCTGACTACATCCGCCATTTTTCAAAGGTGGTCGCCATTTTTAAAAGGTGGTGAGCAGAGAGAAAAGAGAGAAAAGTTTTTTCTCTTTCGTGGTGAGTATGTAAACAAACTTGCATAAGTATTTGTTCCCCACATTTTTTTTATATGGAGTTACTACATATGCAAGTTGGTGGCCAAATCATAGCTTGTAGGCAAAAAGAGAAAAACCGTCGAAGTTGGTTCTCTCTATTAGTTCTTTCTCGATGGCCATGACTCTGAAAAAATTTCAAATATGTTTGCAAATTTTTTCAAAGATGCTTTCGAAGTAGCGAACTCCTGTCCAGAGAGAAAAAACTAAATGAGAGAACCAAATTTCCTCGTCTCCGTCTCTTCGAAACCTCTTACTCTCATTTTTTATAGCGTGTTGAATTCGTATCGGTGTATACATGTTTTCACCTCGGAAAAGAGTACACAAAAAAACATCACTTCCGGGAAATGCGACATTTCTCATTTTTGTTTATTGATAGCCAAGAAGGCTATGTTTTTTAAAGTCTCATTATAATATTTTTGTAATTCTCATGAATTTCTTTCTTTAATTTTACTAACATCTTGTCGTTTTTATATCTACAAAAATACTCCTATAATTCAAATTAATTCTAGGAAAACATTTTTGTTTGTCAATAAATACCGGAAGAAGTTATACCGGTAGTTCGTGGTGAATTTCTTTTTCTCTTTCTCTGAGTTACAGATAGATGGCATTAACAACCTTCTCTGAGTTACAGATAGATGGCATTAACAACCAAAACAAGAAAGGATGTGTGCAGAAAGAGTATAACAAGGTTAAGGTTTTTTAGACTAGACTTTATTTGTATATTTGAACGAGTACATGTTTTTTATAAATGAACATATGTTATGTTTATTTCAATAGTAATGCCTTAACTACTAACTTAACTACTGTATTATCTAAAATATACTGCATTGAATTATTTTACATTGAATTATAAAAGGCGGAAATAATAAAGTTCTACAGTTTACCAGGAATATTTATATAAAATATCCACATCTTCTGCAATTGCGGTATCAATCGATATTTTCTGGAACTTAGTAACATTTATTTGTCATGAATTACTCTTTCAGCTTTTTTATGCTGCGATAATAACTACTTGAACACAGCATTTTCATTGTTTATAGTTATTCAGGTTTAGCCCTTAACTTTGATTTGCATTTAATTATGAATAGCCTAAGACGTTTAGCAAACATCTATGAATAAGCCACAATGCACTTTCAGAAAAACTGTAGTTAGAACTTTCCCTCACAGATTTTTCCTTGTCGCTATATAACTGAAAGATAAGATATAAATATTTAAAACTGGAAAATTTATAAAAATGATGCATAAGACTTAAATTTTGGTTGAAGAACAAATTTGTATATTCTTTTCACAAAACCACTGACCCAGCTTATGTAGTTAAGCCTTTAAAAGCAACACACTAGCTTAGTGGAAGGCAGTAAGAATAGCTTATCACCTATTCACAAATCTTATGCAATGAAAATTGGTAACAGAAGTAACAAATTGACGGTCTTTTTATTTAGTGTCTACTTAAATCACTTATTTTCAGGATTTTGGAAATGTCGTGAGTAATGTAAAGGAAATAAACAACGAGTACACACAAATAAAATAGGAATGGAAAAAAGAGATGAGTATATAAAAATGTTTTCAATGTTCCATGTTTACATTCTGTAACTCTCGTTTTCAATGTTTCTGCAACTCTCGCATCGACAAAATTAAGTCGATAAACTCTGAAAATTGAAACAAATCTGAGTTTTTTTGCATCTTTCAACGGTCGGAGCGAAAATTAAACGCATAAACTCAGCTAATAATACAAATAATAGTAGTAGTGCTTTCAGAGTTTTATGTTTCTAGGTCCTAATTCTCATTGGACTGTTGCACCACCTAATTTGTTTTACCTACTAAATGATTAAAACTGGCTTCAAATAACTAACTTATACTTATCTAAATGCGTAATTTAGAATTGTTTCGAAATCTTCATTGTTCTGGCACCTAACAAGAGTAATTAATTTCACTTCATATTCGAATGATATTCATATCAAACGAACACAATGAGAGTACCGAAAAGTTGTTCATACACAATTTTGAATTTTCTTTGAACACCTCTGAACAGCTGACTACCGTGGTCGCCATTTTTAAAAGGTGGTGAGCAGAGAGAAAAGAGAGAAAAGTTTTTTCTCTTTCGTGGTGAGTATGTGCACAAACTTGCATAAGTATTTGTTCCCCACATTTTTTTTATATGGAGTTACTACATATGCAAGTTGGTGGCCAAATCATAGCTTGTAGGCAAAAAGAGAAAAACCGTCGAAGTTGGTTCTCTCTATTAGTTCTTTCTCGATGCTCCTGTCAAACACCTGAGTTATTGGCCCTCTCACAAAATTTCCCTCATTTGAATTCAATTAGTCTTTGGATCTCTGAAGCATCGAGAAAGAACTAATAGAGAGAACCAACTTCGACGGTTTTTCTCTTTTTGCCTACAAGCTATGATTTGGCCACCAACTTGCATATGTAGTAACTCCATATAAAAAAAATGTGGGGAACAAATACTTATGCAAGTTTGTTTACATACTCACCACGAAAGAGAAAAAACTTTTCTCTCTTTTCTCTCTGCTCACCACCTTTTAAAAATGGCGACCACCTTTGAAAAATGGCGGATGTAGTCAGCTGTTCAGAGGTGTTCAAAGAAAATTAAAAATTGTGTATGAACAACTTTTCGGTACTCTCATTGTGTTCGTTTGATATGAATATCATTCGAATATGAAGTGAAATTATTTACTCTTGTTAGGTGCCAGAACAATGAAGATTTAGAAACAATTCTAAATTACGCATTTAGATAAATATAAGTTAGTTATTTAAAGCCAGTTTTAATCATTAAGTAAGTAAAATAAATTATGTGGTGCAACAGTCCAATGAGAATTAGGACCTAGAAACATAAAACTCTGAAAGCACTACAACTATTATTTGTATTATTAGCTGCGTTTATGCGTTTAATTTTCGCTCAGACCGTTGAAAGATGCAAAAAAAAACTGAGATTTGTTTCAATTTTCAGAGTTTATCGACTTAATTTTGTCGATGCGAGAGTTGCAGGAACATTGAAAACGAGAGTTACAGAATGTAAACATGGAACATTGAAAACATTTTTATATACTCATCTCTTTTTTCCATTCCTATTTTATTTGTGTGTACTCGTTGTTTATTTCCTTTACATTACTCACGACATTTCCAAAATCCTGAAAATAAGTGATTTAAGTAGACACTAAATAAAAAGACCGTCAACTTGTTACTTCTGTTACCAATTTTCATTGCATAAGATTTGTGAATAGGTGATAAGCTATTCTTACTGCCTTCCACTAAGCTAGTGTGTTGCTTTTAAAGGCTTAACTACATAAGCTGGATCAGTGGTTTTGTGAAAAGAATATACAAATTTGTTCTTCAACCAAAATTTAAGTCTTATGCATCATTTTTATAAATTTTCCAGTTCTAAATATTTATATCTTATCTTTCAGTTATATAGCGACAAGGAAAAATCTGTGAGGGAAAGTTCTAACTACAGTTTTTCTGAAAGTGCATTGTGGCTTATTCATAGATGTTTGCTAAACGTTTTAGGCTATTCATAAATAAATGCAAATCAAAGTTAAGGGCTAAACCTGAATAACTATAAACAATGAAAATGCTGTGTTCAAGTAGTTATTATCGCAGCCAAATTTCATAATTGATTTTTTTGGTGTATAAAAAAGCTGAAAGAGTAATTCATGACAAATAAATGTTACTAAGTTCCAGAAAATATCGATTGATACCGCAATTGCAGAAGATGTGGATATTTTATATAAATATTCCTGGTAAACTGTAGAACTTTATTATTTCCGTCTTTTATAATTCAATGTAAAATAATTCAATGCAGTATATTTTAGATAATACAGTAGTTAAGTTAGTAGTTAAGGCATTACTATTGAAATAAACATAACATATGTTCATTTATAAAAAACATGTACTCTGTTGTGGACGCCCAGTGACCTACGAAGTACCTAATAATGAAAAACGATGTCAACCGACCCTTACAGTGTGGTTTCAGTTTCAGCGCCCTCTATTAGGCAAAATCAGAAACGTAATAAATCTACTACAATCAGAACGTCACAGACATGAAAGATCTGAATGTCAAACAGGTCATAGAATGGAGGGGAAATAGAATCTACAACCACATTAACATCTGAATGGGAATTGGGTGGATTGGATCGGACGATACGAAAAGAGTGGGAGGAGGATGAATGATAGGGTGGCCTGATTCATCACCGTATCCCGTATGACATATTAAGTCCAATGTCATTTAAAATTTAATAGCCGTTGGTAATGACAGAATTTTAAAATTTAAATTGAAGTCCGGTTACCGTGAAAATTTCTTTTTAATATTTAAGTCCGAAGACACTTTCCGGCGGATTAAATTATTTTTAAACAATTTTTTTTAATACTTACTGGTGTGTAACTATACCTCTTATTGTTCCTTTTTTTTTTGTTTATTATTATCATTTTCTTATTGTTAAAATTTTGTGATAGGCATCTATAAAAAAATTAACCTACGTGTTGGTAATCACACGCAATCATTTCATCCATACAAAATCATGTATGCAATAGCTTAAATAGATACAAGATACAATTTTGGGTGAGTTTTAAAGAAGTGTTTTATTGAAAAATTGAAATTGAAATAGTGATTTTTATATAGGCTACAATTGTACAAAATTCGACTTCCTGGCGGTCCCAGTTGGCAGCAGAGCGCTGGGCCGCCACATCTCTAAATTAAATTATATTTTTCTTGTGCGCTCTTTATTCTTCGATGACTGTTGGTAAAGTCCCAAACTCTGCACCATCACTTTGTGGGAACGTTCAAATTTGCTGCACTGGATCTGGTTCATATCCACACCTATACACCAATACACACGCTAAATTTACCCAACCACAAGGGAGATTCCGGGACCATTCAGCTAACCTGCAGCAGCACAGAGCCCCGTGAAACCCTTCTTCCATAGGATCATATCAATCCGTCAGGTGGTGGTTAAACCTAGGTATCAATCCAAAAATAAGTAAATCCCGGCATCAATGTGAGTACCTACAAAAAAAATAAAGTTAGCAAGAAGTCAAGAAGAGAGCCCATGGAGAATATATATACATATTTCAAGTCATACATCTACACACAAATAATAATATATTTTTTTCTTGTTATAAGAAAGACAAAAGTGAAAGTGAAAAGTGTCATAGTTTATAATTTACGTCTTATTGTTAATTTTAGATGAGCGTTGAAGTGTTTATTATTTTTTTTTCTAATTTTTCAATTTCAATAATTTAGATAAAATTTGATTGTAAGGGAACGAGGTAGTGTTTTTCCTTTGGTCTGTCGACGCGATTGATACACTATTTGTGAAATTTAACCCCCTCCAAGGAGCTCCATGCAGGCAGGGAATTTCGAGCCGTAATAATTGTAAGAGTTTGGCACTAAAAAGGGTGTCGTTAAAGTTTTTTTCTGATAGTCCTGTTAGGAAATATCTCGTCTCCACGTTTTTTTTTTCTTTCTTTTTCAGTTATTTGTTTTTCTTTGTTAAATGGTTTATTACTTTGGATAAAGAAAAAGTCAAAGATATTAATTTTTATGTTACCTACAAATATAATTTTCTTTATAACCTTTGTTTTGCTACTCGATTCATGATAAGAATAAAACTTCATTTCACGCCATCTTGGTTGAAATTTTTTGTGTTTGTTTGATTTCGCTTGATGAAATCATGATCTTTTGAAGATAATTTTTCAGGGGTGTGGCCGGTAGCACAGTCCTTTTGGTGAAGATGGGTTGACTGGAACGTGGTGTCAATTGTCTTTGGGGAAATCCGAACATCGCCATGGATTTCTAGGTCGGGTGGGATGGCATCGCTGCAATATCACCAGCAGCGCCCTTGAAGTGATGATTGTCCGTCTGCGGTATTTTTTTTGGTTGTTTCCTCTGGCCTGATTTGTGTTTTGTTGCTGGTGAGGTTAAGTTTCGGGGGCAAGATCCCCCCCATTCCGGCGAGCTAACTGCCGAGCTTCGCAAGCAGGCCGCGTCCCCCGGAACTTGACATTCTTTCCTACCTTCCAAACACTTCCCATCCGCTAGTTCCTATCCCATCCTTTTTCCTACACTACTCTCGCACTAACTTTTCCTACCCATCCTCTTGCCTCGCAACAACTCGTTCAAATATACAAATAAAGTCTAGTCTAAAAAACCTTAACCTTGTTATACTCTTTCTGCACACATCCTTTCTTGTTTTGGTTGTTAATGCCATCTATCTGTAACTCAGAGAAGGTTGTTAATGCCATCTATCTGTAGCTCAGAGAAAGAGAAGTGAAAAACAAATTCACCACGAACTACCGGTATAACTTCTTCCGGTATTTATTGACAAACAAAAATGTTTTCCTAGAATTAATTTGAATTATAGGAGTATTTTTGTAGATATAAAAACGACAAGATGTAAGTAAAATTAAAGAAAGAAATTCATGAGAATTACACAAATATTATAATGATACTTTAAAAAACATAGCCTTCTTGGCTATCAATAAACAAAAATGAGAAATGTCGCATTTCCCGGAAGTGATGTTTTTTTGTGTACTCTTTTCCGGGGTGAAAACATGTATACACCGATACGAATTCAACACGCTATAAAAAATGAGAGTAAGAGGTTTCGAAGAGACGGAGACGAGGAAATTTGGTTCTCTCATTTAGTTTTTTCTCTCTGCTCTGAAGATGATATCGTTCGTAAAGCTTCAGAACTTGACATTTGTTATAGCCCTGGCAGAGAGAAAAAACTAAATGAGAGAACCAAATTTCCTCGTCTCCGTCACTTCGATACCTCTTACTCTCATTTTTTATAGCGTGTTGAATTCGTATCGGTGTATACATGTTTTCACCTCGGAAAAGAGTACACAAAAAAACATCGGTTCCGGGAAATGCGACATTTCTCATTTTTGTTTATTGATAGCCAAGAAGGCTATGTTTTTTAAAGTCTCATTATAATATTTTTGTAATTCTCATGAATTTCTTTCTTTAATTTTACTAACATCTTGTCGTTTTTATATCTACAAAAATACTCCTATGTTTCAAATTAATTCTAGGAAAACATTTTTGTTTGTCAATAAATACCGGAAGAAGTTATACCGGTAGTTCGTGGTGAATTTGTTTTTCTCTTCTCTTTCTCTGACTTACAGATAGATGGCATTAACAACCTTCTCTGAGTTACAGATAGATGGCATTAACAACCAAAACAAGAAAGGATGTGTGCAGAAAGAGTATAACAAGGTTAAGGTTTTTTAGACTAGACTTTATTTGTATATTTGAACGAGTACATGTTTTTTATTAATGAACATATGTTATGTTTATTTCAATAGTAATGCCTTAACTACTAACTTAACTACTGTATTATCTAAAATATACTGCATTGAATTATTTTACATTGAATTATAAAAGACGGAAATAATAAAGTTCTACAGTTTACCAGGAATATTTATATAAAATATCCACATCTTCTGCAATTGCGGTATCAATCGATATTTTCTGGAACTTAGTAACATTTATTTGTCATGAATTACTCTTTCAGCTTTTTTATACACCAAAAAAATCAATTATGAAATTTGGCTGCGATAATAACTACTTGAACACAGCATTTTCATTGTTTATAGTTATTCAGGTTTAGCCCTTAACTTTGATTTGCATTTATTTATGAATAGCCTAAAACGTTTAGCAAACATCTATGAATAAGCCACAATGCACTTTCAGAAAAACTGTAGTTAGAACTTTCCCTCACAGATTTTTCCTTGTCGCTATATAACTGAAAGATAAGATATAAATATTTAGAACTGGAAAATTTATAAAAATGATGCATAAGACTTAAATTTTGGTTGAAGAACAAATTTGTATATTCTTTTCACAAAACCACTGACCCAGCTTATGTAGTTAAGTCTTTAAAAGCAACACACTAGCTTAGTGGAAGGCAGTAAGTATAGCTTATCACCTATTCACAAATCTTATGCAATGAAAATTGGCAGAAGTAACAAGTTGACGGTCTTTTTATTTAGTCTCTACTTAAATCACTTATTTTCAGCATTTTGGAAATGTCGTGAGTAATGTAAAGAAAATAAACAACGAGTACACACAAATAAAATAGGAATGGAAAAAAGAGATGAGTATATAAAAATGTTTTCAATGTTCCATGTTTACATTCTGTAACTCTCGTTTTCAATGTTCCTGCAACTCTCGCATCGACAAAATTAAGTCGATAAACTCTGAAAATTGAAACAAATCTGAGTTTTTTTGCATCTTTCAACGGTCTGAGCGAAAATTAAACGCATAAACGCAGCTAATAATACAAATAATTGTTGTAGTGCTTTCAGAGTTTTATGTTTCTAGGTCCTAATTCTCATTGGATTGTTGCACCACATAATTTATTTTACTTACTTAATGATTAAAACTGGCTTCAAATAACTAACTAATATTTATCTAAATGCGTAATTTAGAATTGTTTCTAAATCTTCATTGTTCTGGCACCTAACAAGAGTAATTAATTTCACTTCATATTCGAATGATATTACTCTCAAACGAACACAATGAGAGTACCATAAAGTTGTTCATACACAATTTTGAATTTTCTTTGAACACCTCTGAACAGCTGACTACATCCGCCATTTTTCAAAGGTGGTCGCCATTTTTAGAAAGTGGTGAGCAGAGAGAAAAGAGAGAAAAGTTTTTTCTCTCTCGTGGTGAGTATGTGCACAAACTTGCATAAGTATTCGTTCCCCACATTTTTTTTATATGGAGTTAATACATATGCAAGTTGGTGGCCAAATCACAGCTTGTAGGCAAAAAGAGAGCAACCGTCGAAGTTGGTTCTCTCTATTAGTTCTTTCTCAATGGCCCTGGTCCAGATGGTGTACCTTCCTATATTTTGAAAAAATGCGCATCATATTTATCCTATCCTCTTCATATTCTTTTTATTGAATCGCTCAAATCTTCAGTTTTTCCTGAAATTTGGAAGAGTTCATACATAACACCGATACATAAAAAGGGTAGTAAAAATGAAATAAAAAATTATCGTCCCATTGCAAAACTGTCCGTCATCCCTAAGTTATTTGAGTCCATTATTTGTAAAGTCATATGCATATCGTTTAATTGTAAGTCTATAATTTGTGACAGTCAACATGGTTTTGTTCAAAATAAGTCAACAGTTACTAACCTCTTTCATTTCAGTTCTTTTTGTTTAGATTCGTTTGAAAAACGGAAACAATTTGACTGTGTCTTCACAGACTTCAGTAAGGCCTTTGATAAATTGTGCCATAAAACATTAATTTCCAAACTTAAATCCCAAGGCTTTAACGATAAATTTGTTAGTTGGGTTTCGTCGTACTTATATAATAGATCATACAGCGTAGTTTTTAGGAATGAGCGGTCATCATATTTTTATACCAACTCTGGCGTACCACAAGGTAGCCACTTTACTGTTTATTTTGTACGTTAACGACTTACCTTCTATTATAAAACACTCATCTGTTTTAATTTACGCTGATGACATACAAATTTTTAAACGTATTGACTCACTTGACGACTGTTTACTCCTACAAGATGATGTAAATAGTTTTCGCGAATGGTGTTTGATAAATAAGCTTTTACTAAACATAGACAAATGTAAATCAATGTGTTTTACACGCAAACAAAATGTTTTGACTTTCAATTATCAATTAGACTCTTCTTATTTGACTAAACTCTCTACTTTCTCTGACCTAGGTATTATTCTTGACTCAAAATTAACTTTTACAAATCATTATAACTATATTATTAAAAAAGCAAATAGGCTCGAACTTCCACCGTACAATCATAGGCTCACGCTCATAGATCTTCCATCGCTTTCTAAACACAGAGAGTACATTCAACTGTGCTTTATTATAAAATTAATCAATGGGTCAGTCATATCACCATCAATTTTGGAACAATTAAACTTTATTTATAGCCGTTCAAGTATTAGAAGACAAGTTCCTTTACGTCCTATATCAAGCAGATCGAACTATGGTAAAAACAGTCCCCTCAACCAATTGATTTCAGTTTACAACAAGTATTACTTTTTGGTATATTCCGTAAGCGATGATTTTAAAAGTAAAACATTTAAAGTAAATTTTTTCAATACTTCAGTTTAGCATTTTTTTTTTTTGATTGATTTTGCATTGTAAATTTATAAATCTAAGAATAAATGTAATATTAGTCTTAAGTTCTAACGTTAGTTTGTTTAACGAATTCAATAAATAAATAAATAAATAAGTGTTTGGAGAACTTACCAATTCATGTATCCGAATTGAGTGATGAAACGAAGAAGGACGATGAAGTATACATTCTGTACGAAAGTTTAAAACACGGTCGTGAATGCGACGGCACACATCGCTGGGGTATTCGGCAAACAGAATTCGCTTTGCAACGAGGTTGCATATTACGAGGAATCCGTGCATATATGCCTAAAAGCTTACGACAACGTGTACTTACTGAACTTCACTCAGCCCATTTTGGCACAACGAAAATGAAGTCTTTAGCTCGTGGTTACTGCTGGTGGAATGGGATGGATAAAGAGATACAAAAATTAGTTGAAAATTGTGCAGATTGTCAGACAACAAGAGCACAACCATCCAAATAATTACCGGTCCATTGCTGGAGTACACCATCGAAACCCTTTGAACGCGTGCATGCTGATTTCGCTGGACCTTTATTAGGAAAATACTTATTCATTTTAATTGATGCTCACAGCAAATGGCCTGAAGTACATGTAATACCTAATATTACAACAGAAACTACGATCCAAACTTGTCAAAGTATTTTTGCTACGTTCGGTACACCAAAAGTGTTTGTCAGCGATCATGGAACCCAATTTAATTCTAAAGATTTTCAAGTATTTTTCAAAAATAATGGAATAACACACAAGCAAGGTGCACCATACCATCCGCGACCAACGGCCTCGCTGAACGTTTTGTGCAAACAATCAAAAGTAAACTGAAAACTGCTAAATGCCAAGCAAGCGATTTAAAAGCTACAATTTCGAAAATCTTGTTTGCATATCGCCGAGCTATTCACCCAACGACGGGCAAGTCACCAGCTATGATAATGTTTGTGCGTCAATTTCAATCTCGGCTAGATTTATTCATTCCCAGAGAGACATTAGTTGTTCCTGAACGTCCAATTGTAAAAAAACAATTCTTAGTGGGAGAAAGAGTGGCCGTAAGAGATTATCTATCAAACGACAAATGGAAATTCGGAAGAATTACAGCAAAACAAGGTGAACTACACTAAGAGATTAAGTAAGACGATAATAGAGTTTGGAAACGACATGCTGATCAAATCCGAAAAATTGGTGACCAAATTCAAATTCCTGCTAATGATCCTAATCGTAACAACACCCCGGAACCGGAAGAAATACCTCCAACAACAGAAGAAAATACACCACAGCTGCTAGACCCCTCTTCACCGAAGCAGACTGAGTCAACACCAAACGAAGCTTCACCAAGCCTGCCGGAACCGTCACCTCCTTGCGAATCGATCGTCCCCGAAACACCAGGTAATACTCGTATTAATAACCCTCCTAATGAAATTCAAACACGTCGTTCAAAAAGGGCTATTCGTCCACCGGAACGTTTTAAAGATTTTGCAATGTAAAAAAATAATGATCATTATTTAAATTTTCTTATTTATTACAATAATAAGTTAAGTTAAGTTTGCTAAAACAAATATATATTAAATAAATAAACTAAAGAGTATTATATAAGTTTCCTTAAACAATATGTATTATCTATGAAATCAATTAACTGAATAAATATTATTATGATTTAAACTTTTTTTTAAACAAATTAATTATGTATTATTTTTTATAAATAAAATGAACTAAAGAAATATTGTGAGGGGAAGAGGTGTCAGAGGCTAGCTCTGTATCTCTCTTATTTTGACAATAGAAAATATAAGTAAGCAACGAAGACTATATAATAAAAATGAAGTCAACTGCTACACATCGTGTTTCTTTTCTCCGACAATTTCATTTAGCTACCACCGAATCAGGAAAGAGAATGTTAGTAATTTTATATCGGAAAATTTAAAATACATCTGTTATATCTTCAATAATTGTAAACTATTTTAAACACCATCCTCAAGCCTTTATTCAGCTCATTAATTTGGTTGTGGATTGGTTGTTTGGCCTAATAACAATTCCCTCTCGGAAACATAAAACACATTCTGTTTAGTAGGTTAGGTTAGGTTAGGAAAAAGGTTAAGGAAAAAGAAGACATACAAAAGAATAGTAGTGGTACTATTAAATATTTAAAACAGTTTAAAAACATGGTTGAAAAAATACTTTTGTAATTTTAAAATCTATATTTTGCGACTTATTTTTATTAAAAATATATAAAACTGCAATTTTAATGTATTCAGTCAACTAGTTTATTATTTTCTTTATACATACACAAAGAAACAATAAATGAATCGTCATTAAAGGAATGACAAAAACAAAAGTGAAAATGTTACTTTCGAACGAGAAAAATGAAAAACGAAGATATGAGACGCCCTTAATTTAATGTGATGATGTCCTATTTTCTTAATTTTGATCTATTTGAAGAAGGAGGGTCAACAAGAACTTCATGTCGAACGACATCCATGTTGCCCATGCGAACCATTTTCTCTTCCCATACAGTAATATCCTCTCTGAAACATAAAAAAAGTAGCTAGAAACAAATTATTACGTAAAGATTATTTGGCTCACTTGTACTTGACCAACATGTCTCGGAACATCTGAAGAAATGGTTCTTTTTGCGCATCACTTAGTTTGGACCATTTTTGAGCCATGCTGGCATGCCATTCCCGATAAGTTTGATTGGAAGCTTGAGGTGTTTCTTTTCTCTCTTTGGAAATAAACAATAAGAAGGCAGATGCTGGTTTTTTGGGACGATCCAGTTCAGCAATGCGTTTTTTAGTCATTCGCCGTTCTTTCATAGCATTATTTTCGTCTTTTAACTGCTTAATTGCAAAACGTTGTTCGTCGGTTATTTGACTATCATACTTGGCACGAGTCTCAACGTAGACCATCTTTTCTCTCTGATATTCTTCTTGGAACTTTTGCTTGAGCGCAGGATCAACCGTTTCCCATTTTTTAGAAATTGTTTTAATGACATCCGTAACTTTAAGATTTGGATTCTCGGCTAGAACATTCGGGCGTACTTGTTTAATATATCGAAAGAATGGGGTGAGTGGTTTTTTTGGTTTAGGTGGGAGTCCCACCTTTTCTTCGTAGTTTTTTAACCCAGCAGCAGGTTGACACTGAACACCTGGTCTGAAGGATAAGCAGTAGATTTAAAATTCAAGATATTAGATGTCATTTAAATACCTGATAGAGTTTTTAAAAATACTCGTAATTGTTAAATTGTTACCTGCCCTTAAGGCACTAGTGAGTGAAATCATTTTTATATAATTATAATCTAAACAATTTGCGTTTAAGAACAATTATAATTAGTATTAGGAATTAAAATAACGTAACCAACAAATTCTTCAATTTATCTGTCAAAACCAAAAATACTCCATTTACCAAGACCGGAATCTTTCGTACGTTTCACTCTCCAAAACCCGTTTGTTTACATTGTTTTATTTGTAATTTTGACAATTAGTCGAGCCCAAACAAAAAAAAAAACGATGCCTTGGGCTAGCGGCACTTTGCACAGCCAAAACAAAATGGGGTGGTTATTAAGTTTTTTTTAGGTTTTTCTTTTTACTTTTTTTCGATGAAGAAGTCAGTTTCAAGCTTTAATTTTGCAGTAATTTTGTTGATAGCGAACCAATGTAAATTTTTGTCTTGAAAAAAGCATGTTCAACATCAGTTTATTATAATTAATTAACTAATTTAGAGTAATCACTACGAAATTTCATAATTAACCTTGAATAATTGTACCAAAGATGCGTTCGAAGAACCATCAAGTTAAGGGTGCGTATATTTATAGTTTGTTTTTAATGATTTAAGCTTGCAACTATTTTTCAGTTCCATTTTGATTAATAAATATTAAATTTAAAAAAAGAGTTATAATCTAAAAATACCTTATCCATAACATTCTTGATTGATGGAAACATATGTAGATGTATTTGCTATCAAAAAAAACTATGCATCAAAGGAACACCAATGTTTTACAAAAATAATCAGAACGATTATAGCGAACCTGTTGAATAAATGCAGCAAATAAAATGCAAATTTTGAAGTTTATCACAAAATGAAAAAGTCTTAAAATCGTTCTGAATTCATGCACAACTCATTCAATAGATCAAATAATCGACATTATTGTTGACGTACAGAAGTTTTTTTTTAGTGAATTCCCACAGTTTAACGAAAAATATAATTTTCATTCATTCCTTAAAAATGTTTAGTTACCAAAGTTCAAGTTTACTTATTTTTGTTTGAAGGGTATAATTAGTAAAAATGCTGCTAATAATGAAAACAAATTAATGAGTTTTACGTATATGTTTTTGTTTTTCTTAATATAATAAATAATACGTAGATTACATTTTATAAATGCAGAACATAGAAGAAAATAAACATAAACAATAGTTTTCAGATATAAAGCAGAGGTTAGCGTAGAAAAATATTTTTGACAAAGCCAATAATATTTTAGGTATGTTCATTAAAGAAATTTCCGCTTCAGCTAACCTTCATCAAATTTTTAGAAAAAAATTTAGGATTAATAGCAGCCAATTATTTTATAGCATATTTAATTGTTCACATTGTAAAATGTCTAGAAATTTTCATATGCTACAAAATTCGTAATTTTATGCGTAAGCATAGAAGATAACATTATTTAGTCAAGAAGTATGCATTTTGGCGCGTTCACTGATTTTTTTTCTATTGGGTGTTCGGTTTCCCCATACTGGAATAAAAAAAGTTACTTAAATCTATTTATTGCACTCATTTAGTTGGTATTGTGTGTAACCATATTGCCTATTTCTATTCCTTAAAGATGCTTTACACAAAGCAGCTTATTTTTAAAACATGGTTCACTCAAATTTGTATTCCAAAATCTAACTACAAACAAAATTCTAACTCTAACATAGTCCCTCAAAAAGAAATTTTCAGGAATATTTCTGCAACAAACAAAACTATAATTTGGTCTTGCAATTATCGAACTGCTTAAATGATGAAAATACTACTCTAATTGAGGAATCTGAACTAGATAAAGTTGGCAATGGAACTTCACAAGTATGCTTCTCGTAGCATTGTCTGTACAAAAAAAATACGGAGGCACCCGCCTATTGTTTCCACCTGAACTTCTAACGTCGCCAAAAAAATGCTCTAAGCAAACTACAGCTGAAAAAATTGTGTGTTTTCTTGTTTTACAAAGTATTGAGTTACACTTTGTCCATTTCCAATTTTACTTAACCAGTTGCAGCGCATATTGCGTTCGCAAATAATTTAAGTAAACAAAATACAGCACTAATAAATCATTAAATATGTATTTGGTCAATTTTATTTTATTTAATATACATTAACAACATTTATTTGGATTGAAATTAAAAAGCTATACAAATCTTAAAATTTAAGACCATATCAGCACTTCAGATTCTGTTGGTTAGGATTGTTTAGTTTTTGAACGAGGCCATGAAACATTCAAAATAAAGCATTTAGATGGGACTGATTACTATAATGAAGCATTTTGATGTGCCGAAACACTAAATGTGAGAATGGGTTTGGTTTTTTGCATCATTTCACGCACACTTTCTCACATTTAGTGTGTAGTTAGCTTGTAGGCAAACCGAAATGTCAGTCTGGGATTGGATCCGAAGACCTTCCGGGCTAGAATTAAAGTCGTTGGACTTTAATTCTGTTAACTAGTTCAGTGTCGCTGTACAGTTTATAGCGGTGCCTATGTAGACAAATTCCTCAACTACCTCAAAGTTATAGCTGTCCATGGCGACGTTTTGTCCAAGACGTCGTTGTTCAATGTCCTTTTTGATGACAGCATAAACTTGGTATTGCCCTCATTGACCACTAAACCCATCGGCTGCGTTCAATCTCAGACGGATAGGGTATTCGGATACCTTTTTGTTAGTGTTTTACGTGTAAAATAACAGCTGATCAAAAACAGCTGAGATGTCAAAAAAGGAATCCAAAGGTATCCAAGAATTTCTGGGGTATGTAGGTATCTGACAGAATAGCTGATTCAACAAATGGTTGAATTTCATGAAACTTGAAAATTGATTTC
Organism: Eupeodes latifasciatus; assembly: GCA_920104205.1. NCBI lineage: Eukaryota > Metazoa > Arthropoda > Insecta > Diptera > Syrphidae > Eupeodes > Eupeodes latifasciatus. The sequence goes on along the minus strand of OV049926.1, from coordinate 97,549,299 downwards.
AGCTTTTTGTATTTGTTGGTAAACAAAAAGATACAAAATGTTAGTTGAAGTTGTTTTTGAGGATGTTCTGTCCGATAAATCAGTTGAATTATCCATTAAATGTTTTATCTTACAACAATTTTGACTTCGAAGCTTAAATGTTTCTCTGCTTTTTGTGAATAGCTGAAAGTTGTTTTTATTTTTTGACAGCTATCTCAACACAGCTATCCAACTCGTTCAACAAGGTATCTAAAAGTCCACCTATGCAAGATACCCTATCCAACACGAGATTGAACGCAGCCATCTTCTTCGTTTCCATCGCAATGCTCAAAAACGCTCCACTGACATCACGCTTTGATCTTCCAATTATTTCAATATCATCTGCATATCCGTGTAATTGGATGGACCTTTGGAAGATTCATAGAGGAAATACATTATCTAGAGTCCCGACCGGTACCCGTCCTACCTGAAACACCCTCAAATTTTATTCGAGGTGAACTCTCTCAAATCCCGTATCGGTGAATACAATATGTGAGTGGTGGAAAAAAGGCAAAATGTCAGATTGAATTCTTGTCAAAAATGACAGTTCCACAATTTCGATTTCAAAAACAAAACATTCAATTTGAGATTCTACAAGTAAGTTTTTGTAAATTGTTTTGTTTTGTCTAAACATTTAACAGAATTTATTTCTTTTCAGATCAAAAACCTTAACGATTAAGAGTTACAAGTGCATTTAATTGAAAAAAATGATAGACCAGGAACCAGAAGAAAACAATGAGACTTACTCTACTCTGAGCTCAAGTAGGTACGTTTAAAAAAAAGAAACTCGTAAACAAAAGAATATTTATGTTGCTTTGTTTCAGCTATCTATTGCTCCAATAATATACTTTACTACCAACTCAAGAAGATGTACATACATAAGAATAAAAATCGACTTTATTAGCATCTCCTTAGTGTTTTCATTTCGGGTGCTGCCGATTACAAACCATGATACAGAAAGCAATTTTTCTCAAGAAGTTTGGAAGGTTTGCTCAAAACAAGGGCGCTAGTCCCCATGTGAATTTATTTTATATTATATTTCTCTTAATATCAATGTTTTAACCACAGACTTTCGCCTTTATTTGTAATTAGTTATTCGAAGCCTGTTGAAGTAAAGTATATATTTCTACACTCAATTGCTGCTCTATCATGATCGTTGAGATCTGTCTCAGCGGCTATGGTGGGCGAAGGCGTTGACGATAGAGGTGTCAACGTCTCTGCCAATAGTAAGATTCATGGAATGCAACAACACCCCTGAATCACGAATTCAATTCCGAATTAGCGAACATCCTCAGCTACAGCTATGTCATCGACTTTGTGAAATTCAATTCAATTGTGCAAGGGAAAGCTTTGACATTCAATAGTCGACGGATCGAATTACCAGCGGGAGTTTTATAATTATAAACCAATCAACTTGCTACAATTTAATTGTGCGTCCATTGACCAGAAGGCTTATGACGGCAAGACTACTTCAAAGTAAGCTTTACATAAACCACAAACTTTGAAAGCATTACCTAATTGATGTGTTTTTTTTTTTCAGCAACAAAACGAAGCGGTATTGCAACAAATCCTGAAGTAAAGATGATTATAGTCGACGACATGTTTTAAATGTCATCCGTTAATAACAAGGTTCGCGGCGCAGCTAGTTTTTAAATAAATTTGTAATTTTTTTTCAAAATTGTATGTAATTTAGTATAATTTTGTTTTAAATTCAACGCTTATAATATATTTTTACTTAAAAAACAATAACTGGATGTTAAAATGTAACTTCTTAGTTTTTGAGTAAATAAAAAAGATATTAAATTTACTTTTTTCAAAGAAAAATACTTCTTTCTGGTTTTTCCAAATTTGATATACTCAGGTCAATTATTATACTCGTAGTGGATTATACCTTTTTTATTTTTTGTTTCGTTTTTAGCAAATAATAATAAAAAAACAAATAAGCTGTTTTAAGTAGATTTAATTTTTTTTATTCAGACATATGTTTAATTTAACAAAATTAAAAACTTAGTATTTTTAATCCTATTCCTAAACATAACATAGGAACACCACTTGCTACATGCAAATATCTTCTCAAACAATATGCTCTAGAAGCAACAAATGCTAGATGGTCAGAGTACCACCTGCCTAGCAACCAAGCAAATATGGCCAAGCATAGATTTAAATCGGTCAAAAGGCTTGATATCCCTGAGCAGACAAAATATAAGCTCTACAATTGGAGTAATAACAGGACACTGCCTCATAGGAAGACATGCTCTGCGGCTAGGGGTCTACACAAATGACTTTTGTAGAAGCTGCATGGACGAGGAGGAAGAGGAAACAGTCCAACACCTTCTATGTACATGTCCAGCACTCTCCATTAGAAGGAATAACTTTCTTGGCAATCCCTTCTTCGACAATACCAGTGAACTGGCAACGATTGACACAAAGTGTCTCTCTAACTTTATTAAAAGCACAAAATGGTTTGTTTAATTTTCATTACTCCCCCATGAGTAACCTCATTAGTGGTATCACAATGGACCCTTGCGGTCTAAGTGAGTCGATGACATCTGGACAGCCACTCCAACCTAACCTAACCTAATCCTATTCCCATGTTTTGGTTCATCACGTTGGTATGTATTTCTTTGTGATTTCATGTGGTCAATAGCATTAGTCAGAAACTCGTTCTTTTTTAAGAGGATTAATATATCCTGACTTCGAACCTCACCTTCAAAATTTTCTATTACATCAGGTTTTTAAAACCGGAAAAGCATGACGTACATATCTCTTAACTTTAAATTGCAAGATGATTTTGCAAAGTACATATCTTTGCTTTTAGCTCCAGTTCAAATCATTTTGCTATTTCACTTAGTTTTCGTAATTTCTTATTAGTTATGAAAGACTCATGTCTTCATTTGACTTTACCTGAAGTTTTGAAAAAAACTAGATTGTAATTCTTTTGTGGTTTTAAATACTTCGTTTAATTTTTGATGTTGATTACGAATCCCAACTCCGATTTTAGTTTATTTTATATTTTATTATTTATTTTTGTATTTTTTTCAATATACTCATAATGAGAACTTTAAACTATGGTACGTAGAGTCAAACAAAAAATATAAAACCTTGTGATTGCAAAAAAGGCTAGACTATAATACATGCGTAGTCACCACACTGTCAATGGCAAGATCGTCTGCTGAATTTTGGAAAGGAATGAAATTAGTAAGTGGGGCTAAGCTTACTATAGGGTGCGGTCTTAAGGCGTCTGATTCAAAGAATCATTTTGCTTCGTTGCTCAATACGGTATGCAAGGCCTCAAAGTTCCACTATGCTGCGCCATATATCAAAGATAATTTTCTGGATTCAACCTTTTCGGAAGAGGAATTGATTGCAGCGATAGGTAGAAATGGCTGTCCTGCTTCGCGCAGGACACAATTAGCGCTGAGTGCGCTAGACAGAGCGAAACTACACAAGGCAGCTGGAACAGACCGAATTCCAGTTGAATTTTTCAAGTATGCATCCCACGATTTAATAGCCCAACTTCTTTGCTGTTATAATGAAATCCTCGAGTTTGGAGTCATTCCTCCTAGTTTTCTGTCTTCGGCGATTTTCCCATTATTTAAAAAAGGAGATGCATCTGTTCCAGAGAATTATCGAGGGATATCGTTTTTAAACGCGTCTATGAAGATATTTGCGAGTATGATAGACTTACTTCGTGGGTGAACGTGAACTCCAAGCTCAGTGAGCTGCAAGCTGGATTTCGCTCTGGATATTCAACTACTGATCAGGTGTTTCTGCTACTTAATATTGCAAATGTGTACTTAAATCGTGGACAAAAACTATATGCCTTTTTTATAGATTTTAAGGCAGCATTTGACAGCATTGATCGAGAGGCACTTTTTCTTAAACTTTTGAATATCGGCATATCTTCCAAAATTATCAGTATTTTAAGAGCTCTTTATGCTAAAGATTCAATAGCCGTTTGGGATGGAGAATGCCTTTCCGAAGATTTCAGTTCTACAATGGGCCTAAAAAAGGATGTGCGTTGAGTACTCTATTATTCACTCTATTTATTGAGGATTTAGTGGAGCACACGGGAGGAGGGGTGAACTTTGCGGGAGAAAATGTTCCGGGCTTATTGTATGCTGATGATATCGTACTTTTATCGGAATCCCCAGACCAACTCCAAGAAATGATCGTTAAATTTGGAAAATACTGCGATACATGGAATTTATCAGTCAATCTTAGCAAATCTAACATAATGATCTTCAGAAAAGGACACTTGAGATACGCTAGTTATGAAAAATGGAAGTACCAGGATCAGGAAGTTCAAGTTGTTAAGGAAGTTAAATACCTCGGTGTGACCATAACAAGTAACCTTTGTATGAAAAAACATATTAAGTTAAAACTTCAAGAGGCGAAGGCTACTCTCTGCGTTTCCTGGAAAAACTGTATTGCAAATAAATCCATCCACCACTCAGCAAAATATAAACTGTTTCAAGCTGTGGCAAAATCTATTATGCTTTACTCCTCGCAAGTGTGGGGCTACAAAGAATATGAGGATGTGGAAAAATTATTACGTTTCTTTTTGGAGCGAGTCTTTGCTCTCCCATCAACAACGCCTAATTATTTGCTTCATATCGAAACAGGTTTGCCACCGTTGTTCATCGACACGCTCAAGATTCATTTCGATTACGTTGTCAAAATACTCCGATTGGATTCATCAAGGCTGGTAAAAGAGTATTGAAATTTATCTTCATAAATCGGCTTAATTTTGTACAAACTTGGATCGATCTTGCAAATTTGACGGGTGAATCGATCGAATTTGATTTGGATAATCTAACGGGTTTTAAAGGAAGTCCTTACTCCCTTGTTGCGAAATTGGATGAGAAATATCGGCAAAATTTCATCAACCAGGCCAAAGCATCGCAGTATAGAGACTTCTATAGTAAGTTGGAGTTTAATCTTGGAGAATCAAACTACTTTGACGACAAGAACTAAACGGATATGATTTCTTGAATTCTACGAGCCAGAGGTGAGATACTTTCTCTGAACTACATACCTCACAGACCTAACCGACCTATCGAGTGCCAACTCTGCAACACCCATGAGAGAGAATATCGGACACTTTTTAGGATTTTGTCCAATTATGCAAGAAATTCGTCGGGACATTTTTGGAAAGAACCAATTTGAAGCTAAAGATGTAATCCAAACCCTTAATGGATCAAAAGGCTGGGATAGACTTTACAAATTCCTCCAATGCGCAATGGCTTACAGGAAAAGAATTCTTACAGAGAGCTTCTAATTTCTCCAGTGCATTTAAATTTGTTTGTTCTTTTTCTTTTCTTTTTGCTGTATCTTTTCATTTAAATTTAAAAAAATTGTTTTATATAAACTTGTTTAAAAGTAATTTCCAGTAATTTAATTTTATTAACACATTTAATCTCACTTTTTTATCTTTATTCCTTTGTTTGTTTTCGCTATCCGAATTCATATTCTGTCAATCTGACCGACGGTTTTAAAACTAGGTCTTAAAAGACTTGTAATCATTTATTGTATAACTGAATTTTGTATGTAAATAAAGTCATTTCTATTCTATTCTATTCTATTCTATTCTATTCTATTCTATTCTATTCTATTCTATTCTATTCTATTCTATTCTATTCTATTCTATTCTATTCTATTCTATTCTATTCTATTCTATTCTATTCTATTCTATTCTATTCTATTCTATTCTATTCTATTCTATTCTATTCTATTCTATTCTATTCTATTCTATTCTATTCTATTCTATTCTATTCTATTCTATTCTATTCTATTCTATTCTATTCTATTCTATTCTATTCTATTCTATTCTATTCTATTCTATTCTATTCTATTCTATTCTATTCTATTCTATTCTATTCTATTCTATTCTATTCTATTCTATTCTATTCTATTCTATTCTATTCTATTCTATTCTATTCTATTCTATTCTATTCTATTCTATTCTATTCTATTCTATTCTATTCTATTCTATTCTATTCTATTCTATTCTATTCTATTCTATTCTATTCTATTCTATTCTATTCTATTCTATTCTATTCTATTCTATTCTATTCTATTCTATTCTATTCTATTCTATTCTATTCTATTCTATTCTATTCTATTCTAT